>JAHTLZ010000015.1:8825826-8844264 GCA_023846285.1 Phrynocephalus versicolor
AAGGAAGGAAGGAAGGAAGGAAGGAAGGAAGGAAGGAAGGAAGGAAGATGGATGCGCTTTGATCTTGTGCTTAACTCCCCACGGATTACCCAAAGAATTAAGCCCATTATAATCTTAACAAGAAGAATGACTGTTCCTAGCTAAAAGGTCCTGAGGCTTACCCAACACAGGTAAGGCCAGTGAAAATGAAAAAAGATTGCTAGTACCACCATAATGAACAGAGATGAATTAGCACATATTTTTGGATTTTCATTAATAATGTACGGAGCTGGCTTCAGACCACGGGTTTCCCACCTACCTCTGAAATCTGTTCACTTTATCAGCTGAATGTATTTCTAAACTATCAACTGGCATGTCCAAAACTTTTATAACAAGACTGTATTGGAAACTAGGCTTAGGGTTGCCTTCCTCAAGTTTGTAACTTTGAGCTTTATTGGATTACAAACTATATTGTCACGCTATAGAATGGCCCCAAGCCAGCTGCAATAACAGTGATGCCCATTATGACTTTGGGGTGTGTGTGGATTTCTTAAATTTCCATTCCTGAAACAGCACCGAAGCTGGGTTTTTATGGTGGGGATAAAATTTAACCTTTCTTCCAGCAATCCTGAAGACCCCCCCCCTCTCTCTCTCTCTGTGTGTGTGTGTGTGTGTGCCAAGACACATGCACAGCCCCAGCTCTAAAGATGGAAATGGACCTTGGCCTAGAAAGAAAAATAAGTTAGATTTCTATGTTCCAAGAGTATTCCACTAGTGATGATAGTGGATCAATGTACACATTCCCACTGCACTTCGCATTGTGGCACCACAGACATGTATGATCGGGCAGAGCAGACTCATATACTGTACAGTTGTTCTGTTTCTATTTTCCACGAACCCTTTCTATTTCCTGGTATTTGCATCTTCCTCCTATTTCATTCTTTTTGTGGCTTCATTGTGGAGAGGGATTTTTTAAAACAAACAAACAACATTTAAGCATATGGCCTCCAAATTGCTAGCTACACGGACTCTTCTTGATTGTTTCATCTCCCTTCTTCAAGCTTCAATATGTCAGAGCTCTGGGTGGGAAAGAGATGCAGCTTTACTGCACATTTAAGAATTCTAAAGCACCGCCTAGTTTCAGAGGCTGCAGCTTTGAACTTGTAATAAGTATGATCACATATTATAGGACAATTAAGTTTTTATAGGGTAACACTCTTTCAGCTTTTAATTCACATCACCAGACCCAGATGTGGCTAAATCTCATCATCTTTCCTAGTCTAAATACATAATATCTTCAGCTTCTTCATTCCGGTAGCATTTTCGCTTGTATCAGGATCCCAAATGGTCCTGGACATGCTTCAATTGAAGCTCTTCTGTAGAAAGCACATCTCTATCTCAGCTTCACAGGAATAGGTGAACTAAAGGAAACTTGTCATATGAATGCATGATAGCTTATTTGACAATAAATGTACCTGTCTTTAACATGCTACAGGCTCTCAGCTTCAGAAGCCTGTATTGAGTGACTGACACCTTAATTAGACCAAACCAAATGCACCCCACAAAAGGTATAGGTTTATAGAACACCATCTCTTCACCAGGCAGTATGTTGAAAGTAAGCAGGAACACCGGTGAAGAGACAATGGAGAGCAAGGCCCACAGCTTCAGGAGAGAAGGGATGGGTGCTGTGGACAAAGACATGGGTCTTCCTAAGTGAGGCAGAGGTTTTAGCCTTGCATACCCCATGGGCAGCTGGAACTTTGTTTCAGGTCCTTCATCCAAGATCAGTGATGGCGAACCTATGGCATGGGTGCCAAAGGTAGCACCCTGAGCCCTTTCTGTGGGCATTCGACATCGCCCCTTCATAGCCACCTGTATACAGGTTCAATTACTGTATTGGCACTTTGCAAAAAAATTAGTGAGTTTTGAATTGCAGTTTGGGCACTCGGGCTCTAAAAGGTGGGCCATCACTGTCCTAGATGATACAGTCCTCCCCTTAGTAAGTTCACCCTGTCTGGGCCCACAGGCTTCTTGGTTGGTGGAAACGGAGTCACCAAGCAGACTTCCCGTTCTCCATCTTCCAAAGTAGAAAGAAGCAATCATGTTCTTGAAACTATGCACCTTTTTAATACTTGTGCACGCTTTGTTGTGCCCGCTCAACTGGCCTATAAAGATGTGATTCTCTGGGTTTTTGAATTTTCTTTGTATCAACCAGTTACCGCTGCTTTGCTTTTTAAGATTCAAAATGATTAATTTTTCTCTTTTCTTGTCTTTGTAGGAAGACTGGATTTTTCTTTGCTACCATCCATTAATGAAAGGCTTCTCAAATTCAATATGAATGCGTAATTCCCATGAAATACCAGTTCAGCCCAAAGGGATGGGTCTAAGAAAGACCAGGGCTGTGAGTAGAGAGTTGAATCAGAAACAGAAAAACCTGAAGAGCTACTGTACCTAGAGATGGGCACGGAATGGTAAAATATTTTTTGTTTTGTTCAGTTTCCTTTCGTTTTGTTTCATTCGAAATGATTTTTTTTAAAAAAAATGTTTCATTTTTCATTTCATTTCATTTTTAGTGTACTTGTGTGTCTATGGTGCGTGTGTAATTTGATCGGCATGAAAAGGCAGGATTTGTAAACATTTTTTACTGCCCCAAGCACCAATCAGCTGTAGCCCGGGCTTGGGGTAGCCAAAGATGGTTTAACCCCCCCTTTCCCCCCATCCAATGGGTTGGGGGGAAAGGAGGAATTTTAAAACATTATTCTTTTTTCTTTTTTTGCTGCCCCAAGCGCCAATCGGGCTTGGGGAAGCAAAAAAAAGTTTTAAAACCCCTACTTTCCCCCCACCTGATGGAGGGGATTTTTAAAGTTTTTTTGCTGCCCCAAGCCTTCACCACAGCTGATTGGCACCTTGGGTGGGGAAAAATAGTTTAAAATTCCCCTGGTTTCCCACGCCCAGCACGTTGGGGGGAAACCATGGTTTTTCCCTATAGGAAATGCATTGGGAAAATGAAAAGCGAAACGGAACGGAATGAAAATTTCCATTTCATTTCATTTTTCTTTGTGGGGGCGATTTGTTATTTGTTTCATTACATAACAAAACAAATAATGAATAATGAAACATATAAAAAATTGTTTCGTGCCCATCTCTAACTGTAGCTACTTAGACTACTAAGGATCTTGAAAACTTGGTCTACCATATATACTTGAGTATAAGTCGACCCAAGTAGAGGCCCTAATTTAACCCCCCAAAACTGGGAAAACGCATTGACTCGAGTATAAGCCTAGGGTGGGAAATGCAGCAGGGCCTGGCAGCTCTTCCTTTGTGAGCTGGGGGAATGGTGTGTGATGTCTAAAATAACTTTTAGCCACTTATGCAAGTGCTTGGGTAAGCGACTAAAAGTCATTTTAAACACCGTGCGCCGCTCCCCTGTGATGCAGAGGGGGGTCATGAGAAGCAGCATGCAATGTTTAAAATGACTTTTAGCCACAGATGACTTGCCTCAGTGGCTAAAAGTATTGACCTGAATATAAGCCGAGGGCCCCTTTTTTCAGCCCAAAATTAGGGCTGAAAAACTAGGCTTATATTCGAGTATATAGAGTAATTAAAATTCTTCTATTTTTGTGTTGGAGGGATCAATCCACATCGTGAATCCATGTATATGCCATTGAATTGATATTTTATTTAAGGATTTTACTTTGCATGCGGAGGTGATTTGTCTATGTTATGGGTAACCAACCCAGTTGAGGAAAACATTTGAAATTCAAAAGGACATTTGGATGTTGCACTTCTACACACAACTTCTGTGTTGGTGTTGCTGCTGGGGACTTGGATATACAAATTTAGCATTTGGTCGTTATAATTGTTTATGTAGTCTGTGATATAATTGTGGATAAGAAAAGACTCATTGTATGAAACTGGGTTTGCAAGATTAATCAATAGATATCAAAATAAGCAAATAGCCCCACAGAACTTTAAGAAGGATTACAAATGAAGGAATGAAGAGCTCTACAAACCAATTCCATTCTCTTTCCAAATATGGCCCACACTGTCCACTTACTCTGAGCAGTGGGACTGATTTTCCCACAGGCATCATCAGGTTCTGGGATCAGCTCCTGCTTCAGTATATCAGAACTGCATTTATTTTATGGCAGGAGCATTAATTATAACTTGGATCCTTAAGCATGCCTTTTCTTTTGCAGTCGAGTTCAGGGAAGGATACTGTGGAGGAGGCAAGTGCTGTTCCCTTAGTAACAGGTACAAGCAGTGAAGTATGTTGGCATTAAGGGCATCGTTAGAGAACATCATGTTACCCATTGTATATATGCCTTCCTGTAGCCATGGAACTCCTCCGACTAAAAGGAGCCCTTCCTATAATTAAAAAGCAAAAGCAAAAAAGCAAAGTGTTCTGCTTATATACCGCCCCATAGCACTTCAAGTAGTCTCTGGGAGGTTTACAGTTTTAATTACAGTAATGCAGGCTATACATTGCTCCCACCCCTGAGCAAGCTGGGTACTCATTTTACTGACCTCAGAAGGATGGAAGGCTGAGTCAACCATGATTGAACCCCAAGTCGTGAGCAGTTTTACCTGCAGTACAGGCATTTAACCACTGCGCCATGGGGCTAAAACATAGGAATTAGGAATTAGAGATGGGCACGAAATGCCAAAATGGCATTTTGTTTCATTTTATGTTTTCCTTTTCATTGTTTTATTTCGTTTAAAACGAAATGAATATTTTTTTAAAAAGATCTTTTTTGTTTGGGTCATTTTTTGTTTTAATTTTTTTTATCTCACACTGACAGCCTGGCCCAACAGCCAGGTTGGCATGTTTTTTTTTATTATTTTTTAATTTTCTTCTCGCACTGACCAGCTGGCCTGCAGGCTGGGTCGGCACATTTTTTAAAGCTTTTTTAAAATCCCCTACCCAGTTGTGCCTGATTGGGTGGGGAAAAGGGTGGGCTTTTAAAACTCCCCCCCCCCGCCGAAGTCCCATGCTCCAGCTGATCGGCGGTAGCTTCAGCGGGGAAAAAGCCTGGGGATTTCCCCCGTGTTGGGGGAGGGGTGTCCGCCGGCTTTCCCCCATAGGAATGCATTCGTTCAGTGCATTCCTATGGGAAAACAAAAACCAAGTGAACGAAACAGAAATTTCCATTTCGTTTCTCTTTGATGAGTCTGTTCATTATTTGTTTTGTTCTGCAATGAAACAAACAACGAATAATGAAATGAATAAAAAATTCATTTCGTGCCCATCTCTAATAGGAGTTGTTGCAGGAATATAAAACTAAACAGTACAACATTGGCCCACACATTGGAAATGTAGCTTTCAATGTGCTTAATCTGTAACAGAGTAAGAGTGGCAAGTAATGTGAGAAATGCTCTGGGATTGGGATATGCTGATTCACATTATTTCTTGATGATTACATGAGCTAGAAAGTTCATAGAAATCTTCCCAGAATTCCTTTCCCCAATCTGCCATTTCCCCCATTTTACCTCCACTGCTGGGGCTTCTACTCCCCCGCCCAACTAAATGCCTTTGCATTGGTTCAGGCCGTGTGATCCCTTCTGGGGAGTCTAGTTCCACTTTCTGGTGCTATAAAACTTGTAATTTCAGCCTCAGAAACCACTGATTAGGTCCCTCTAGCTTGCTCTAATTGGAAACTGATCAGGTACTAAGCTCTTTTTTCCTTAGTCCTTCTCTGAAGCCTTATTTAGCTGTTGTGAGTGGGCATGAAGGTGTATATAGGAGGTGGGAACATGAAGAAACAACACCTTCCATGTTCCCATTCCACACTGAAATAAGCTCTGCAAATTTCTGAAGAGGTATTTCGACTGCATTCAGCTAAGCACACTCATACGTGCCTCTACAGACCTCTACACTCCATGCACAAACATATGTCTTATCTCAGAGAGGATGAGGACGTGGGAGCTGAGCTGATGGGTACAATATATCCTCACCTCCTTCCCATGATTAGAACCCTTCACATTTTTAGACACTGCACTTGAATGGGGGCATTTGGCCTTCACAATTGAAGCAGTTTTTCTGCTTGGCATCTTCTTTCATTCATTCAGGCCTCAAGAACTTTTTACATTAACCAACAGAGATCTTTTTATCAAGAGATATTCCCTCAAACCAAGCAGTGATTTAATCTGATCTGCTGTTAAACCTTGCTTTCACTTCAGCATTATATTACTGTACTACTTAATAAAACATATTACGGATAATATTATGAGAATCGCGACACAGTGGCTAAACTGATGTAGTGCAGCCAAAACTGTGCTCATGACCTGGAGTTCAATCTTAGGTAGCCGGCTCAAGGTCGACACATCCTTTCAAAGTCAAGATAATGAGAACCCAGCTGGGGGGCAGGAGAAGGGAGCAGTGTGTAGCCTTCCTAATTAAATTGTAAAGTGCTTTAAGTGCTATGGAGCAGTATATACGCAGCAGGCTTTGCTTTACTTGCTGCTGCTCCTATTTTCCTTTGAAATTTTTAAGTTGTATCTGATGTTTAATCAAGTTGCCTTGCAATGAAAAGTTAAGCTGCAGGTAACTTGAGTGAATGAACAAATGAATAAATGAAGCTGAAAACACTTATCTTGGAGTTTCTTGGAGGGCAGAATAATAATAAGGCATTAAACAGCAACTCTGCAAGTACTCCAACAGCCAGACCAAGAAAAGCCAACATTTGCCTGTGTTGATGTTGAATTTGCTTTAAGAAGCCCTGCAAGAAGAGATGACTAACATTCTCAGGTGGACCACTGGTGTGAGTGTGTAAATCCTGGGAATCAACCAACTCCATCAGAAAATTAGGTATGCCATTCATGCATTGTAGGTAGGTGGGTCTGAGACAAGTGACTTGGGTAAGTACTAGGACTTCATCATAGGTCTTGCAAATCATCATAGGCAGTTTGTGGGTGAAACTGGGTAGAGGGGGGATACCATGTCCCAAAGGGAGAAGTCAAGTTCTTCCCTTGTTTCTGACCAGGTATTATCCCTGCAGTTGCTTGCTTTCTAACACTTTCCCAACTTGCTCACGATGTATTCATCTCACTCCCAATGTCATCAATGTTCAGAAACAAGGACAGCAGAAAAGCTAGAAGGACAAAATGGTGACCTCTCATCTGATCTGCCAGGAAATGTAACTGACATGACGAGTCAACTCAAGTTCTTTCATCTTAGTTCATAGAACTGATAGCACGACCTAGTTAAAACTAGCCTGATTTTTTTTTTGCCAGAAATACCTAGATTGGGTCAGTAATTTCAAGATCGCAAGCAACTGCTAATAAACTCAAGAATTAAGGAAATTGAAGTGGGGGGCGAACCCATCTGATACTGTGGAACATTAGGAAGGACCTGAATATAAAGAGCTGTTGTTTATTTGTTTTGAATTAAAACGGCTCAAAATAAGGATGCAAGGGCTGAATTTCATTCAGATTAAAATTCTAGCCTATTGGGATTGATGAACATTTGAGAGACCTTCTTGCAAAGCAATCATCCAAAGAATTGGATGATCATCCAAAGTATGGAACAAACAGGAAATTAAGAACAGGGAAATGGCAAATTAAAATGTTATCAAACTTGTCTTGTTTTATATTCTAATATTCCTAGGCTTCAAGAGAAGGAATATTAGCTTCTCATTTAAAGTATTAAAAAAATATGGTGTGCATTCACGAGGAAGGAAAAATCATTTTCAAATCGCTTAGAAACATGATGCTTTAGACAGGCCAGCTACTAAAGTACACGTGTCTTCTTAATTATATAATTATAAAACAAGAGGTCTTTGATTGTTATATCATAAGCTCCTGAAAAAATCCCCTTGCTGCCCTAAGCCTCCTTTGCAACAATTACAGAAGAAGAAAACCACCACATTACTGCCTGGACATGCAGATTCCAGGTGACATCACCAGCTACAATTTTCCCCTTTGCTCACACCTATTTGCCTGGGATTACGACCTGGAGCATTAACTGTCAAGTAGCTACCCTGCATTCCAAGCAGCCAACACGTACAACTTTCTAGCTACAAACTGCCGCTCACCCAGAAGCACAGCTTCTTACGCATGGTCTACGCCAGGCATGTCCAAACTTCAGCCCTCCAGATGTTTTGGACCACAACTCCCACGGTCCTTTGCCATTGGAAATACAGGCTTGGAATTCTGGGAGTTGTGGTCCAAAACATCAGGAGGGCCGAAGTTTGGACATGCCTGGTCTACACCACTGGACTTTAAATGAATATAACAGTGGCATGTAAAATATATTGATGCAGCAAGAAATGATTACTAATCTCTATTTTTGAGCTATTTGGGAAGGGGAAGAAGAAAATAAACCATCCACACATAGGCCAGGCTTCAGAAAAATAGCAATGGCAATGATTAGTAGGCAAAGAAAAGATAAGGTAGGGATGAACATGGCTAACCAGAAATAAAGAACCTTGGGTCTCCAGATGCTCTTGGTATAAAACTCCCAGAAGCCTTCACACTAGCTGTGAAGGCCATGATTTCTGGGGATTGTAGTTAGAGATTGGTGTGAACTGCTGTGTTGTGCTGATTCGTTTACTGACCCGAACAATGTTTCGCGCTTCAAAGCCACACCTCCTCCAGTGGGCAGGCACTTGGAGGCCGCGGCCTGGCTTCCCTGCCCTGCCTCCTCCAGATGCTGCCTCTGAGTCTGTGCCCACTGCAGGAACCAGAGCTTTGAAATGCCATACAGCTGTTCAGCTGCTAAACAAACTGACATGAACCACTCAACCAGTAGCTCATTGCCATCTTTAGTTGTAGTCTTAGACCATCTGAATATCCAAGGTTGTGAACCCTGCTTTACTCTCAAAGAGATTCCAGCAAAAAAAATTTTTTTTAGAGAGTTGCACATCCAGAGGTTTCCAGGAGCCAGGACTCGCCATTTAAACACTATTCTCTCCCCTTCAACACATGCTCACTCAAATCTTACTTGGGTTGACACACGTCCTTTTGGTGAAAGCAGATACCAAGTCTGTTACTTGTATGCTGCCCTATAGCGCTGAAAGCACTCTCTGGCAGTATGCAAATGAATTATGTAAGCTACACATTGCTTCCTCCCCCCTCGGTGAAGTGGGTATTTATTTTATAGACCTCGGAAGGATAGAAGGCTGAGTGAACCTTGAGCCAGCTACCAGGGACTGAACTGCAGGCCACAATCAGAGTTTTAGCAGCAGTACAGTCATTTAACCACTCTTATGAAAAAGGACCTTTTTCAATAAGGAGGAAATTATTATCCAGATGTTCCACCAACCAACAGAACAAAAATACCAAAGTCGGCTCATGATGTGAGCTTTTGGACTCATCTGTGCTTAGGCAATTAATGAACACATCTACATTTCTGTAATTTAATGGCCATCTTGCTACCATGGCAGACCTTTTCTGGTTCTTTCTGTGCTCTCTTCTTCTCCCACGAAAGCTGCAGTAGGAAAGGTTTCACATTTCTTTAACACCATTCAAACTATCTAAGAGACACGCCTCTCTCCAAGGGCCTTGGGCTCTTTGCTCTAACAGCTCAGAAGACTCATGACTAACTGATACAGCTTGTTTCCTTCTTCTTGGAAGTGACTTCTCTTTTTAAACCACAATGTCAACCACATGAAGTCTAGCAACACATTTACATAAAGAAAGACAAGCAAATCCACACATACCTACAAAACCACGTCTCCTCTTATTTGTGATGTGAAACGTGAATTCCACTTGGTTCTAAAGTGCCTTCTAGTGTGTGTGTATGTGTGTGTGCGTGTGTGTGTGTTGTGTCGTTACAGTTGTGACTGACTCTTCATGACCCCATGTCCATGGAGTTTTCCTGGCAGGAATACTGGAGTGGCTTGCCAGTTCCTACTCCAGACGCCTACAGCACCTGGTATTCCCTGGTGGTCTCCCATCCAAGTACTAACCAGGCCCAACCCTGCTTAGCTTCTGAAATCAGGCGAGATCGGATGTGCTAAACAAAAATACAGTGTTTTATTTTATTTTTCCTTTCGTTTTGTTTCGTTATTAACACATTTTTAAAAGAATTTCTCGAATGAAATGAAACGGACCGATTCGTTATGTTATAAAATGGTTCCCCTGGATCCTAGAGACACTACACTTGGTGGGTAGCTTCCTTGGACTCTTCCCTTTAAGCCTTCCAAATCTGGAAAGGTTTGAGGTTCAGGGGCTGAGCTATTAAACTCCAAAATGGATCCCCCATGGAAAAAGGGGAAGAGGAAAATGTGGCATTTTAAGCTCAAGTGTCATCCCCCTCTGTGCTGTGGAATGCGAAGGGGGGTGGGTGAATAAATAGAAAAAAAAAGAAAGAGAAAGAAAGAAAGAAAGAAAGAAAGAAAGAAAGAAAGAAAGAAATGATTCCATTCTGTTCTATTTTTGCTTGCCTTTCCCTAAAAGAAGGAAGCACAGGCTCAGGGCTATAAATTTTCTCTTGCTCCATCAGAGAGTGTACTAGGTGAGTTACATAAGAACAGCCTTGCTGGAACAGGCCACAGCCCATCCAGTCCAGCATTTTTGTTTCACACAGTGGCTCACCATCTTCTTCAGGGTATTCCCAAGCAGATGTCTTCAACTGCTTTTGATTCCCTGCAAATGGTACTGAGAGATATTCCGCCTATCTCTTCAACCCAAATGTTGTATCAATGATAGCCACTGATACCCCTGTTCTCCATGAACTTGTCCAATCCTTTCTTAAAGCTGTCAAGGCTGACAGCTGTCACCATGTCTTCTGGCAGGGAGTTCCAGAGACCAGTGATTCTCTG
Source organism: Phrynocephalus versicolor (assembly GCA_023846285.1). Classification (NCBI taxonomy): domain Eukaryota; kingdom Metazoa; phylum Chordata; class Lepidosauria; order Squamata; family Agamidae; genus Phrynocephalus; species Phrynocephalus versicolor. The sequence continues at coordinate 8,836,569 of JAHTLZ010000015.1, forward strand.
GATTAAAAAGTACTTTCTCTTATAAGTCTGAGATCTAGCACCCAAAAGTTTCATGGAGTCCACCTTAGCTCTAATGTTGTGCGATAGGGAAAACAGTTTTTCCATATCTACTTTGTCTACACCGTGTATGATCACATCACTCCTGAAAGGTCAGGTCCACAGGTGGGGTGTACTCCTGAACTCAAACCTGAGCTTGGATGCACAACACCAAAAGCCAGCAATGTACCACAAAAACATGTTCCCCTGCTTTCATGAGTGTTGCTCCCCTCCCCTCTTTCTCTCTTTTTTTCCAGAGCTGGAACATCTGACTACTTCCTTTCCCTGATGCCACAAAGAGGCTCATCAGAGCTTGGCAAGGGTGGTATACAGATCTTCCCACCAAGAGTGATGTCACACTCTGAACTATAGGCCCAGCTAGACATCTGTATCCTGGACAGGAACAGATGCCAGGGCCTGTCATGTCCTTTCAAAACAAATCAGTTCCAACAGCTAGCTTAGAGCTGTGCTTTGCTTTTAACAATAACGTTACCGGGTACTGACATGCCACGTCATGTTTTTTTGCTTTAAAAATAAAAGCATGTCTCCCACCCTGAACCCCACACTTGGCAGCAACACAAGAGGGTGGATTCATCTGCTCCCTTACCAATGTGCTGAGCGCAGGTATCGCAATACTCAGCATATAAGGATTCAAAACAGTTGCAGCAATATGGCCGCCCTTCCTTCATGATGTACCGCTGGCCACCCAGCACGGTTTCACATTCAAAGCAGCAGAAGTGCTTCATGTGCCAGTGCCTTCCCTCAGCTTCCGTGCACTCGTCGGCAAAGATAATCTGTGGAAAAGAAAAGAAGGATTTTAGAGCTTCACGAGTTTTTGCTATGAACTGTTCCAAATTCCCTTCCCCCTGTCCTGTATTATTAGTTTATTTATAACAGCTCGGCTGTCTCAAGACCCTTATGTCTAGGCCTCTTGATACCGGAGTCCTAATTTTCTGCTACATTATAAACAAACTGAGAAAAAGTATTCTCAAAATGGACTGCATATGGAACAAGGAAAAATGTGCTGAGATTAGAAAGGTTACATTATTTAAATACCTGGAAACTTCCAATACCCCCCACCCCCGGGGGGGGGGGGGAATATAGTGTAAGATAAACCAAAATGGGTTTTTTATTTTCAAGTAAATGGGAGACAGAAAGTGGCAAGTACATATCTGTAAGAAGAGCAGGACAAAAAAGTTCTGAAAGCCTGACTGTTTGGTGTATGTAAAGCAGGGCAGAGAGTAGGCAAAACCATCTTCTAATCTGTACAGCTACATGCTAATGAAGACCAACATTGTGGGGTTAACAATCCATTGTGTTCAAACCCCCAAGCAACCACAAACCCCACTGTTTCATTATAACTAGTCTATCATGAAACATTAACAACATGTTGCTGTTTTCTCTGCTGTAGAAGCAAGACTCCAGTAATAAAACTGGAAATAACTCATTATTGTTACCAACCATTGTACAGATTTGTTTTTTCTGCTTCAGGTGAGTCGCCTGACATACTGCAGTTCCCTCCCCTCTTCTCTTCATTACAGCAAAGCTTGGCATGTTGATTTTAAGATGAAGGAATATAATAGCATGATGAAACCGCTAACAATTTATCTGTGCAACAGCTCACATTTCTGTAACTAAGCAATGCGACAATGACCCTCTAAGACACACTCAGGAAAACTCTTGGTTTCCAACTCTGCATTTTACACAGTGGTCGGCTTCAAAACACAAGCAGCACAAGGGCTTCGCACACTTCCGTCACCCAAGTGACATCCACCAACAGAATAGCCAGGGAACAGCTGCTTAAGAGTGGAAGAAAGCTATGCCTCCAGTTGGAATACTTATACATCTGGGAATACTTATACATCTCACCACTAGAAATGTTATTTGTTATTCATTTTGTTATGGAACGAAACAAATAACAAAGAGACCCATCAAAGAAAAATGAAACAAAACGAAACAGAAATTTCTGTTTTGTTTGCTTCGTTTTTCATTTCCCCATAGGAATGCACTGAAGCAATGCATTCCTATGGGAAAAAGCCGGCGGTTCCCCCCTCCAACACAGGAGAAACTGCGGGCTCTTCCCCCCAGCCAAAGTCACTGCCAATCAGATGTAGCCCAGAGCTTTGGCAGGGGGGGGAGTTTTATAAGCCTGCCCTTTCCCCCACCTGATTGGGCACGATCGGGGGGGGGGGTAAAAAAATTTAAAACAAAAAAACAAAAAAATGTGCTAACCCAGCCTGCGGGCCAGCTGATTGGCGTGATAGTTTTTTTTTTAAAGCCGATCTGGCCCGCGGACCACCTGGTCAGTGTGATAGGTAAAAAATAAATAAATACTGATAATAATAATAAAAAAACCACACTGACCCGGCCCATGGGCCAGCTGGTCGGAGTGATAGGTAAAACAAAAAAACAAAAAAACCAACCAACCAACCAACCATGATGACACAGCCCACAGGCCAGCTTGTTGGTGTAAGTTAAAAACAAAAACAAAAAATGAAACTAACAAAAAATTAAATGAATTTTTTAAAAAAGTTCATTTTGTTTTTAATGACCCAAACCAATTTAAAAAATGAAAAATGAAACAAAACACCATTTTGGCATTTCGTGCCCATCTCTACTCCCCCACCACCACCAACTGCTACGATTCACATTAAACCTGTTTTAATGAGCAGCGGGGTTGGGCTCGATGGCCTTAGAGGCCCCTTCCAACCACACTGTTCTATGATTCTGTGATTTAAGAGTCTTTCCTTCTAAGGCCTAAAGAGAGATACCCCAGTATGTTGCATTCCCTCTGCCCTTCAATGTTCAATGATTTGCTTATCATTTTTGGAAAGGGAGAAATAAATATTATACATATTCTATTAATGTACGGCCAGAAGTGGTCGTTCTTAGCTTGCTAGGTAGGATCACAAGGCCCAGAACAGGTCAAAACAGTGGGGAAAACCCCAATCACAAGTGCTTGTACTGGGTGCCCTGCTATAATTCATTAACTAACACAATATTCTTAGACAAACACACCTAAGCATCCCCCCACCGACAAAGAACCACAAAGTTTTTGGCTGGCCTTACCTCATCACATGCTGCACAGCGAGGCTTGAGGCATTCTGCGTGGTGCCGGCCACAATAAATCTTCCCGTCTTGATAGAAATAGATAAGATCTACCAGCAGCTCATTGCAAACGCTACATATAAAGCAGGATGGGTGCCAACAAACACCATGGCCTGCTCTGGATGCAAAGACAGCGATATCGCCGCCATTGATCTGGCCTCCGCACTGTCAAGAGGAGAAGAACATTAGACTGGAATCTGCCCTGACCACCTGCTTCAAGGCAATAAGAGCTGAACAGTGGCTATCTTATTCTGATGGCAGTGTATGGGAAATAATGAGATTTTACTAAACAATAAAGTCTGACTTCTAAGTTATTCACAAGCCAGCATTTGGGTCTATCATAAGGCTCTCTGTGCTAAAAACGCATTCTACGGGTACAAGAGCCATGCCAAATCTCCCCGTTCTCATTTAATGCTCATTCACACACTTCAAAGCCTGCCGATCTATGAGCAAGGCTTGGAGTAAGCTAGCAACAGTATGGGAGGTAGATCTTGCTTCTCTCTCTGCGTAACCCATCTTCTACCACGTAAAACGGGAAACAGGAGACGCTGGGCTTCTCTCACATTACTTTAGGTGAAATGAGATTAAGAGGTTTGGCATGTTTTTACAAGAGGTGCTCTCTCTCCTGTGACAGGGGATACCTGCTTGACATAGAACAGGGCTGCTCAACTTTGAACAGGCCAAGGTCTACTTTTTCTGGCCCAAAGTGCCTGAGGGCTACTACACTAAAACCTCTACTTATGAATTTTATCCGTTCCGAGCACATGCTCATAAGTAAAAACTTTTGTAAGTAGAGTAGCAGTTTCCCTTAGGAATGCATTGAAAACCAATTAATCTGTTCTGGAGGGAACAGATTTCAGTGTGCCATGGCCCCTTTAACTGCTCCGCTCAGCTGAGACAGTGGGCTGGTAGACCCAGAGCTTTGCTGGGGCAGTGGTGGTCCTTGGGATGGGGGAGGGAGGGGTGGAGAACTTATGCCCTCACTTTTTAAATTGATGCCCGGGGGGTCACTTTGAACCCTTCACGGGCTACCAGTAGCCCGTGGTCTACCTGTTGGGCAGTCCTGCCATAGAATATTATTGCCCTCACCTTTGTATTTGTTTTATGATTGGTTCCTCTAGCCTAAACTGATTATCATGGTATGAATTTCTGACATAAATTCCTTGCAGAAGGAGAAACTAGTGAACTAGAGAAAACACACATTCCTAATAATGCCCAGCTTGACCCTTTTCAGGAAGTCGGACCGTCAAAAATTCCTCCCAATTGTATCTCTTCCCACTGGAACAATCAGAAGCAGAAGGAAAGGGTAGCCAGATTATTATATTATGATTTAACTAGCTTTCCATATATAATGGAAAATAATACTGTAAACAAAATTGTACTCATTACAATTCCCAAATGTAGTTTGAATTTGTAATATTCAATATTTTCAGAGTCCATGCTAAAAAAGGCAGCACTGTCTCACATCTTTGGGAGAGAAGTAATTGTAAATCAGTGTAATATTACAATTAAGTCCACTTAAATTGACTCTAAGCATTTAAAAAAAACTCATTGGCACAAGGGGATGATGGCACATATAAATTTTTTTTCAAACTGAAAAACTAGAAGCCTACATATTAAAATCAAACTTTGGGCAGATCTAGTGCTGCACATCTTAATGCACTGCCATCTTTCCAACTGAACATAAATGCACAAACAAAAATGTATAACACATACTACCTGTGCTCAGCACTGAAAGCTGTAACCGAGATTGCCGGGAACTCAGAATCTCTGTTCCAAATCTGTTTCAGGTTTATGTGCAAATCCTTTTCACTTGGCATACGCGAAATGCTTTTCAAAACACATCAGTTCCTCAGGACATGGTTTGAACTTTCAGATGTTTTTTTTTTTTTTGTTTTTATTTTTTTGGCTTCTGAGTTGGTCTCACATTCTTCTGAGACTGGTGCAGGCATATTGATAAGCATCCCCTTGTGTCTGGCTCTCAGCCAGTTTGGTTCGCTCATTGCTCATAGCATAACAATGCACGGGTGGGAGAGAGTTTTCCCCGTGGATGGTGTGTGGGAAATTGTTTTCCTGGCTGAACAAGAGTGGTGTTGGACTAACACCTAACCACTTACCCCCAGTAACCTCGCCACCTAAAGGGGTAATTTAATTAACAGGAATGCATCTCCAGCATTCTCTGTGGGGTCAAAATAAAGAACAAACTCTTCTGCTCTCTGCTCGTCTTGTGATGCTATATTTCAAACCCCCAAACCAGGGGTGTGCAAACTTTTTGCAAGGAGGGCCAGATTTGGTGAAGTGAAAATGTGTGGGGCCCGACCATTCGGCCTGAAGGGGGGGGAGGTTGTGGTCTGTGCGCATCTGCAAAACCCGCAGTTTCAAGGCGCCCAAGGGCTCGGTGGCTGTTGCATGACCCAGGAATCAGCCCACATGCACCCAAGATGCACCACTGCTCGCATATGCTGCCCTCCCTCACAAGGAGGTGGGGAAGATGCTACAGTAACGGAGCCAGGGGCAGGTAGGCAGGGCGGGTGGCTGAGGGGATGGACAGAGGCAGGGAGGGCAGGCAAACCATAAAACTGCAAGCTGACATCTCTAGCCAGCACAGAGAAGGTCTGGCCGGTGGGGATGAGTGACAGGGTGAGCCAGCAGGGAGAAGAACCTGAGGGCCACTCAAAATTTTAAATTGGGCTGTATTTGGCCCCCGGACTGGGCTTTCTACATGCCTGTTCCAAACTGACACGGCAACCAAGCGCATTGGAAGATGTGCTATATGTGCTATGGTCAGATGCTGTCACAACATGGTGGCTTTTCTCTTTGAATCAAAGAACCATTCAGTAGCCAAACAGTGTCCGACACCCATTTGCAAGTCACAACTAGAGTAGGCCAGTGCTCATGGAGTAGCTGATTCACCAGATCCCCACTGATTAATGAGTGTTACTCTGGTTGCAAACTACTACTGGTTTTCTGCCAATGGGTGCTAAATATGGCCTTACCTGATCACAAATGGCACCTGTCATCGTGACTGGGAATGGTCGGACATTTCCTCTGCCCAAGTTCTCCCTTTTCCTCTGGTTGCTGAAGAGTTTGAGTTCTCTCTTCTCCTCCTCATCCAGTGAGTTACAATAGCGTACCTAGACATGAAACATTCATAATCTGTGATACATTGGAGTGAGCAAGCCTTTAGTCAACACTGCACTCCTATTCCTGCAACAGAAAGCAAAGGAAAATGAAAGTATGCCGATTATATGCCACCCCATAGCACTTAAAGCACTCTCTGAGCAGTTTACAACAAGTTAATAATACACATAACCTAGCACAAGCAAGCTGGGTACACAATTTACTGGCTGGAAGGATGGAGGCTGAGTGTACCTCGAGCCTGGGATTGAACCCCAGTTATGAGCAGAGTTTTAGCTGCAGTACTGCAGTTTAGCCACTGTTCCACAAGGCACACCTCTCAGTGCACTATATTGCAAAAGTTAGCCACTGAATAGCTCACCTAACATTATGCCATCATGCTTCTTATAGTGCTTTCCATTAGGGACGGGCACCTTACGAAAAACGACATGTTGTTTCATCATTTTGTAAGCTTATGAAATGTTACAAAATGAAATGAAATGGCAAACAGTTTCATCAAGAAATGAAATGAAATACAATTTTTTGTTTCAGAAATGAAACGATTCAGCCTAGTGGCGAGAGGCCTCTTGTTCCAGCTGTCTTGAGAACAGGTTTATTGTTAAACTGATTGTGTTCCTTCCCTCCCTGCACCTCAGCTTTTGATAGCTAAGTTATCTCCAATCTTGATCGGTGGTGCAGCTAGCCAGGAGCTGAGCTCTGCTGCCTGTCTCTGATTTGCAGACATGGAAGTTTTAGGACCACAAGGTTGACTGGAATCTGTTTCCCTTCCCTTCCCTGCTCTGTGCCTGTGTTTTCAAGATCATATAAACTGATGGTTTTTCTTTTCCTGATTAGGTAGGACTAGAGGGTTTTTTTATGTTTTCCTTCCTTTCCTCCCCACGCCAATCAGCTGTTGAGCTTATCTCTCCAATCTTCTTGATCAGAGGTACAGCAGCTAGCCATTAGGTTTCCTGCTTGTTTACAGAGGGTTCTTTGCTTGAAATCAAATTGATTGGAAGGTATAAGGAGGGTCTTTGATTTAAAGCTATTTAAACTCAGGCAGTGGGCTCCCTGTTAAATAAAAAAAGGAAAGCTCCCCATGATTTATAGCCTTACGAATCATTTTGTTTCATTTCGTTTTGTGATGAAAGTTCTTTTAAAAAATTTGTTATTAATGAAACGAAACAAAATGAAGACCGAAATAAAACAAAATGAAACACTATATTTCCGTTTCATGTCCATCTCTACTTTACATTGTTACCGTGCTGACCTCTTCTTGACATTAACCATACAACAGGGTGTAATTGCAAGCCTCCATATCTTCTGCTCCCCTCTTACTGCTGTTGCCCCCGCTGCCCTCTACCCCTCCCTTGTGATTGATACCCTTATGATTAATGGTATACCCACTGCATCAGCTATATAGGAACTTGGCAGG
>JAHTLZ010000015.1:8845570-8895355 GCA_023846285.1 Phrynocephalus versicolor
TGTGTGTGTGTGTGTGTGTGTGTGTGTGTGTGTGTGTGTGTGTGTGTGTGTGTGTAACAATTTGGACACACCTCCCAGAATTCCGAGCCTAGATTGCTAATGACAAAGGACCTGTGGGACTTGTGGTCCAAAATATCTGGCGTGCCGAAGGTTTGCCACCACTGGCTGTAAGATTTTCTTACATCCTCTTGATGTCAACAACATGGGTGGCAATGCTCTTGTTAAGGCATCTTGTCACTCAGGTATCACAACAAGCATGCCTGGGATGGTGCAGGCGTCACAGGACGGCACGAGACTGAACAACCGCAAAACAGGCGGTATCATTCTGGAGAGCAGAATGGTGAGTGTAACCTAAGGGTCTGCTTCTAAAGGCATAGATCAATGGAATCTCAAAAACTCCATAGGGATCTACTGGCTTGAGAATTAGCAGTAACAAAATTATCTCTGTTATCATTTTCCCAAGCAGTCCCCCCACTGACAAGGGCATCTTGAAATTTTGGAAAGGCCACACCTGCTCTTTCAAGAGAGAAGACTGTGAAAACCAAACAGCAGCACCTTAGGAGAGGAGGGTGGTTATTATATGGCTCCCATACAATGAGAGGAAGAAAGAGAACTGGACTTGCTTCACCTCTTAAGAGGCAGATACACAATAGCTATCATACAAGAAGGAGAATAAAGCCATAGATTTGTCTATTCTGTATTTATGTCTCCAAGTGTGTCTATACTAACTACATAGTTATAGCAGTTGGACATCACTATTAACTCTCGTGGCCCAATTCTATTGAATCCTGCGATTTACAGTTTAATGAGGCACTCAGGTGTCAGGTCCCTCACCAAACTACAAATCCAAGGACTCTGTCAAAGAATGGGATCAGGGCAGTTAAAATGGTTTCTGATGGCTGTAACCATATAATGCAGATACTGCACACTCTCAGAGTGGAATTGCATTCACATAATAGGAAAGAGAAAAAATAATTTGTAAGCACTGACTGGAGATTGCTGTGTGAGATATACAATTCCGGATGGCTGGTCCAAGAATAATTGTTTTCAATTAATTTCCAGCCACAGTTAAATGAATTATTTTAAAATATTCTCGTTATAAACAAATATCTGGACTAGCCTCAGACTTGCTTCAAGTATCTCCCCCCCCAAAAAACACACACACACACACACACTGCAGCACTCCCTATTCTGGCATCTTTCAGATGTTTTGGATTACAATTCCTATCATCCTGGCTTGATTTGATGGGAAAGGTAAAGGTAAAAGTTTTCCCCGCACATGAGTGCTAGTCGTGTCCGACTCTAGGGACGGTGCTCATTTCCGTATTCAAGCCGAAGAGCCAGTGAATGTGCAAGCCCATGGCCATGTGGCAGCATAGCTGCAAGGAAACACCGTTTTACCTCCCTGCTTTTTACGGTGGTACCTATTTATGTACTTGCATTTACATGCTTTCAAACTGCTAGGTTGGCAGGAGCTGGGGTTATCAGTGGGAGCTTGCTCTGCTGCGTAGAACCCAGGATTCGAACCGACTTTGCAGCCAAGATGTTTCAGAGCCTTAGTCCACTGAGCCACCACGCCCCTTGATGGGAACTGCAGCTTAATTCTTCTGGAGGGTACTAAGTTAGGTAAGAGTAGTTTTATTTGGTACATGGCTCTGTTCATGACAGAGCACTTGGTCAGATGCATATTACTCTTCAAGGTGCCTCAATATTATTCTCAGTTATGAAATTTCTCAGTTATGATCTGTTATCTTCTGGAGAGATTTTATCTCATCTCAAAGGCTGAGGTGCATCCCTTTATCTCATGGGCAAGGGAGAACATGGCACAGGATGGCGTGACCTATGGCTTGCCCCAAACTTTCTCCTTTGTGTAAACTGAATAAACTGGAATTTGTGAGATATTCTGAATTGTATAGAACACTATATTTGAGACCTGGAATGATTTCCCACTCCACTTAAATTGGCAGTCCTAAAAGAAGGCACATTCCACAGAGTGTCTTAGAATCATAGAATCATAGTGTTGGAAGAGACCTCAAGGGCCATCCAGTCCAACCTCCTGCCATGTAGGAACCCCCAGCAAAGTACTCCCAACATATGTCCATCCAGCCTCTGCTTAAAACCCCCCAAAGAAGTAGACTCCACCACCCTCCATGGCAGCATATTCTGCAAAGCAAAAAGCAAAATGTTCTACTTATACTATCCTGCCCCATAGCACTTCAAGTACTCTATGGGCAGTTTACAATTTAATTATGCAGGAAGAAAAGTCTTTATATGCACTTTCTCCAAAAGCATGAATGATTTTATACTTTTCCCCGTCATAATGCAGGAGGCCTGTTTTCCCTCTGGAGTCTCTTTTAGAAATCTGATGACTTTTAATAATATTGATTAAACCAAAAAAAGCTGACATTGGGACTGTTTATTGTACTATATGTGAAATCTTGGACTGAATTTAAACAGGGACTCCAAGTCTCCACCCCAGGGCCTTTTGACCTTCAAAGGGCTAAAATCCTTGGAAGATCCTGTGGTAAGGCAGGACTTTGGGTTCCCTCCCAGTACTAGGATTTTACAGCTAATTCTACAACAGGTTTTTGAAATAAAAACAAACATGTTACAGTTTTGCAGTGGAGAATACTTGGGAGACTGTATTCTCAACACAGACCGACAGACTAACAGTAGAGCCCTATTTCTACTCCAATAGCACTTCGTGTTAGCTTCAAATAAATTCACATTACCCAGATATGTAACCAGAATGCACCAATCCACCTTGTGCCTACCTGTGGATTAAGGTGGTAACCAAAGTCAGGACCAATGTCCCTATACTAATGGCCTTGTCCCGACCCATATTCTTATCCTTTCCCTGTGACTGGACTGTGACCAGAGGTGGCTGCAACTGCTCTTCTCATATCCATGGCTCCTGCCTCTTCTGACTCAGCATCTACTAGCTCCAAACAAATGAGGGCATGTTGCATAGAAACTCATGTCTAAGATTGTTCAACTAATAACTACTTTTCTTGTCAGCAATTTATCTGCAATTCCTTTTCCTGTACTTTTTATTTCTCATCATGTGATCAGAAGATGGTGGCGTTCTGCATTTTAAGCATTTTATGACGTCGTGATCTTCCAATACATTTTTAGCATCTTGTGACAAATCCATAATTCAAATGTTTCTGACATTTTTTAATGACTCCCTGTATTGAAGTCCATGACACTATGCCATAAAGAGAATTAAACGCACCTAGCACCATGAAACAGAGAATGGCCTACTCTTCCAAATTAGATGTATTTGTTTGTATGTTCCTCCCTTTCATTTTGGAACATAAACAAAATGTTGGTTGGTTGGTTGGGGTAAACAAGGGTGGTTTCTTTTTACCATGAACTTGATTTTCTTAAGATTCAGTTTTAAATCATGTTCATTGCTTACTTCATTCACACGAGTAAATTTTGTTAGAGTATGTGAACTGTCAGCTAATAATACAGTATCATCTGTGTATCACACTTTGCTGGTAACGACTACTCTTCTGTCAAGGTGTTTTCAGAGTAAAAACTGAAAAGTGGAGGCAAGATTGTACATCCTTGTTATTCTCCTCTTCATACTTATGCATCGTCTTTCATCTGATCTTTTCTATTACTGCACTTTGCTGCCAGTATAGGTTGCTTGTGATGCTGAATTAAGAGCTGGCTTCTATTTGGAAGAATATTGGACTCTTGTCAAAGGTTTTTTTCCACAGAGTACAGTGGACCCTTGTATAACAAACAGCTTGTATAACATAAAATTTATACAACATAAAAAAATCCAGATAGGGGAAATTAGCTTAACATAATCGCCAATGCGGAGAATCCGTACAACATAAAAATGGGATCACTCCGTTTTCAATGCAGTCCTATGGGAATTTGTATAAAGGAAAATTTGCTTAACATAATTTCATTTGGAATGAATTAATTCCTTTATACAAGGTACCACTGTATAGGAATCCATGTTTCTATGACGGCATCCACAAGTTCTAGTAGTCAGATTAAAACTTTTCTGGTTCTGAATCTTTCCCTGAATCCAATTCCTACGTTTCTCACCCCTTCTTTGAAATTTTCTGTAAATTCTACCACCCTTTGCCTTTGTAAAAACCTTAAGCCTATAGTCGGTTTGACTAAAACAATTGTTTTGCTCCTTCCAGAGTACATATTTGTAACCCTAAATTGTCATTTGTAATGCATTGTTTGAAAAACATTCCCTTGTCTCCTAATTAGTTCACTAGAATACACGGTACTGATCCCTTTATTTACTGTGAGCTTACTATTCCATTTAGGCTTTTTAAAAAATCTGTTGTGGTTTCTCTTATAGTTTCTCCTTCAGGGCTTTCAAATAGGATTGTTGGCTGTATCTTTTCCCCAGTGATACCGAACAAGCTTGTTTACCACAACCAAAAATATATGCCCTACTCTGCTGGTACAGGGCTAGAGGCTCACACTGGATCTATATGCACTTTGATCTCTGTAGGTGTCTTTGAAACTGAAACACAAAAATAAATCTACCACTTTTCCCCAGTGTCAGAAAAAAATGCTTGGGTTTTTTTTGAAGGAAAGGTTGTGAGTCTGGAAGACTCTACTGCCCCCACCCCCCCACCCCACGCACACACGTAAACCACACATTAAGTCTGGCCTGATTTCAAGCTCCACATTTTTCACCACCCCTGAAGGCTATATTTACTAGTAACAAGTTATTTTTTTAAAAAAGATGTCCAAAAAGCAAGGGCAGTGCATTGACCGTTAATTGAAATTCCAATATTCACATTAGACTAAACATTTGCGAATCACTCTGGATCTATGAATGTGAACACAATTCGATTGGATATAACCTTACTTTAATTGTGTGCCTTATGGTTGAAATCCTCAATATCAAATCCTCAGAATTCTTACCATTCTTCCTTCTGGGGTGCTCTGGGGCTTTGTGTCTTGCCCAAGGCCACACAGGCTGGTTCTTCACACAGGAAGAACTCCCAACCACTGTCTCTGTAACTAGGTTCTTCAACTCGGTAAATTATCCAGTCAGTGACCTTTTTCTATTGAGGCATTTTAGCTGTAGCCTCTGCAGCAGATGGCAAATGTCCAGCTGCCCTTGACACCCTTAATATATTGGACAATTACTCCCATTATAAGCATGTTATTGACAAGGCAGGAATCACTAATCATACAACTCCTGCATGCACATTAATGTGCAAAATACCAGTAGGCAACTTCTGAAAATCGGGTGATGATCCAACTCTTTCCAGGTCTAGCGCTTTCAAAAGTTACTTGTTTGGAATACAAATCCCAGAATCCCACAGCCACCATGGTCAGCAGGGATGCTGTCTGGGGGTTACTCTGGGAAATATAGTTAAAATTATAACTTTCCCCACCCTTTTCTGAAATTTACAGCAACCTGTGCCCCCCATGGAATTTGCTGCCCAATACTGGTGGTGTAATGTTATTTATTTATATTTATATTATTTATATTTATATTTATATTTATATACCGCCCAATTTTCCGAAGAAACTCTGGACGGTTCACAGAATCCATACAGTTCAGCTATACAAACAAATATAAAACAAACCCAATCGATCAGAACATAAAAATCAATAAAAATGGGAGATATGATGGCGGCAAACAAGAAGGAGAAAAAATAGGATAAACCACCATTAGTCATCAAAAACAGCCTGGAAGAGCCAAACACAGCCACATGCATCCCAGTATTATCCTTTTAGAAAAAGGAGTACCTGTCTTCTTTTTTTAAAAAAACAGATTCACTTTTGTTAGGTTTTAGGGAAGGAAATGTGGCATTTCACTGCCATGGCAATGATTCTGATGGCAGCCAGAGGTGCCACAAAACTGGGGGTGTCGGGAGGTTACATTCAGCCCGCAACTCTTGCTTCATCCATCCTAGATCAGAGTACTGGAATCCTCCAGGGACGGAAAGATCTGAGTTCAAATCCAGTATCACCATGGAACTCACTGAACATCTCTCAGCCTAGTTTACCTTCTTTGTAGGGGTTGTGAGGTAAAATCGGTAGGAAGAACCACACACATTGCTCACAATCACCTTGGAGACAGATGAGAATAAGTATGATAAACAAAGAGGAGTCATGGGTGCACTGACCCTTACGTAGTTGAACAAATAATTTGGTCAGGGTATGAAAAATGCCATCCTTATCCTCCGTCCCTTCCATGTTCAAAGGATTGGTATACTTTTGTTCCTTTCACGTTCCTAAACTCTGTAGCTATACAAATATGAAGGAAATTCTGGTTCAGAAAGCAAGAGCCCTTTGTACCTGTAGGTGTGAGCAAATCAGTGGGGATGAATGCCTGCCTTATATTTCTTCTGATAAATACTGGGTTTTAGGTAACGTTTAGCCATGTGCCTCTATATAATGGTGTGGCCTCTGAAGCCCACAGTGGCTGAAGAAACTGTAGGGAGGTATCTTTTCAAATGCTTGAAAGTTAGTAGTCATACAGAGGAGGGGCAGGAACTGTTCTTGATCATCGCAGAGCACAGGACACTAATAATGGCTCAAGCTACAGGAAGTCAGATTTAGGCTGAATATGGTAAAAAAAAAAACTTCCTAACTGTTAGAGCTGTACAACAATGGAACCAATTACCTCAGGAGGTAGTTAGCACTCCAGCATTGGAGCCATTCAAGTGAAAATGAGACAAGCATTTGTCAGATGTACTTTGATTTGGATTCCTGCACTGAGCAGGAGGTTGAACTCCATGGCCTAGCAAAGACATATTAAAGTGTGAGTGTAAGTGTCAGTATAAATGTGTGTGTGTGTGTGTGTGTGTGTGTGTGTGTGTGTGTGAGATATAAAAATCAAATAAATAAATAAAAACAGTCACTCTCACCACAATGGGTGAACAAATAATGGACCTGTCCACAGTGTAGCTGTTGTGCTTACATAATTTGTTGCTTTCTCTTTGGAATATGTCCGAGGCATAAGCCTGGTTCATTTGAATGTATTTATCTGCACTATTTGGGGAGGGGGGAGCCAGAGTGCAGTATCCTGCGGGGTTTAAAGGTCATATAATAAACGGTAGCCAAAAGTCCATGATTTGTTTAGCTACTTTGCACTTAGCAAGCATCAGCACGCTGGCTTGTATACAACAAATTGGTACTTTTTGGAATGCTTTTTGTGACATCTTTTAATTTTTTTCCAAAAACAAGATTAAGCAGAAGGAGGGAACCTAATACCGTATATACTCGAGTATAAGTCGACACGAGTATAAGTCAAGGCCCCTAATTTAGCACCAAAAAACTGGGGAAATGTATTGACTCGAGTATAAGTCTAGGGTGGGAAATGCAGCAGGGCCTGGCAGCTCCTCCTCTGTGAGCTGGGGGAGTGGTGTGTGATGTTTAAAATGACTTTTAGCACTGATGCAAGTGCTTGGGTCAGTGGCTAAAAGTCATTTTAAACATCGCACACTTCTCCCCTGTGATGCAGAGGGGGGTCATGAGAAGCGGCACACAATGTTTAAAATGACTTTTAGCCACCGACCCAAGCACTTGCCTCACTATTAAGTATTGACCCGCATATAAGTCGAGGGCCCCTTTTTTCAGCCCCAAATTAGGGCTGAAAAACTAGGCTTATATTTGAGTATATAAAGTAAGTGTCGAAATATACACTGTTTCCCACTACTGGGACCATTTAGGAGTAACCACCTGTACAGTTTGACCTTCCAAAATTGTGTTAAATCTAGCATTGGTGTTTATCCCTTTCCGTTTATTAATACAAAATCAATAAATTAACCACATAGTTCTATAACTGCATCTCTACTTGTTATCTCCTCTGCATGTGAGCTTATTTCCATCTCAGGCAGATTGCACAACTGTGGGCCTTTTCACACGACCCCTAAAATCCACGGCAAATGGCTCCCAGATCCGGAGCTTAAAATTGTTTCCCCACCAGCTCCTGAGTTTACAAAAAATTAAGTGCGACCACGCCCACCTAAGCACGTCCCAGCACACTTTTCAAGTACCTGCTGTCCGGGGGTGAAAAATTCCTGATGTGGATGTAACGTAGTGAGTGCCGGGCTCTCCTCACTTCTGTTTGTTGTTTTTTTTTTTTGCCTCCCGCCCCTTTAAGACTGGAATGCTGCTGGGAGCAGACCGAGATGGCAGAACGGAAGTGAGCCGGCATTCTTTTCTTTCTTTTTTTCTCCCTCCCCTCATGCAGACAGCAGCCAGGAGTACAGAGGGGATGGGAACACAGGAACAGCGACAAACCCCCAAGATCTCTGGTCCGAATTTAAGTGGCCAGCGGATCTTAGGGGTCGTGTGAAAAGGCTCTTTGTCCCTTTCTTGGGACAACAAGTCTAGAACACTGTGGCCAGACTGGTGAAGGCCCCAACTCTGGATAAGTGGCACTATCTACCTATCCGTTTCCTGCTCTCCTTCACAGTGATGGCATTTCACCTATAAAGCCCTAAACACTTTGTCCTCAGTCTATGGCAGAACGCCTACTTCCAACAGGAACTTCCCACCCTACACACACTTTGCAGGCAGATGGCTGAGGGTGCTGATTCCGAGGGATGCATGGAAAGAGAAAATAAGAAAATGGACCTTCTCTGTCATCACAACCCATCTTTAGAATGATTTAACAGCTGAACTCTGCCTTGGTTCCCCACCACCACCACCACCACATGTCATCTGAAAAGCTCTTTAAAACATTCTTCTTTCATCAGGCCTTTCAGAATGTTCCTAATTAGGACCTGAGTGCAGCTGCCTTTTATTTAATTGCCACCTTTTTTAATTTAAAAAAAAACTGTCTTAACAATGGTTTATATTTTCTAAATGTCTCAATTGTTTTACTATTTATTTTAACTTGTAATTTCTTTTATCTTGCCATTGATTACGTAATTTTTAATCCTCCTATTATTTATGTTAACCAGTCCAAGTAACCATTGGGTTACATGGGCCATAAAACAAACAAACAAACAAACAAACAAATAAGCAAGCATATCATCCATAGCTATATCCTATACTTTCCTATAACAACAACTTAATTGGAAATTATATCAGTTTTTCCAATTTCTAGCAACAATCAATCTTGCTACTGTTAACAAACTGGATACAAATTATTTAGTTATCTAACTACCTATCACTTTATAAAATAATGATAAAAGTGCTGATTGGCTATATGATATAGCCTAAAATAGTAAAGTCCGAACCCTCCAACTTTGGGGGACTTATACCATATTGTCTTATTAATCCTTGACTCATCACAAAAACAAAATTTATCAATTATGTTTATATTTCTTCAACCCTTCTTCTTAAACCTTTTTCAGATAAATAGAAAATTTATCTTGGGTAGTAGAGTATATTAATTTTGCATGCTGCAATTCTGCCAAAACATGATAATCAAAATTTCCTGAAATCAATGAACTTATGTTTTATTACTTCTTTCATTATTTTAAAACTCTACTTTAAATCAGTTAGGCTATTTATACCTAAATACTTAATAGCCTTTCAAATATTGAAATCCATGTCTTTTCCATTTCATCATTTCTGATTTATGCCCATTTACCTGTAACCCAGTTATCTCTTCAAATGGTTTTAAACAAAACTTTACCCTGTCTGTAAGATTCTTTTCTACTGTTATGGTATAATCAGTGCATAAACCCATCTCTGATTCTATATTTAATACCAATACTCTATCTTCTCCACTGGCATTCACTAGTAGTTTTATAATGAAAGTGAACAACACCAGGGAAAGGGGGGGGGGACCCTTGTTTAACACCAGATTAATCTGTTCTCTTTTCCTGTCACTTATTGGTACAGCCACGAAAGTCTCTGAATATAATTAATTTTTTATTCTTTTAAAATATTTACCAAAACCAAATACTTTAATTATCACATTTAATTCCACAGACTCAAAGCCCTAAAAATCTCTAATGAGACTATACCTTCCTTTAGTTCTTTTGTAGATATGCTATTTATTGCACTTAGCACTCTCTTGGTTTAGTTTGCTATTTGCCTTTCTGCCATAAAAATCGCTTTTAATCTTATACTAAAAGTGCGAACTAGTTTCTCCTCATGAAATCTTCAAACTCCAAGCAAACTGTCTTTTGAGATGATAAAAAACAGCATAAACTGTCTCTACAATTGTCTCGACAATTTCTCTACATACATGAATGCTGATAATTCATATCAAAATTATATGGAATAGGAGAGCATTCATTTTAATGTAGCAGCTGAAAAATTTCATCTTCCCTGCTTGTGTATTGAACTGAAAATGCATAGCTTTATGGCATCAAATAATAAAGATACACCTGATAGCAACAAGTAGAGTTTTCAGCTTGCGTTTTAGCCACAGGATATATTTAAAATGGTTGCTCCCACCATGCCTTCAGCGTCCATTTCTGTGCCACAGAGGGGAAAAAATAAATCTCTCTAATTCTTCAACCAGGATATGGGCATACTGGGTCTAAAAATATCCACACCGCTTTTTTAAAAAAAACTGCCCTTGAACAAATCTGTTACCAGAGACTTAGTTAAATGGCCAATTGCAGCAGCCGCATCAAAAGGATGGCCCTGTCCCCTGCTATGTGCACTAAGCCAATGTCTCCCCAATTATTGCTAAATGACTCACCTCATTGTCGTGTGGTGGCAGCTGGTGCAGAAGCTGTTTAATACGGGCTTTCTCGCCTGGGCTGTTCACATAGGGCACTTTGTCTTCTGGCAGGCAGCTGTAGTACTGATGAACCTAAAGGTTAGAAAGGAGGTATTGCAGTAGAATGTCTGGGTCTTTTTCTTTTCTTTCTTTTCTCCCCCCCCCCTCCCCATGTTTGCTGCTGCTGACAAGCACACACGCCATCCGTCACACCTGAGCAGCAAAACTCAAGAATCCAAAAAAAAAGGGAAAAAAAAGGGGGGGGGAACCATTTGAAACCATGGAGACTTTTCCTCACGACAAAGGCCAACACCCTTTAATGGGCCAGAAGCTGAAATCTGTTTGGAGAAGGGTCTAAGAGGGAAGGAAAATGCAGAGAGTGTTTTTCAGCCTGAAAGGTTAATCCATGAATGTTGCTCTTTACCGTTTTCTCTGTGAGTCTCCAGAATGTGAGCATGTTTTCCCCTGGCGAGGTGGATCTGTCAGCACCTGCCTTGGAAAACGAGGTTAAGAAGACACTGCTCCTTGGCATCCCGTCTAGGACTGGGTAACTCAGCCTCCACCTACACTCCAGCCCCAAAGGCCTTTTCTGTAACAATTTGTGAAAATAATCAGCAGATAAAATCTGTCGGAGAGCTGGGTTCCCTCCTTATGTCTCCGAGTATGTAATTAAAAACAAACATGAAAAGTGCAGCACAGCGTGTGCAGCGCAGCAAGGCCAGGTCTCAGGGGATCCCATTTATAATATTCATGTTTGTGATCTGCACACATTTCCATCTCAGCCTCGCTTATCGCTTCAGAGAAGTAGCTTAGGGCTCCTAACCGAACAGGGGAGTTCCGTCTGGAGCACAGCAGTCTAAGCACCATGGCCTGTGATGTTCCAAGGAGACGGTAGTCAGGTAAAGACAGCCCGTAGGAGCAGGCAACAGGGGGTGAAGACAGGCCTTCTTGATCTGAGGATCAAAACCAGACAGAACAGGGAAGGCCTATTTCCTACAGTTGACCCAATTAACCCATTTTTACCGCCCACACTGGGAATTCTTCTGAGGTACCTGCCTCAGAGCATGATCCCATTACCAAAAGAAATGGATTTTGAATCAGAGGTACTGAGTCAAGGTGAAGACAAAGTTGAACCCTGATTAATCTGACAAGGATTTGTGTCTTTTGGGGTGATGGCGGGAGTGAGCCGTTTTATTCCTACACCAGAAGCCCATTTATTTTGAAACAGATGGATTGATTCATTTAATGATTTCCCTATATGCATCGTTCCCTATAACTTTCAGCCCCACTGGGCAGGGATCTCTTCCTCAGGCCCACGAGTAACCCCAATGTTGCTGCTTTCATTGTGATCAGTACAAAACCAGTTGCTGTGGGTGTGCAGGGGAGGAGGAGCACTATGTGGAAGAGGACAGTGGGGCACACAGGCACTCACACAGGCACCCTAGAGGGAAGCTTGCCTATAGGTGAACACCTTTGCCGGCATCCATGTCTGAAGTGCTCTCCCACTGGGTGATTTTCCCAATGGGAGAAAACAAGCTAATCTGGGAGGCCCTACAAAGAGCAGGGGAAACTGCCATGGCAGAATTGCCCTTCCTGAAGAAAGAAAAAGTTGGCAATGGCAGAGATGGGGAGGGGTGTACAGGGCATCCTGATGAACAAGGGTGGCAGCAACAGTGGGAGTGGAGTTAGCTATGCCCCCTAACACTGTGGCTGCTAGCCAAGTACACCTGCTGGTAAGCCAAGTAGTGCAAGCGCAGTAGAGCAGAGTATACAATAAAAGGCAGTGGAATGCCTTCCATGTTACACAGACATCTCTGTTATTTCAAGGAGCATTTTGCATACACTATAGTAACACTGGTTCGGAGAATAGGAGAATAGTTCCGCCATCATCGCTGAGTGACTACATCCCGGCTGCTCATTTATAAGCACCGAGGGTGCAATTTTTGTTTTAAATCGGATTAGATGGTATTTCCACCTTTCCCAGTATGAACCCTTCTAAAATGGATCAGCTCTTTGGGTACTACGGGTCTTTTGATACTTAGTATTTTTTAAAAATGGAGGTGGCAGAGACTAACCCAAAGTCCTTTTTCATACCAAGCATAGAATTTTGGCCTGCCTTACCTTGTTAACTGTTTGGCATGGGATTTCCCAAATACAGTATTATTTTTTTTCATAAAGTAGCAGAATACTACTAGCTTGAATTCAGGGAGCTTTAGCAAGCAAGCCAGCCAGCCAGCCAGCCAGAAAGAAAGAAAGAAAGAAAGAAAGAAAGAAAGAAAGAAAGAAAGAAAGAAAGAAAGAAAGAAAGAAAGAAAGAAAGAAAGACCCTTATTCTCAAAGGGAGTTTCAGAGTAGCTGTGGTGAGTTTTTTGAGCTGCTTGGCTGTGTTCTGGAAGTTTTTCTTGACATTTCGCCAGTCTGTGTGGCCGGCATCTTCAGAGGTCAAGGAGCTCTGGGAACTAGGACTCCTCTCTGTACTCTGGGGTATATACAGAGATTGGCAAAACATCAGGAAGAAAACTCCCTGAACACAGCCAAAGAGCCAGAAAAACTAAGAATAGCTGTCAGATCCCAGCTGTGGAAACCTTCAAGAATACATTGAGTTTCAGAATCCTCACCCATTTCTTTCTTGACAAGGCTATGTTTTTGTGGAGTGCCATTCAAGTATGTAGGAGGATATGGATGAAGTTTCATGGCAACTGCAAAGCATTAGGGGACTGATAGGAAGAGGTATCCTCTACAGAGCCTAATGAAGAGACAGAGGCGCCTTAGGAATTCCAGAGACCGGAGCAGCAGTTGGGTCAGAAGTGTGGTTAGCAGTAAGGCCGAGACAGCTGGGTTTCATGTATGCTTGTTTCCTGTAACCACTGAGAACTGAAATTTCTTCTTTTAACAGGGCCAAACTACTGGCAAATACATTATGGCACTTATGCTCTAAGGCTTTATAGTCTTCTGAAAAATGGATTTTCTTGTTCTAATGCTACTCTGGTCATAATAAAAAGTATGCCACTAACAAAAAGAGACAGATTAGTTGGGCAATTTTTATCCCAGATATTCTGTGTGCATTTGTTGAAAGAAAGGAAGGAGAACAGGCATATGTGACAAGTAGAGATGGTTACGAAACATTTTTTTCATTTTGTTTTTCATTTTTCATTTTGTTCCCTAATGAAACAAAAAACAAAATGACCCATCAAAGAAAAACAAAACAAAATTAAATGGAAATATTCATTTCGTTGTTTCATTTTTCCATAGGAATGCATTGAAGCATCAGGCGCGGGGCTTTTAAAACTCCCCCCTACAAGCCCCGCGTGCCAGCTGATCAGTGCTGGCTTTGACCAGAAAAAAAAGTTTGATTAGTTGAGTGGAACGGGGGGGGGGGGGCTTTTAAAACTTTTTTCCCATGAAAGCCAGCGCCGATCAGTTGGTGCACAGGGCTTCAGTGGGAAGAAAAAATTTGCACAGGCACCTTCCCCCACCACCCCAGCGCTGATCAGCAGGCACGTGTGGCTTGGAGGAGTTTAAAAAGCCCAAGGCTTTAAAAACTTTCCCCCCTCCCCCAAGCCCTGCATGCCAGCTGATTGGGGCTCGGGTGGGGGGAAACCCCTTTTCCCGCCCCAGCACCAATCAGCTGGCACACACGGCTTGAGGGGAGTTTTAAAAGCCCTGGGCTTTTAAAACTTTTTCCCCCACAGAAGCCCCACACACCAGCTGATCGGCGCTGGCTTTGATGGGACCTGACTGGGCGAGGGGAAGGGGCAGACTTTTAAAACTTTTTTTCCTGCTGAAGCCAGGAAAAAACACGTATACATGTTTTTTAAAAAAGAAAAATGAAACAAAACAAAAATGAAATGAATTTATTTTAAAAATTCATTTGAATGGTACAATTTTAGAATTTCATTTACAATTTTTTAAAAACATCATTTAAAACAAAACAAAACGAAATGAAACAGAACAAAAATGAAATGAAACACTGTTTTAGGGTTTTGTGCCCATTTCTAGTGCCAAGTGACTGCAACTTGGTGACGCCATTCATTACTTTCCAGGAAACAATGTTGCAATGCCTACAATGTAAATCCTGTTTTGTGTACCTCCTGAAACAAATATTAAATATTCTGGTACATAAGATCTAGGAAAAAAATAAACAATAAAAATAAGGGCAAACATAGGAAGGTTGTGGATGTTATTTACTGGATTATTATGCTTGCAGTAGGCAGTTCGTGACACTACAGGTCTGATTCAGATTTAATCTTGTTTAATGAAGCCCCATTGAAATAAATGGTACTCATTTTAGTCAAGACCAACTTAACTGCGGTTGGTTTACTGGTACCACTCTGTCCATATTCAACTGGTACCAATTACATGCTTAGAAACATTAGGGATAGGAAAACACAACTTTGCTTTCTAAGAACAACCATTTCAGGCCAGCAAGACAGAGCTGTAACTACTAGTTGCCAATAGCCATAACACACTCTTACATCAAGGATCAAGAGACAATTTTGAAAGCACCCTCTATTAATCTTTTGCAATGGTGACTGCAACAGTTGCTTCTAAAGAAAAGGCATTCCATGATAATTCAATCATTACCATAGTGCTCTCACTCCATGGACACCATTTACTTCTGCTTTATCCACAACCAACTTGTTTAACCAAGGTCACTCCTTGGGTAAAAAACAACTAAGACATACATTTACAAATACAATCTGATTGCCACTTACTTTGCCATTATAGCTCATGCTTCTCCTTGTCCCTGACCAGGAAAGTTCAATTACATTGCATACAAAAGAGGAGAAACAACAAGTCTAAGCAAAACTTGCCCATAAAGCATCACTAAAATAAACAATACTTCTGTTTACAGTATTTCCCTTTTGCACCACCATTATTCTGAGCAGCTGCATTAGCAATACAATGTCCCATCTATTCCTTGCTGTATTCTTGATCTATAGGTCCAGCAGCTCCCAAGATGTTCTGCTTATGAGGATGGAACTGGGCCCACATTGCCCTTGAAGTGGGTTTAATTTTTTTCTTGATTGGCTGCCAAATTATGTCCCATGAATCCCCAAGATAATAAACTACAGAGACAATTATCATAGACAGGAACAGATAAGAAAGTATGAATGGCTACCAGATTACCATCTGACTTAAGTATTTGCCTGCCACTTCAGTCCAGGGCATCGCACCTGGAGGGGAAGGAAAAGTCTGTGAACAATGCTTTCAAGCACTTCCTGTGGGATCTTTCCCATTTGATGTTGAGAGAGCTGCTGGAACGTTTTTCCATCAGATTAGAAAAATAGCTCTGCAGGGTTGGGCCAATTAGTTTGGGAAATCAAATGCACCAGAGACAAAAGAAGCAGGTCCTGATCTGCACCTCATCACCTGAAAGGAACGATGGCTGCTTCAAGAGCACCAGTTCTGTTCCAACAATCGCTCCACTCAGGTAAGCCTTGATAAATCATCAACTCATTTGCTTCTTTCCCCCCTCATCACTTGTCTATCCTCCTGAGATGATTGCCTTCCTAAACCGGAGGTCCCCCCCCCCAAAGAACAGAATTCATTTGTTCTTGCAAGATCCTGGCCAATGAACTTCAATTATTCCAAAGATCAGAATGTCCATCCTTTTTTTGTGTCTTCTGCTGTCCTACAGACATTTCTTGCCTCATACATAATTCATATTTTACAAGTTCATAATCCAACTTTCACTTGGAGGACTCATACCACCTCTGGCCATCTAAAGCCTGCCATGGATGTAGTGCTTTTTCTGGATGCCACAAGAAGTGCACTTGGATGATTCAACCTCCCACATCTGCACTTCTAAGACTATCGTGGTTTTTGTATACTGAAGCTTGGCTTGCATTATTTGTCTTGAGTTGGCACTGACATTGCTTCTGTTTGGGTCAAGTGGGATCTAGAGGCCATTTTGTCCTTTGTTCTCAGGCCTCCTGACCAAATACCTCCATCTAAAACTGCTGCCCATTAATCAACTGCTATCTAATACCCTCAAGTAAGTAGTGGTGGAAATCACCAAAGAGAGATTGACCCTTCTCCACATTTGAATCCAGTGATTTTGCTTAAGCGTGAAACATATTCAAATAACATCATCTAGCATTTCGGAAGTACTTTACATACCACAACCACATTTGGGTAATCATATCTCAATAAGCCAAAATATGAATGAATTTTTATTTATTAATTATTTAATTTTGAGTATTTCTACCCTGCCTTTCTCCTTGGAAAAGGACCCGAGGCAGCTTACAGTAAGGAGAGACTATACAGTCCATTACCCAATTAAGACAGAATTAGTTCGAGAAACAGGGAATGGAGGGGCATCTTGCAACGTTATAAGGCAACATTAACGCTACCAATTGATAATATAGTGTCAATGCAATCACACAAGGAGAGACATAAACACAAAGTTATAAGTGGCTATAAATACAAAGTCTGTGTAGCCATGTATAGTAGATTCATAAAAAGGCACAGTACGTAGTCCCACATTCAGGGGAAGTTTGCCTTAAGATAAAGGTCTGTGCCTATTTCCAGAAAAACAGCAGAGATGGGGCCGTCCTGGCCTCTACTAGGAGGGAGTTTCAGAGTCTGGGCTCAGCAGCCAAAGAAGGCCCTTTCATTAGTTCCCACAAGATGTACTTGTGAGGGTAGCAGGATGGAGGGAACGGCCTTTCCTGGTGGCCTTGTTTGTCCCCATATAGCAACTTTCTTCCTTTTCTCACAAACAAACTAATAGGGAGCTTTCCTCTCGTGGTAGTTCCTCAATTCCTCCAACCAGGAGTATATAGTTAACAAGTTTGGAAGACAACTCAGAATACTGAGGAATAGGTTTAAAGCTCTTTCAGTAGCCTGCTTGTTATGAAACTGTTAACCACATATATGCTAAATATGGAAGCATAGTGAATATGAGACCTCCTTAACTCCTTAATGTACACAAAGGTGTACAAGTAATACTTTTTTACAGCTTGGCGAGTTAAGACAAGATATAATCATCCAAATTCTCCCGTCATATCACGATGTCCTGGATAGCTCTTGGGGCATCTGGTCATGTAGTCAGAGGTTGGGTGTTCCAATTCTCCACTGTGCCTTCTCAACAACAGGGGCTGGATTTGGTGACCTAAAATGTCCCTTCCCTTTTCCTGTATTTCTAAGGTTGTTGTTTCTGTAATCATTTAAATTGTTCTCAGTCTAGCCTACTACGGTACTATGACTGGCAGGAGGCCTCAGGGGGAGAGTCTTAATGTCATTACATGATCCTTTAAACTACAAACTCCAGGAGTTAAATCTAGAAACCACTTGTGTCTATTCTACTATTGATCCACAGCTCATCCAGAAACCAGTAAAACAGATCAGTACATAATTTAAGTCCACCAGACGTAAAAGGCCTTTGTGACGTGAAATGCCAGTGACATGATGCATAGGTTTTAAAGGGAGAACGTTAAAACACACAAGTCTAGTCTTGCATCAGATTAGAACTGGGAATTCTAATCTGATGCACAAACAATTCATAAACCAGTCGCAGCAGCGTGAGACAGAAATATATTGATCTATCTCAATCTTCTTTTCCAAAAATGCCATGTTCTAATCACCCCCTCCCCCAAATAGATATGGGCTATTCAGACCACATGTGGTTAAATGGAGATATCAACCAGCAAGCAGGTAATAAGCATGTTGAAAATTAACAGTTCCTTCAAGCATTAAAGACCAAAAGAAATGGGGAGAGGGGGCTTGTAAAAAGAAACAAGAAGATTCTCTTTCAAGTTGAGCCAACTTTACCCAAAGGAGTTGAGGGGAACAATTACATTAGCATATAATGCATGTATGGTCCTCATCACTCTTACTTAGCATTCCTCGCAGCTTCCCCCT
Source organism: Phrynocephalus versicolor (assembly GCA_023846285.1). Taxonomy (NCBI): domain Eukaryota; kingdom Metazoa; phylum Chordata; class Lepidosauria; order Squamata; family Agamidae; genus Phrynocephalus; species Phrynocephalus versicolor. The sequence continues at coordinate 8,864,073 of JAHTLZ010000015.1, forward strand.
CCCCTCCTTCTCCCCTCAAATTTCAAAGTTTTTCAGTCTAAAAACTCATGTTCTTTAGAGAGGACTGAAATCTCAGAGGACTTTCTTTTAAAGGCCATGGACACTCTGGGGGAACCAGCCCTTTTCTTGAAGAAGTGACAGCAGAGAACTCAGTAATAAACTGATACTCAACTGCCTGGAGCTATTATGGCAACCAACTTTTCTCTCTCTTCCAATACAGGCTCCAAGTAGCATTTGCAAAAATGCAGTGCCTGTTCATTGAAAGCCCAAAACACCCTTCAGCATTTTGAACATATTTATTTAATGTTTGCCCAGCAGAAACGGTTTGCTCTGAAGAGATCTGGCATTGGTTCCATCAATTTAAAGCAACCCAAAATCAAATGTGCCTTAAGAGTTGGGCCACTCTCACTCCTATGTGAAAATCCTTTAATAGTTCCTCAGAAGCTGCACTGACACAATTTGCATCTCGTTTTACTCGTTACACTACTTAAACTGCCATGACTGTCAAATAAAATTCATCCTATACGGTACAAGCATAGGTAGATAGACACTATCACTAAGGCGAAAGGGAATTTTCTTCCTGGGTGTGTACCAATCTGTATTACATCTTTTAAGGTAAAACATACATAAAAGTGTGGCGTTTTTAGTGTACAGTAATACCTTGGTTTACAAACATAATCAGTTTCGGAAACATACTTGAAACTCAGATGATTCATTCTGCCCCCACCATAGATCATATGCTATACACTCAAGTGCCCAAACTCACAAAATGTTTTTTTAAAATTTATTTATTTATTTATTTGATTTATATACCACCCATCTGGTGACAAGGCCACTAAAGTTGGCTAGAAGTCCACATCCACACCATGTTTTAGGCACCTGCCTGCGGAATCTGCTCTGTTTGGGACTAACAACTGGATTTTACTGTGTGTTTTACTTTGACAATAAGAAAGTGCAATTTGTCGCCCTATACACACTTGACTAGCTGCCTCATGACTTTTAGTTCATTTTGTTATTTGTTATTCATTTTGTTACAAAATGAAATGAATAACGAACCTCAGAGTGGTTTTAAAACAAAACAAACCGAACCGAGAAAAAATGGTTCGTTTCAGTTTGTTAATGGCAGTAATTGACGGAAAGAGCTGTTTTTAAACATTTTAAAATGATGTGAAACACTTCAAAAATGTGCAAAAATTATTTTTATGCCTCATTATACCTATTAATGAAATGAAACGAAACGAAATGAAATGAACCTTAAAACAAACCGAACCAAAATGAATCACCATTTTTTCGGTACATGCCCATCTCTACTCATGACTAGAAATGGTTTGAAAACAAATTAAATAAATATATAAGAAAAATAAAACAGACACCTAACCTTCACTCACCTTTGAAAATTTTCCTGGCTGGTGCAAGAGAGACCTCCATTCCTCTCTCCTTCTGACTGATTTTTAGTGCTTGCCTAAAATGGAACTTTCTAGACAATCCCACACAATCCAGCGAGGGGAGATAAGAGAACCACAACTGGCTCACTTGTGATCATGTGACCTGCTCCAGTGCTTGTAGTGCAAGACATTGCTCTTTGATCACAGCAAAATTTAGAAGAAATGTTTGCTTGTCTTGCAAAACAATCTTAAACCAAGGTACTTGTAAACCAAGGTATTACTGTATAAGGGGACAGCTCAGCCAGATCCAGAAATGCTGAGAATATCTCAAAGGTATAAGATCACAAGACCCTAAAAGTGCTCCATGCAATGAAGATTAAGATGACTATTTTTCATTTTCCAAAGAACAAAGACAATTATAATTTACATTATTGAATGTGATGCAAGAAGCTGGGTGGTAGTTTCTTAAAATTCAGTGTATAAAAATATTTATTTTGCATGCACCCAGAACTATTTCTACTCAGATGACTAAGACCCAACACATTCTAAGAATGAGTTCTGCCTGACCCAATGAACTGTATTTGCCCTGGCTTTCTCACAACTAAATGCAATTTTCTGCCTTGCAAACTTGCTGGAGGGTCAGCTCTTTCTTGTGCTGACTGCTGCATGTGCAGTCTCGATGTTCAGCTTATACCATGCAACCACCAAGCTACCAAAAGCCTCATAAAGGAATGTAAATGATATAATTAGATAGATAAACATAGAAATGCTTGCCTTTGTTACAAACAAAGGGCGAACTAGATTTTCCTGGGAGCTTGAACCCAGGGTGGGACACAATGAACCCGAAACGCAATCCCAGATGGAGCAAAGGAAACACACAAACAATTCTTCCAATTACAGCAATAAAATCATTGCTCTTTAGTAACACATTTAGATGGCCCAGTAATTGACACACATTATCCAAATCTAGACAGGACACAAGTCCAATTATCTGTAATTGCTCTTAAGCATGGTTGCATATCTGACACTATATGCCACTCTGCTGCCTGTTACTAAGAGGGGCAGAAAGGATGGCAGTTCCTGGGAGAATTGCCTTTGCCACCATTCAAGCCAGCCTACCCCTGGCTGCTACAACCAACTAGGAGTTGTTTTTTTAAATATTCTGTGTAGTGGAATAATTGTTTGTTCAACAACAAGGAATTTGGTTGCTATAGTGACCGTTATCTTTGTTACTTACTGTAATTATTTTAGTGATGGGAAAAAAAAGTAATTTCCACTGGGGCATAATAATGAATGAAGAAAGCAGAAATACGTTATTCTTTTGGATCTCAACCAGCCCTCCTCGTTAAACAGCGTTTAGGAACAATTGCCATCCTTCGAACCTGCAGTTTATTTACAGAATTTGTTTTAGCCGCCCCGCTACCGAGTGGTCTCTGGGCGACATACAACAATATATTAAAACTATAAAACAACTTAGTAAAACCATCAAAATAACAAACCCTTTAAAACAATCAATATACAAATAATGAAATCCTGCTGCTCATGCATCCAGCTCAAAGAACATTATATAATTAAAATGCTGGCTAAACAGGAAGGTCTTTGCCTGGCGCCAAAAAGCCAAAAGTGTCAGTTCTAGGCAGATCTCAGAGGGAAGGGCATTCCAAAGTTGGGAGTGGAGTCCCAGGAGATACAACGGGATTGATAGAATCATATACTAATTGAGTTGGAAGAGGTTCATAAGGCCATAGAGTCCCATTCCCTGCTCAATGCATGAATCCAAATCAAAGTAGATGTGGCAGATGACTGAATGCCTCCAGCACTAGAGCACTCACCACCCCACAAGGTAATTGGTTCCACTGTTGTACTGCTCTAACAGTTAGGAAGTATTTCTTGGTGTTCAACTGAAATCTGGCACCCTGTAACTTGAGTCCATTACTATGCGTCCTGCACCCTGGGATGATCTGGAGCTACATCGCAGAATGCTTGGTTTATCATCTGGAGTTAGCGATCCAACTCGACTCTAATAAACATGCAAATGAAGGGAAGGCCAGAGGGTGACCCCGCAGTGTGGCCCATTATTTAGAAATACATCTGTGAAGATTCAGTCTGACAAAACTTCGATGAGTAGCGAAACATTTCGATCTCGCAAGAAAAGAGGTCCAGTTGCTATCACTCAGCAAGGTTGACAGTGTGCCACAATCTTCCCACCAGTACAGGTTTTACGAATTGTCAATAAATAGGCAGATTTATGAGAATTTCAGCTTTTGTTTGCACTAAAATTAAGGGGAGGGTTGGGGGCTAGGGAAAATTATGCCCTTGACAAATGTTGCGGCTTTAATTGTACACCACACAATTTGATCAGCAATATCATGTTAAAATAAGAGACAAAAAGAACTCTAGAAAAATTCATTGGCACCACATCATTCTTAGATCTAACCCCTCCCATAGCATTTTCTATGGATTTCTATTCCTGAGATCTTACAAAATATAAAGAGCTAATAAAGGCAATAAAAACTCCTGAGATGGTAAAACATGCCTCTAGGAAACAGCTTCAGGGTGTCACCTTGCAGCATAATCACATGTTGTCAACACAACTATTAATAAACAAGCTTTGTCTTGAGTGAATCAACGGTCCTGTAAATTCCAGAGGTAACGTAATAAAATGGAAAGGCAACCAACTCAACAGCTTTTGTGTGTGTGAGATACAATCATTAGTTTATGATACTGTATAACATAAAAGAAAATTTCACAAGAACAGTTGCAACAGGCATCCAAAAAGAAAGGGATCTTATACTGCATCCCTGAAGAAAAAAATATGTGAAGGAAAATCAGTGGTGAGAAGCCTAGTGGTCCTGGCCAAAATACATGTTTCCATAGGACCTGTTTAGATCCCAATGTTATGCATATGATAATAAATATAAAACCCTTACTTGCCTGAGATAATTAACACTTGAAATGGCATGAACTGAACCACAAACCAGGAAAAAACACACACAATGATGAACCAGAGTGGCTCATCATTCAGTTCGTGGTCCAGTTCAAGGGCCCCATTTTGACAAAACAAAATGAAGTGCAGAACCTTCGTCCCCTCGACACTCTGTTTTGTTTGGCAAAAGGGGATGCCTGCCGGGCCCCTTTACACTGGTCCCGTTGCCTCCCTACCTGCTCAGACCTCTGATGCCGCTGCCACTGCCAACCTCAGGGACAGCTGGCCCAGCTGCTTTGCAGAGAAGCCAGGCCCCATTGTGTCTGCACATGAACCCACCCCTCAATTCTCTGGTTCGTGCCCATCTCTAGTCAATACCACTAAAACAGGGCATCAATCTGCTATATAAAAGCACCTCATCTCATCTGTCGTGTCATGCTTGAAAGCATTATTGGGAACCCTTCCTTCAGGTCTAAGGTCTGAAGGATGGTAAAGTGGAAAAGGGTATCTTCCATATTGTTTAGCTTGTTTACCTTTCTCCTTAGCAAAACCCATACAGTCACCTAGATATGTGGTCGGGTAACAAAAGTTGTTTCTATGCAATTAGATGGGTGCTGGTAGCGTTTTATCACTCTAGTATTTTAGTGGGATGACAAGGCCATCTACTACTACCTTAGAAGTGGAGAAGCAAATAATAGGAATTCAGTAGGACCCACTTTGGAGCCAACATGCTCATGTTTCAGATGAACTAAAGACATAAAATCTGCACCTCAGAAGAGGAACAGGTGCTGGCAGGCAGAAAATACAAACAGACAGGAACAAAACAAAAGTAAGAAGAGGTAAACAAACTGGGTCCTCCTAGATATGTGGTTCCCAACCTAGGGTCCCCAGATGCTATTGGATCAGAAGTCCCAGAAGAACTGGGTCCTCCTAGACATGTGGTTCCCAACCTAGGGTCCCCAGATGCTATTGGATCAGGACTTGGGGGGGGCTGTCTGATGCCTCCGACACTTACCTTAGGCCTAGCGCTGCCCTGAACGGATCTGCACTAGATGTGCTGGCTAGCCCAGGAACATCTGGGGACCCAAGTTTGGGAACCACTGTCCAAGCTAACCCGGGCCCGATTTTCCTTGCACCATAGAGGAGACCCTACTGCAAATGGCAATCCCTTAGAACAGCCACGACAACACACACATGAAAGTGCGGCAAAAGGCATGTCAGGGTGAATGGACCAGTATCAACATTGCATTCCAGCCTCTGGGAAATGGACAGTATTTGGCACTAGTGAAAGGAATCAAATAATTACACAGCAGAGAATATATTGCTAAGCATGCGGGTCATACAGCGAAGCAGCCTTCCTAGGCCCCCAACACATCTGTGGAGGCTGAATTCTTACCCTTGATAACTGTTACCCACCCCCTACCCACCCGGCCATTTGCTCTGAACGGATTTGTTATGTCGGCATGCCGAGCTGTTTACATAATGAGATCTATGACTGTTTCAGCTGGGTGCGTGTGTGAAAACCACTTATGGCTCTATCTCATGACCCCTCTGTGTGAGAGCTTGCAAAGAAATTCAGACTTAAGAAGGGGTGCAGCCATAGGGACGCTCAGACTGCACTGCTTCTCCTAGCCATCGAGTCAAGAGTTCTCACAGACCTCAAAGTTAGAGTCTAGGGTTTCCCTGTGGACATTTTTGTGAGCTTTTGTGCTTTTTGGGGTGGTGGTGGTGGTGGTGGTGGGAGTCAAAAAATAAAATAAAAATCATTTAAATAAAAATATTTTCTTTATTGGTTTTTAGTAAATTATTTTTATAGTTTGCATATTTTTCTTCCTATACCACACATAGCTGAAAATCTGCATCTCTCTAGCAACTCAGAGAACTATTTTCCTCTATTATATAGATCAGGTGAACATATGAAGTGGAGAGGGGGAGGCTGCATGGCACATGTAATTAAAATATACTGGAGATATCTAAACAGACTAGATATGAGAAATAAACTTCTATCTTATCCTTATTTTTATTTTTTTAATCTATAATGCTGTTGTATATATAATTTAATTGTTTATGAAATTGGTGATTTTTTTTTAGTTTAAAGTGAATTTATTGTACACTTATGTTTAATTATTTTGGCTATTTGTTTTCTATTTATAGAAAATACAAACAAACAAACAAACAAATCTAATGTCTAGAACTGGCCTTTTTAGTGAGTGTGTGATACATCTTGTTCTACCAGCGGACTTATTCTGTGGGGTGGCTGGCATTTTGCTGTCACCGTTTCATCTTGATTTCTACCGTAGGCAATTAAGGAATGGGATTTTCATAATTCTAGGACTTCCAGTCCCAGAAAATACCCAGAATCCCCCAGGGAGACTTCTGCAACTGGGAAAGAGAAGCCAGAAGGCAAGACAGAGGCCTGTCTACTGGCATATTGTGGTTCTCTAGGCATGTGTTGAGTGGGAAGCAGAAGAGAATGCCCCCTTCAGTTGCACTGTTTCCAGGAAATTGCTCCAGTGGTCTATAAGTACCATAGTCTCGTAAACCCATTGAACTACAAGAGAAACTCTCACTGAGCTGCCCTCCCATGGAGCAGTGGGGCAACTCTGGGGGAGCAGTGCAACTGAGGAGAGATCCCCACCTTCTTATTTCCACTCAAACCACATGGAACGAAGCAATGGTGGCTGAGATACATCTATTCTGCCTGCTCATTTCTCCTCTCCTGGTCCCAGAGTTCTGCGGGGGATTACAGTATAAACTAGATTTATGGACATAAATATCCTAGAATTATAAATAGTCCATCCCTCTGTGTGATCATGTATATGGGTCCTTTGGAGCAGTGGCAGGGCATATCGGGATGACACTGAGCACGATGTCTTCAAAAGGGTGGGTGTGTTGGTTCGGCACTACCTCCTTCAGGCACATGCCCGAGAGACAACACCTTTTTTTAAAAAAAGCAGAAGTGATCCACAAAACCTGTTACCAGCTACAACGGATAAAAAAATCGAACAGTAATTCAGAGGTGGTTATGGCTTGTTGATTCAGTGCTTAGTCACTTCATAAATGGAATATAAAAATAAAACTGGTAGGGAAAAGGTTGGAATAATGGCAGAGGAGAATGTAATGTACGGTGGGGAGAAATGTACGTTGTTTGGGCTCACTGCTGTGTGAAGACTTGCAATGTACTATCCAGGCAGAATCCAAAATTTCGGTGTGAACTATAACGAATTTTCAGGTGCAGTATAATGAACTGAGGGTCGTCCTGGGAAAACTTCTCATCTCATCGCTTCCATATTAAACAATTTCACAACAAACACATAATCAGAGTGTATGTAGCAGAAAATTGGAATCAAACACCATGAGATTCAAATCTCTTCTTTCTTAGACCTAAACAGAGTTTTTTTTTTCCCAAACATGTACTGTACACAATCAAGTTCAAATACCTGTAAAAATACTATCTACTAAAATTAGATAAATGTTGCGGAAGAGTCAATTTATATGGTGAACCTCACAGCACAGTGGTTAAACTGAAGTACCACACTTAAGACTCTGCTCACAACCTGACTCCCAGAGTTCAGTCATGACGAGCTCAGTTAGCTGGTTCAAGGTTAACTCAGCCTTCCAACCTTCTGAGGTTGGTAAATTGAGTACCCAGTCAATGTGGGGGTAAAATGCATAATTAAATTATAAACCATCTAGAGATTGCTTTAAGCACAAGGGGCTGCTTTAGAAGCAGCACACTATATGGTCAAATGCTATTTTAGTGACTAAAAGAAATTTCTGAAAGGTTTTATACAATTTGTGTTTTTGTTACTTTAGAACTCAGGCCTAGGATTCTTTTTATTAGTTGACTTGCTGTCCACTGTCAAGAAAAATATCTTCAGGTTCCTCTGTTCTGTTAAATAAATAAAATTGTTAATCTTAATGTTGATGTAGCTCACAAAAGTGGCATGCTTTATTTGGGGTTTAGCAAGGTCTTCAATCTAGTCAAATAGGAACAGTTCCATCCACACAATTGTTCCATTTAGTGGAATAATCTGATGTGGCTGACATCATCATCATCATCACCACCACCACCACCACCTCCTCCTCCTTTATTATTATTATTATTATTATTATTATTATTATTATTATTATTATTATTATTATTATTATTATTATTATTATTATTATTATTATTATTATTATTTAGGATCACATTTCCTGCGATTCCACTGAGGAAGTTAATGAAAAAAATAGAAACTGTGTATGCAGGACAGAACATGTCTCTGTTCATTTTTTTCTTGTTTATTTTATATAGCACCTAAGATACAAACAACCTTTGCAAGAGGAGAAAAGAAGAAAAGAGAGGAAAGAAGACAAAAGCAAAGTGTGTTGCTTATAAACCTCCCCATAGCACTTAAAGCACGCTCTGGGCACTTTACAATTCATTTGTCCCCGTCCCCACCTCATCATCCAGCAAGGTAGGCACTCCTTTTACTGGCCTTGGAAAGGCTGAATAAACATCAAGCTACCTGGGATTGAACCTGGATCATGAGCAGAGCTTTGCCTGCACTTTAAGCACTGTTCCATAAGAAAAGGAAAAGAAATGAAATAAAAGAAAAGAAACTAGTATTTTTCTGTTCAGCAGACTCATTACCTAAAAATCACTGTTTATCTTCTTTTTAAGAAATAAGTCATTTAAGAAAACCATGATCAGACAACCAAAAAATGTAGGTGAGTGATCACAAACATCCTGACTGGCTAAGCAGCATTTCCAGCAAAGTGCCAACAAATTACATGCAAATTTAATTTCAGTTGAAACAAAAACAAAAATGTAACATTAGTAAGTCTGTCTATGCAGATAACCATTGCATAACACAAACATTTGTGTTTTTGTTGTTGTAGAAAACCCACATTAATCCACATAGTAAGTGAGGAATGAGGCTATGCAATATAATCCCATGCCTCCAGTGCTTATAATCATTATTTCTTTTAATGTCATCCCCAAACTATGAAACATAGACAAGACTTATTATGGGTAAAAATTATAGGGATTATACGGGAGAGGCTTCGGATTCTACATACTGGCTGAAATCCTATTGTTTGGCATCGCCAATCCTCAACTAGAGTAAGCTCACTGAACAGGTGGACTCTACAGAGGAATTGACTCACCAAATCCATGCTGATTCAACAGCTCTAGTCTAATTACTGCTTACTACACTAAGTAACAGGATTTCAGCTCATGGGTGCATAAATCTGCTACAGCGGTACCTCTTAAAACACATTTAATTTGTTCTATGGGTCAATTTGTTTTAAGAAAATTTAGTCTTACAAAATGTGGTTTCCTATAGGAATGCACTGAAATGGATTAATCTGTTCTGAAGGCTATGGGTCGCTTCGTTTTATGAAAAATTTGTCTTATGAAACACAGTTTCCCATAGGAATGCATTGGGAATGGATTAATCCATTCTGGAGGCTAGAATAAAGACAAAAATAACCAGCTTCCCCCCCTTAGTTTTTTGTCATGCAAAGCAACCCATAGGGAATTTTTTGTTATGTGAAGCATGCCTATCCCCGAATTTTTCCCCTCCTACAAGTTTTTTGTCTTATGAGGCATTTGTCTTAAGAGGTACCACTGTCTTATGTAAAACAGAACACCTCTCCATACGGTCTCTATTCATGAAGACCAGGCCACCCTGTGTTCGCATAGAGCTCAGTTCCATGATTGACTCCTCTGTAATAAGAATTAGGGTTAGTGATTTAAAGGCAAGTATATCTGAAATCTCATCATAATTCAACAACAGAATGTTAATTTTATTCCCAAAGTTTTAAAAATATGTCCTTTAGAAACGACCTAAGAGGTCACCCAGAGCTTCCCACATATGGCGGCAAAAATTCTTCAGGAAACAACAGTGGTTATTTAAGCAGGGAAATGTCGGGACTAGACATGGGCACAACCAGAAAAAATGACGTTTCGAGTTTTCATTTGTCGGAACGGGTCTGCTTCGGGTCGTTTCTGTTTGTCGCAAAATTTTTCAAAAATTTGTCGTTTCGTCGTTTCATTTGTCGTTTCCACCGTGATTTAGCGCGATTTGACTTCCCAGAGCATAAGAACATAAGAACATAAGAAGAGCCATGCTGGATCAGGCCAAAGGCCCATCTAGTCCAGCTTCCTGTATCTCACAGCGGCCCCACCAGGTGCGTTTGGGAGTGCATGAGACTAGATATCTGTCTCCTGATACCACTCCCCTGCATCTGGCCCTTGAAGTAACCCGGTTTAAAGCCTGGAGACTCCACATCTCCATCATGGTTTGTAACCTGTGATGGACTTTTCCTCCAGGAATCTGTCCAATCCCCTTTTGAAGGCATCCAGGCCAGATGCCATCACCACATCCTGTGGCAGGGAGTTCCATAGACTTACAACGCGCTGGGTGAAAAAATATTTTCTTTTGTCTGTTCTTACTCTCCCAGCCCTCAATTTGAGTGTATGCCCCCTAGTTCTGGTATTTTGGGAGAGAGAGAAGAGCTTCCCTCTATCCACTTTACTCATACCCTGCATTATTTTGTACGTCTCAATCATATCCCCCCTCAAGCGCCTTTTTTCCAGACTAAAGAGGCCCAAATGTTTTAGCCTTTCTTCATAAGGGAGGTGCTCCAGCCCGGTAATCATTTTAGTCGCTCTCTTCTGCACCTTTTCCAGTTCCACTATGTCTTTCTTGAGATGCGGTGACCAGAATTGTACACAATACTCCAGGTGGGGCCTTACTATTGTTTTGTATAATGGCATTATAATGTTGGCTGTTTTATTTTCAATCCCCTTTTTGATAATCCCTAGCATGGAATTGGCCTTCTTCACCGCTGCCACACATTGGGGAGACACCTTCATGGAGCTGTCCACCAACACACCAAGATCTCTTTCCTGATCCGTCACGGATAACTCAGAGCCCATGAGTTGATAAACGAAGTTTGGGTTTTTTGCCCCAATATGCATTACTTTACATTTGGTTACATTAAAACGCATTTGCCATTTCTCAGCCCACTCCCCAAGTTTGGAGAGATCCTTCTGGAGCTCTTCACAATCTTCTCTGGTATTTACCACACGAAAAAGTTTTGTGTCATCTGCAAACTTGGCCACCTCACTGTTTATCCCTGTCTCCAGGTCATTTTTGAACAGATTGAAAAGCACCGGTCCCAGGACAGAGCCCTGGGGCACACCGCATAGGGGCGTCCCACAATCAGGGCTGGCACTAGGTGTTTTTGCGCCCTAGGCGGCGGGTGGGGCAGGGGGGCGGGCGGCGAGGGGGAGGTGCGGGCGGGCGGCGGTGGCGGGGGGCCATGGGTGGGCAGTGACAGCGGCAGGGGGAGGCGCGGGCGGGCGAGTGGGCGGGCGGCAGCGTGGGCCGCAGGCGGGGGGGGGGGGGGGTGGGCGGGCGAGTGGCCAGTTAGGATATCACTTAGGATAGAGGTTCTGTTCTTGGCTTGCACCCCAAATGTGTGTGTGCAAGCAAATTGAAGTTGGAAAAATAGAAAATAAATGGTAGTATATAATATATTTTTAAAATAAATCCATACCTCCCACTCCCAGTCAAACCTCCCCCTTTATCCAATATCAGAACAAAATCCTCACAAACTGCCAGAGAAGAAATAAAGAATAAACTGCTATTCCCTTCAGCAGACAAAGCTGCAGGGAATCAAAGAAATTATTTTCTAAATTCAATTCCCTCCCTGCCTGCCTAACTTAAATCCTAAGGCCTCCAGCCTCCCTCCTCAATCTCGATCGGATCATACCAGCACCAGCAGCCAGCCCTCCTCCCTCTACCACATCCATACACCCGACTGCAATTTCTGGAAGGTGCCTCGGCTTTTTATGCCCTCCGAGACATCCAGAAGTGTCAGTCAAAAACCTGGCAACGCCATTGGTGGAATGGTTCAAAAATTTGCATGGTCCCATCCCATGCCCAACCCAAATGGGCAGCTCTAAAAAAATAAAAAATAAAATAAAATAAAATCAATACGACATTTTCTTGCCCTAAAAATACCTGCTGCTTCTACTATAAAAATTCAGGCATTTAAAATAAATAAATTTCACGTTTCTGTGGTGATTTGGTGTGTTTTTTGACCACGATTTCAAAAGAAAAATTGTGGTCGCCATTTTGGATCCCCCCCAACGCATGGCATGGCGAGACTACGAGGATAACCCCCCCCCCAGCCTGGTGCAAGCAGCCCAGGACAGGAGAAGAGGGGGGAAAAGGCCGGGGACCCCCCAGAAACCACCCCTCTGGTAGGTGGCAAAGCCTCAGGCAGGCATATTTTCGCCTGCTTTTTTGGCCGGGAGTTGGTTTTTTTAAAAAAAAACTTTAAAAAACTTTTTCTGTGCTTCGCATTCGCGATTGCCACGATGGCACAAACGAAAACGTAAAACCTGACCCAATTTTTCTTTTTTCGGTTCGAGTTCAAGTTCTGACGGCTTAATTATTGTTACCGTTTCCGTTACGTAACGGAAACGGAAAACGGAAACGGAAACGAAAATTTCGCCGAGTCGTGCCCATGTCTAGTCGGGACATAACACAACTGGTGGAGGGACAAGGAAGAGCATGCATGAAGAGCGCTGGCAAAACAGTATTGGTTTGGTTGTTATTCATGGCCCAGGTGCTTCAGTACAGCAGAGAGTAAAAAAAAAAAAAGAAAAAAGAAGAAGGCAAAGAAGTCAGACGTATCTCCCAGAGGTCAACTGGGGTCAGGCCCACTAGAATGGCGCAGGTGCACTCACTTAGGGTGGCCACACCCAGGGAGGCGCGGAAATCGCTTTCACATAACTGCGCCTTCTCTGGGGCTGGCCCACGCTGTGGAATCATCTCCCTAGTGAGTTGTGCCTAGCACAGTCCCTGCCCGCCTTTAAAAAGGCTCCGAAAATCTTCCTTTTTAGAGAGGCATGTGGCGACCTTACTACTTATTTTTTATTTTTTTATTTTTATTTTTTTATTTATTTTATTTTATTTTTCTCTATTGCCACCTGCGTCGCCTCTGGTGGAGGGGCCCTCCTCCTTTACTTTTGTTTTCTTGGTTTCTTCCCTGTTGTTTTTATTGCTATCATATTATATTGTAAACCACCCAGAGTTCCGTCCGGAAGATGGGCGGTATATAAATATAACAAACAAACAACAAATAAATAAATAAGAGAAACCTACATCTTAATTTCCAGTGCACCAGTGGTAGTTCTGGGATGTGCACTGGAGGCTCTTCTCTGTCACCTTCACACCAATCCTAACTATTTTATGCTTCCTCTCCTTCCTGAGATATTGGGAAATAGTTGTCTTGTCAAGTTGCCTTTTCTAGTTTCTTGCTGGGAATTCGCTACATCTCCCTAGCTCCACTTACACTTACAAATTTACTTACAAATTTAATCCGTTCCAAATGCATGCTCTTAAGTCAAACTACTCTTAAGTCGGGGTACCTATCTAAAAAATTGAAAAAATAAAAAATCCAAAAGATGAAAAAAATGTAAGTTGATCAGACCATATCTAAAATTTGTAAGGCGGCAGTTAAGACAGGAACAGTTTTCCGCTCTTAAGTCGAGCTGCTCTTAAGTCGGGGTACCACTGTGTACTTCCTGTTCTAAGAAAGGGAGAAAGAGTAGAAGTCAGATAATCAGGGCTTCTGTAGCTCAGACTGTAAATTCCACCATGAAGCATGAACTCCTTCTTCATAATTTAACAGAGCAGGAACAAAGAATTCTGTAATGTCTGGTTATGAATTATGAACCAGATGTTCAGCTGGTATAAATCAATGTTGTTCCACCAAAGCATCAAACTTGGCTTATTTACATCAGCTGGAGATCTGGTTCTATTCATACAAGTTTCATCTAGGAGGAAATCAAAACATTACCTGATCTTTTATGTCTTTATAACCTGTGAAATCCTGTCTTCTTTGGCAATGGAAATTAAAGCAGGGTTAAAATGTGCTGCCTGTTGCCCACGAATTTCCCTGAGGCAGTGGCTAGACCACTATGATTTTATGAGGCATTCGTGAGCTACCTAACCATTAAGGGGAAGAGCCCGTCATGGAACAACAGCAACAAGACAGAGTCTGGGGAAGAAAACAAATGAGTAGATAGACAAAAGGGGGGAAATGCATATGGCAACTAGAGACTGTGCTGCTCCTAGAAAGAAAACAGAAAGCTCCAGGAGTAGGGTGGAATAGGGAGCAAGGCCACGGAAATGCAGGAGGAGGCACAGGGGCCAGGATAATTGAAGAAAGAAATTGAGAGAGTAAGCAATACGCTTAGGGTCCAACGGTGCATTGCAGATCAACCATCACAGGAAGATGGAATCCTTAAGTGCTGTATGCAGATCATGAATAAAGTGGACAGAGGGAAGCTCTTCTCCCTCTCACAAAATACCAGAACTAGGGGACATCCCTTCAAATTGAGGGCTGGGAGAGTAAGAACAGACAAAAGAAAATAGTTTTTCACCCAGCGCGTTGTTAGTCGGTGGAACTCCCTGCCACTGGATGTGGTGATGGCATCTAGATTGGATGCCTTCCAAATGGGATTGGACAGATTCCTGGAGGAAAAGTCCATCACAGGTTACAAACCATGATGGAGATGTGTAATCTCCAGGCTTAAAACCCTTCAAGGGCCAGATGCAGGGGAGTAGTATCAGGAGGCAGATATCTAGTCTCATGCACTTCCAAATGCATCTGGTGGGGCCACTGTGAGATACAGGAAGCTGGACTAGATGGGCCTTTGGCCTGATCCAGCATGGCTCTTCTTATGTTCTTATGTATGTTTGTGACTATCCCAGCATGAGAGTCTCATTGCTTTGTTACTGGTCACAAGCATATCCTTCCTCTGAAAATCTGATTTCTGAGATAGGGCAGATTGCTCCACCTTTCTTGAACATTATGGTGATTTTTGGCAATCAGTATGTGCAGAGTGTGATCCTCAAAAGCAAGGCATGGCGACTCAAGGGAGGTAAAGAGAGGAAAATAAAAGCAAAAGCAAAAAAGCAAAGCCTTCTTGCTTCTACAGTGCCCCATAGTTCTTAAAGGAGCCTCTTGGTGGTTTTACCATTTAATTGTCCAGGCTACACATTGCCCCCTTCCCCAGCAAGGTGGGCACTCATTTCCAACCTTGGAAGGACGGAAGGCTGAGTCACCCTTGAGCCGGCTGCCTTGGATTGAACCCCAGATGGTGATCACAGTCTTGGCTGCAATACAGGCATTTAACCACTGTGCCACAAAGCAGAGAAGACTGGATTTGGTGGATGAATCAAAAAGGATAATGGAGCCAGGCATGACAAATGTATGTGTTGTCGACAGGAAATGGGTGCCAAGGGGGCTCTGTGCCAGGAAGCTATGAGTGAACCAACGTTAAGGTCAGGGTTATCAGGTATCTGCTGACAACGGGTTACCTACAGCATATGCATACTTATAGCTTCACCACTCCCCCCCGTTTATATTATATTCTTGGTCAGTAGCTCTTCCCAAATTTGCAAGGAGCAACATATTCATGTGTCTTCTGCAGTCCAGCTGAACACCCACACCCGGAAATAAGATGCAGCCAGCAGGGGTATCTTTGGCAAGAGATTGCTAGTTGAATGCTATCAAGATTCTGGGCCATCACACTGCATCCAGCTATTTCCAATATTCAAAGCAGAATGAAAACCAAGTGCTACCTAATTCAAGCGAATCAAAGAAAAAGGGAAAATGCCCCTCCAGAGTGTGGCTCCTCCAAAAACCCCAAAGTTCTGGCTTTGAAATGCCTCAATCCTGCATTGATAAGTCTTTGCATGTCACTTGCAGGAACTTGGTTGGCAACATTTGAAAGGCTGTTAAAAACAAGGCTTTTTAGGCAGGCATATCCTGAGCCATCCTGAGCATGTGTTCTTTAAAATAAGAAGTTTCTGCTGCTATATGTCTGAAGAAGTGGACGTGTCCACGAAACATTACATTAAAATATGAAAGCTATTCTTTAAAATGCCACAAATTTTGTGTTTTTTATTTATTTATTTATTTATTTATTTATTTATTTATTTATTTATACTTATTAACCACCCAATTTTCCTACAGGAACTCTGGGTGGTTTACAGCAGATTAAAACATAACACACCTCATTGAAAAAGCCCCCAATAAAATCCAGTAGCAAAATACAAAAATTCAAAAGGATAAAAAAAAATAGACAACCACATCCATCCATACCACAATCACATAATCCGGCAAGAAAAGGCTGGTTCAATCAATACAAACCAACATACAACAATTTTTATTGTTTTTTGCCTGAAATTCTTCAAATAAGAACACATGCTTCCCTGATACATCAACCTGCCAATGTAAGTACTGATAAACAAACAAACAAACAAACAAACAACCTTATCCAAGTCAATCAAATCTGAAACTTGGAATCTGAGTCTGGATTGAGTTCCGATTCCCCCTGTGCTACTGAATCTTATGGAATCCTCAAGGTGCATGAATGCCATTAGTATGTAGGAATCTAGAGCCTGCAATTTAGGAATGAAAGAGCACCTGTTGCTAAGCACCTTCAGAGAACAGAATAGGTTGCTAAGCAGTTGGAAATGATGTTTCTCATGCTGTTCTCATTTGCTGTTCTCATACGTCCAATTCACAGACTGCAGTGGAGTCCTGGGTTCTCCAATTACTCAGCTATGATAAGGACAGAAGACCTGACGTTCCTTTTGTGCTTTCTCCATCCATTTCTATCTCTTAAAGAGCTCTGGTGTCAGCCTTCAAACGGCAGCTTTAACTCAAAGAGTTCAAAGAGTTTTTGAAGTGTGAGTGGGGGACCTGTTGCCACTGAGGAAAAAAATGTGTTTGGGAAATCTAAGGACATGTGTTGTTTTCTTCAAGTGGTAGCCCTTCTAAATTGCAACAGGTGCACAGATACTACGCATCATTTGTTAAGATAGCCAAGATTCATGTTACCTCTGAATTTACAAGATTTAATTTGGAATATTCCCAGTTTAAGGAGCCAAAATCTTTATTGCACATTATTTTAAATGTGTCTGGGAGAAAAGAAAGAGAGAGAGAGAGATGGAAGGGCTTGATTTTGATCTAATCAGATAACATTTACAGTCCCCAGGAACAGTGGGAGGATGTCAAAACATTTCAACATGCAGAAGAGATTTTCTGGATCGAGTCAAAGAAAAGTATCAGATGCAAATCTAAAGGTACATTATAATAATGAGGCTTCTGGCCACAACTTCCACCATAAGAATTATCTAAACTGGCGACGCTTGACAATGCTCTCAGAAAATCAAGCTTCAGATCTCAAATGGTCACACACGCAATAAAATAAAATAAAAAGTAACCCATAAGTCCCTGAAAAATGTGAATATTTTACACTCATTATATTGCTGTGGTGCATCCATCTTATTCATGTATTGTACGGCAAAAAGCTGTGCTCATTTTAAGCAACCAAATAGTTCTCAAGTTTATCTGAAACAAGAACAAGGAAACTAATGGGAAAGCCCAACCTGCCAAGTTTGAGTTTCAGAGATGCTGACGAGAGGCTGCCCCATGTGGTCTCTCTACCTATAATCACATCATTTATTTATTCCTTTTTAAGGGATGTTAAGTGTCAGCTGTATTTGGACAGTGGCCAAAAACTTGTTGGGATTTTATCACGGAAGAATTATGTGACTGGTTCACCAGTCAGATGCTAGTCACATGTCTGTCTCATGCCCAGTCATGCTCCTGATCACAGGCCCATAGGGTATCTTGGTGCAGAGCAAATAGCTCACGAATTAGCCACAGTTGGTTGCAGCCACTTGTGCGATTCTTTTTGCATGTGCACCAAATCTCAACAGGATTTTGATTAGTACATTATAAAATTGCTGGTGTCTACTGCTACCAAGGACTGGATGAGTTCACACATACATACATGGAACAGGGCTAAACAAAGAATTATTTGTTGGTGTTCCTGTCCAATGGGATGATGTAAGGAGTCTCATGCCAGCAATCAGAGAAGGCCCGAACCCTTAACACCTTGAGGAGTGTTAGTAAGGCTTTCATTAGAGACTGAGATTGCCAACTTTGACCTCCATGCTCTGCTTGCCCTGACTCCTGCGTTCTCGATCCAAAAAGCAAAAGCAAAGCATGCTGCTTTTATACTGAATCAGAGCACTTGAAACACTCTCAGGGCAGCTTTGTAAGTCAATCATGTAGGCTTCACCCATTGCCCTTCACCCAGTGAGCTGGGTACTCACTTTACCAACATCAAAAGGATGGAAGGTTGAGTGAACCTTGAGCCTGCTACCTGGGATTGAACCTCAAGTTTTGAGCACAGTTTTGACTGCAGTACAGCAGTTTAATCACTGTGCCATGAGGCTTCTCATAAGTAACACAATACTGGCGAGTATTCTTAAAAAGCATACAAGCAGAACAATATTACTTATGGGGGGGGCAGTCCTGCAGTTGTTTTGGGGCAACAGTCCCCATTGTCTGCTATCAATGTCTGCCAAGACTACAGATGATAGGAACTATGGGTCAAAACATCACTGGATGTTTTAAAGTTTTCCACTTCTGCTCTAGTTGCAGTAGTCCTTTTTTCTACACCAGAACTAAGAAGAAAGGAATAGAGTGTGAATCATGGTCCAACCAGCAGTATATCCTCCTAAAAAGAAGGACCACATACTTTGGGAATGGCTTATACTCATTCCAGAATTGTTCTTCTATTTTAACTAGGATTAACCTTTCCTGACACACAGGCGCAGGGTACATGCAATCCCTCAAACCTGTTTTATAGCCCCCAGTATGTCCTCCTACCACTAAATCAGAGACAGTGACTAGACAGTTTTCAGAGAGCACAGATGATTTTCCCCTTGCCTTTTTTATTCTCTTCTGCTCCAACATGTAAATTAGCTCTCTGTCCTACTGTTCCCTGGGATACTGTGGTGTACGAAGATGTTTTAGGAACCGCTTGAACCACAGAGGACGAATTCAGTTTCAATGGTTGTGGGAATTTTATTTATTTATTTATTTATTTATTTATTTATTAGTATTTTTACCCCACCTTTCTCCTTGGAAAAGGACCCAAGGCGGCTTATAGTAATGAGGGACAATATACAGTCCAGTACATTTAATACATATTCAAGTACTGAGAACAGGGAATTGAGGGAATCTTACAGTAATAAAAGGCAACATTAAACCTGAAAGAGAACGCGAGCAGAGTTAAAGAAAAGAATAAAAATTCCATCAATGCAATCAAGAAGACTGTAAACCACCCATGGCAGCCACTTGCCTCTAATAAAACAAAAGAAAAGAAAAGCACTACAAGAATCTACACGTGGCATTGCAGTTTCAACCATGCAGTTACATTCTAAGTCCTTTTCAGAAATTAGAGTAAAGTATCATTCATGAACCAGCGGCAGGATAAATACTGAATGAGTTTGGCGAGGAAAACAAAATAATAGCATAACAAATATGAATTCAGCCAATTATTTTTTTTTCATTTTCCTGAACATTCCTAAGATTGAACCTGGTGTATATCCTTTGACTGCCTGCCACCATTTTGGCATTATAGTAATGCGGAAGTAACAACAACAGTCCAAGGGAATGGGTTGAGAGGTTCATTGGGACAAATGCTTCCTCCCCCTCCCACCCATCCTGTGCTCTAACCATATGCCTCCCACATGGACCAAGATACAACTGCACCCCATTGTGCTCGTTCTTAGCCATCCTGAGACTCCCCACGGAGGCTTCCCCTGTGTCAGTGAGATATAGCAGCTTCCCATTATAATGGGAAACCTTTCCAATATTTTCCCCCGTTTTTCTACTGCTTGTTTGTGCAGGAAACTGCCAGATTCTGCACACACCTCCAAAGCATTTGCATTAGCAACTGTCGTTCTGCATAGGCTGAAGCAGGAAACCACACATAGGAAAGTGTTGATCTAGACAGGAACTGTCATAATCCTGTGCTGGAATTGTAACAGTTCCATAAACCTGGCTGATTGGGCCATGATTCCCATCCATTCCATTCCTTTAAAAAAAAAAGTTCTGGTGTAGGAAAAAGGGCTACTGCAATTGGGTAGAGATGGCCAACTTTAAAACATCTTCAAAGTGTTATAGCTTCTGTGTATGTCCAGAATATTAGAACTCAAGTACTCTAGCGACTAAGAGTACGGCAATTCAGTGAAATGTGATGGCTTAGTGGGGATTTAAGCATGGATTTTCCATTGGTCTACGTCCAATGCTGAAAACTGTACTGTTTTAGTACTTCTTACACTGCTGTTTGAAGCATCTTAGCAATTGTGGGACTTCATTCAGGATGCAATTTTGCTGACATGTTGCATATGATGTTACACTGGGTCTCTTGCCTTCTGAGAGCCACTTTGGCCAGTGATGTGTAATCTTGAAAAAAAATAACTGGGTCAACATACAAGTCTGCTTTGCTCCTCAAACTCCTATAGCCACACACGTTCTAAAATGGAGTTCAAACAGAACTAGGTTATTTCCCAGCTGACCTGGAACAAACCTGGTTCATCTGCAGCAAACAGAATATGAGTAAGAAATACATCCTGGACATTCCACCTAAATGACTACCATAGGCTCAGCGTAATAGGTCCTAACGTTTAGGCCAAACTCCTAGATTGCTTCACCTGGGTTTCAGGTGTGGGTGAATTTGCTGCCATGACTTAAAAAAACTTAATGACTCTTTAAAAGAATCGATTGCACTCAATCTCAGGACTAAGAATTTCCTAACCACTGATGAATTGGACAATCTCTTTATATTCACAATTCTGTCCCTTCAAGTAGGAAGGAAATGTTTCCATTTTAAAATGGGACACTTTCAAACGGACAATGGATCACAAATGTTTAACACACACATTTTCCCCCCTTATACTGCCTGATGTAAACTGCCCAGAGTTCCTGCTTAGTGGAAATCAGTGCAGTATACGAATGAATGAATGAATGAATGAATGAATGAATGAATGAATGAATGAATGAATGAATGAATGAATGAATGAAACCACATGAGGATCTCTTTGCAGGGCTTGATGCTGCCACTCAATGGTGTGATGGTAATGCCCTGGCTATGGGTATTCTGCTCAGTGCTTAGTTCTCTGGCTGTGGAGCCAGAGGTTGGGAGTTTGATTCCCCACTGTGCATCCTTGAGATGGGCTGGACTTGATGGTCCATAGGGACCCTTCCAGTTCTGTAGTTCAAAGGTCCACTGTATAAGCGTTAGAGCTTCTGTAGATGCCCAGAGCATTAGAGAACAGCTGCAACAAAGAGACTTCAAGGACTGTTTCTGACATTTCCCTATGTGAAATAGAAGATTAATACGATCATGGTTGGTGTGATCTCTCATGACTTGTATCAAGGTCATTCACGAGCCACAATGGAACGTACCTGTTCCGGCTTCAGCCCAGGGGGAACCCAGGCGTATTCTTCCAAGGCACAGCCAGAATCATCATCAGAAGTTGAATTCCTCTGGAAGTCAAACATCAGCTTGGTCACCGTCTTCTCCATTTCCAAAGGCATCGCCGTTTCAAAATGCTCTGCCTGGGGACACTTACAATGCCGGCAAATCTTCCTGGAAGAGGGGGAAAGAACGCAAAGAGACAAAAGGTCACCCTCAGCAGTTCGAAGCCAGGCTTTGTACATCAACGGTAGCTGCATAACACTGGAGTTAAAGAATTATGCTAGGCACATGCCACATATTATACCAGCCTTAATTACTATTATCCTTGCAAAATGGTTACTAATGAAGAGGGGCTGGGAAGGTTGTCCCCCCCCCCTTTTTTAAGGAGGTGGTAGATGAAGCAGCTGTTTGCAATACCCCTGAATGATGTAAATGAAGAGCAACGTCTAAATGTAAACAATAATTTGTCCTTGACAAAACGCCGAGCATCCTAAAGCAGTTCTGTAAATCCAAAGGTTGCTCTTTCATCAGAGGGAAAACTATGGAACACCAGACCACCCATACTGAGTCAGCCCCGGGGATTTAAGGGTCGAACACATTTGATAGACAAACTGAGATACACCTCTTCACTTTCCTCTCCTTTGACAGCACCCATAAATACATATGTGGCACCAGATCCTTGGGATGTCCGAAACAGCTAGCGGCAAGACTGACACGTACAGTATGCTAGATGTCAGCGTAAACAGAAAGCTTAGCGTGGCAAATTCCATCACTGCAACAGAACACCGTAAATATGGCTGTCTTCAATGAGAAGAAGCCATGAAAAAAAATCACACAATGGTAACAGATGCCTTAAAATAAATTACTGCTAAGCCTGCCTTAAAACCAGGAGAGCTGCTCTTGTGGGCAGCACACACAATTTGTCGTAAGTTAGATCTCCGGTTAAGGGTATTTTCAAGAACAAGGAAGCTGTCTGTTGGAATAACAAGGCTCTGCTTTCAGCACTTGTCTCCATGGCTCCTTGGGGTGGCTACGTCTGTGGCATATTCTGCTGTTTCTCTCCCCCTCCAACCCACCTATCTTTCAGTAGCCTGTTTAGTAGAGAGAGAGGTCTACTCAGCAGAGCATCTAGGTGAAGTGATGTAGTGAAAGGAAACATCAGAACACAATCCACATAAAAAGGAGTGGAGTCAATTCCAGAAGTGTCACGCCAGCAGACTGGCAGAAAGAAAGCCCTCTGGAAGGAAGCACACAAACCATAACACTTCAGATATAGTTCTACCAGTATCTTGCAATACCTGAGAAAACCTGTTGGGTCCTCCCGCAACCCTTTTCGAAAGACTCTTCGATAAAGCATTGGAATAATTTTCATGAATCCTGCCATATGCAACACTGATTGCAGCAAACTCAACAAAGAGTCGTGTGGTGCCTCAAGCATTCCATGTATTGTAAACATTTCCAAGAGGCAGCCATGTTAGTTCTTTGTAGCAAAAACAACAAAAAATCTTGTAGTACCCTAAAGACTACCAATTTTACCTCACATTAGGTTCTGCAGACTGTAGCCTATTTCTTCAGAAAGATTCTTCTTAAGGCATAAGCAGAGATAGAGCAGACCGTATTGGATCATAGAACTAAGACTGGTTCTCGCTGAATCAAACAAAGATATAAATCATACACAAGTTTTTGCTGACTGGTTAATTCATCAAATTTCCATATAATGAAAAGCAATTGTTCTGAAGCACAAACACACAAACATATGGACATCTATGTTTTTAGATGTTATTGTCTCAGTCCTTCTCTGAGAACATTGGTTCCCAGCCTCGGATCCCCAGATGTTCTTGGACTACAACTCCCAGAAATCCTGGCCAGCACACCTAGTGATAAAGGCTTCTGGGAGTTTAAATCTAGGGACCAAAGACTGGGAACCACTGTCATAGAAAGAGCGTTGTCTCTCAATAAAGGAAAATGGAAATTTGTAAAGAAACTAATTTAAAAACAAACAAACCCTGACACCAAACTAAACTGGATCCCATTTTAGTTAATTTTTAAAACCTATAGCAAACTAATTATGTGGGGGTATTATGAAGTAAGTCCCATTGAAATAATAGGACTTGTCCACGAATGTGGACAAGAATACTGCATTTCTATAACTGATGGATCCATCAGATTTACTGCCCTGGAGTCCATTATAGGACAGACTCTGTGAGCAACATAGTATAGAGTATAAGGTAGCTCAGTGGTTTAGGCATCTGGCTACAGAGCCAGAGGTTGGGAGGTTCCCCCCCCCCCCACTGGGCCTCCTTGAGAAGGGCCAGACTCAATGATTCACAGGGTCCCTTCCAGCAATGCAGTTCTAAAAAGATTATTTGGACAAAAGCTGTCCTGAACATGTGTGAATTCCCCTTCCCTGGCCGCTACACACTTTGGACTGGAGAGATAGTCTACGGCCCCCTGTTCTCACAGAAGATAGATCTCTACTGTTTGCAGCACCCATCTTGAGGAGGGTCATATGCATTCTTCTTCCTCTCTGAAACCAGCCGTGAAAACTTGCTTAATTCATTTTATCCACCATTGCACATGGCCCAAGAATAAGCTGACTCCAATTGCAGCTGAACCTCAACTTCCCTGCAGCCCACAGAGCACAAATATGTACTGAGCCAAAAGGCTTTGCTAAGTTAAACCAGGGAAAGTTGCCAAGTTTTCCCATTTCCTGCTTTTCATCAGATTTAAAACGCACACAGATGCAACTCCAAGCTGGGTGTCTGGTTTGCATCTCGCGAGTCAAAAAGAGCCTCCACGCAGCCCCTGGCTGCTACCCTCAAATAACAAATCAGCTCACAATTTCATATGAATACTTTAATTAATCAGCTACTGTATGAAGGTCCCATGGTTTTCAATCGAGCAATGGCTTCAGCAGCCATTCCCACCTCTGGCTCATGACATAATGCTGAAGCACTCAACAGCCTGGGCGAATTTATTACCCTCAAGACAAGCATCTGCCATGTCTATCAGGCCACAGAACATCACCACCACCAGCAGCTCCGAATCAGCCCCCTTGGATGTGGTGCCAAGAAGTTGGTGGTTAGGGGTTTAGAGATTTAGTGTTTTTAAAATGGGTATTCTCACCACCCATCATTCCCAGGATTATTAATCACACATCTCCCTAGAGAACAGGTCAGTGAGCAGTGAAAATATTTAACGTTTAGGGAAGTTATAAAATAAACTGTGGTACCAGGAGGCAAAGTGGAAAAGAAAAAAAACAACAGCAAATTTTTGCAAAGAAAAAAAAACCAAGCTTAAGCTAGTGAATTTATTATACTTATAATGTAAGTATAATAATATAATATACATATACTTATATTTATACAGTGGTACCTCTACTTATGAGCAATTCGACTTATGAGTGGAAAAGCATGGGCGTTTAAACTGCACCCTTGAAAATTTTAGATGCGGTCTGCTGTACTTACATTTTTAAAATTTTCTTTGATTGATTGATTGATTGATTTTGATTTTTTCGATACGGCTGCTCTAATTGTGAATTATAGAATCATAAAATCATAGAGTTGGAAGAGATCTCAAGGGCCATCTAGTCCCTGCCACGCAGGAACCCCTACCACAGGACGCCCGACAGATGGTCATCTAGCTTCTGCTTAAAACTATCCAAAAAAGGAGACTCCACCATCCTCCATGGCAGCATATTCCACTGCCAAACAGCTCTAACCATCAGGAAGTTCTTCCTAATGTTTAAATTGAATCTCTTTTCCTGTAGTTTGAGACCATTTCCCCACGTCCTAGTCTCTGAAGCCATGGAAAACAAGCCAGTCCCTTCTTCAATGTGACATCCTTTCAAATATTTAAACATAGCTATTAGAGATGGGCACGAATCCAAAAAATGGCATTTTGTTTGTCGTTTGGAGGGTCCGTTTTGTTTTGTTTCCGTTTTTCGTGAATTTTTGCAAAAAATCATTTTCGTTCATTTTGTTACCATTTTGTTACCATTTATTTCAATTTTTGTGATTTTTAAAAGGATTTTAAGCAATCCACTCATATTGCAGTAAAGGAAATGAAACACACGACAAAATTTCCGGTGTTTCTGTTCGTTTCATTTCATTTTAGAGACAAAATTCGTTTGTCATTTCATTGCGTAACGAAACGAAAAAACAAAAACGGAAATGAAAAATTGTTCGTTTCGTGCCCATCTCTAATAGCTATCATATCCCCTCTTAGCCTTCTTTTTGTAAGGCGAAATATTCCCAGCTCCCTAAGCCGCTCCTCGTAAGACATTTATTCCAGACCCTCAATCATCTTGGTCGCCCTCCTCTGGACCCGCTCAAGATTGTCAACATCCTTTTAAATTGAGGCAGACTGAACTGGACACAATACTCCAGGTGGGGTCTGACCAGAGCAGAATAAAGTGGTACGATCACTTTCCTTGATCTAGACACTATGGTTCTGTTGATGCAACCAAGAATCGCATTGGCTTTCCCGGCCGCTGCATCACACTTCTGATTCCTGTTCAATTTGTGGTCCACCAAGACTCCCAGATCCCTTTCACAGGTACTATTTTCCAGCCAGGTGTCTCCTATCCTATATCTGTGCAATTCATTCTTTTTACCTAGATGCACCACCCTACATTTCCCTCTGTTGAAACCCATTCCATTAGCTTTAGCCCAGGACTCTAATCTAAGAGTTGTTCAACTTATAAGCATGCAATTGGAACGAATTAAACTCGTAAGCAGAGCTACCTGTGTGTGTGTGTGTGTGTGTGTGTGTGTGTGTGTGTGTGTAAATACTGGAGTGTGGAGAACCTGCAGCATGAGTTCCACATTCATGGCCCAGGTCTTCTTGCACTACCTGGGGATGTAGGAAGGAATAGCACCTCACTGATTTCCGTGCCAGTAACATCATGGAAAAAGAGAGGCTGTGTGAACATGAAGTTGTCAGATCAGAAAAAGGCATTGTGGTGCGGTGCACAAACTGCTGAAATGCCGCCAAAACTGTGCTCATGACCTGGGGTTCAATGCAAGGCAGCCGGCTCAAGGTTCACACAGCTTTCCATCCTTTTGAGGTCAGTAAAATGAGTACCCAAGGAGGCGGCATTGCGCACCCTGCATAAATAACTTGTAAACCACCCTGACACTGCTTTAAGCATTATGGGGCAGTATATAAGCAATACGCTTTACAATGCTCCATGTTTTGGATGAGGAGGCCTGTGTTCAAATCACTTTTCACCTGCGAAGCTAAGACTGCCATCCTGACTGGCAAAGTAGATATGGCTGCTGAATCCAAACCACTCCCAGCCCAGGGATACTGGTAACTGTATAGGACAGTGGTGGTGAACCTTTGGCACTCCAGATGTTTTGGACCACAACTCCCAGAATTCCAAGCCTGTACTGCCAATGACAAAAGACTGTGGGAATTATGGTCCAAAACATCTGGAGTGCTGAAGGTTCACCACCACTGGTATAGGACAACCCTGAGCCTGGCCTAACCTTGTTCTAGTAGTGTGGCATTGTCCCTGGGCTGGATTATACTTGCCTTGACTCTGCTCCTTTCTCACCATGTTGTACCTTTTCTAGTTCATTTCCACACACTCTCTCTCTTCTGCCAGCAAACAACAATTCTGTCCATTTGTTCTGTCAACAGACCTCTCAGTTGAGCCATGAGAAATGACATCCCTCCTGGTAGTAGATGGATTTCTGCCTCACCCTACACCTGGCACGTTTTAAGGAAAGATGGCACTGGAAATGGACAGTGTTTAGCTGGAAGTTGACTAATTCCAGCTGTTTCATACACTAACTGGTGGTCTACTTTAATTTGGGAAACCTAATGATTGCAACTTTACCTTCTTTACAGCAATCAAGAGCTGTCAAGCCAATTCTGATTTAGAGAAACCCCTTTTGGGTTTTTTTCCAGGTAGGGAACACTCAGAAGTGGTTTGCCATTCCCTTCTTCTGGGGGCATCCTAGGATTTTAGACCTTGCCCAAGGCTACATAGGCTAGCTGGCTCTGATCACAGGAGGCACCGGGGTGTGTGTGTGAAGTACCCACCTCTGGCTCTGCAGTCAGATACATAATTTACTAAGCTATCCAGCTAGCAGTTGGAGCCAAAACAGACGTGGTTTTGTTTTTTGTTTTAAAAAAACCGCCCCAGTTATAAACTTGCCACAACTAGTATTATTTAAAAATAATGAAACTTAAAAGAAAACAACAACAACAAGGAAATATATGTCACGGAGTGAAGCATCTTCGAAAGCATGAACCTAATTGGCTTGCTGGTTCGATGTCTCTGCCATAAACCAAATAGGAGTTATGCCCCCAGAATTGCTAATGCTAACGGCTTCTGCACAAAATAAGCTTCACTGTCGTTTTGTACATTCTCCTCCTGATGGGAGAAAACAGAGAAGGGGGAAAGAGGAGAAAGAAGCTGACAATGCAGTTACTGTTATGTTATGCAGCAGAGATAGTGTTTAGCCAACGGAGCATACATATGAAGGAAGAATGTACATGTCTGGAAAAGCTCACAGTTCCTGGCCAGAGTGTCAAACGCGTTACCATATAAAGAATAACGGCACAGAGCAAGTAGAGAGAGGCATGCTGTTACAAAAACATAAGAAGGGGGTGATGACGGGGGACCCGTTAATTTGATATGCCATGGCCTAAGCACAACTTGTAACAATATTTGCTCTTTGATTAATAGGTCTTTTATCTGCAGAGCTCTTTAGAAAAGTCGGCTTCTCTCTTACACTTTGCAGATAGCAGAGGAGCCAAGGGTTGTTAGTACAAACGGCATTCATATTTTCTATAATAATTGGAAAGCCAAGCTGATCTCCTGACGTCTTGCTGTAAAATAGAAGGTTTCCTCACCACCCTAAGACTTCTCTTTGGGTTTGTTGCTGGATGAAAGTCTCCTCTTTGACACAGATTCCTCTTCAAAAGAGGTACAAACTGAAGTGGTGTTTTGTTATGTTTTTTCCCCAAGCCAAGGCTTATTCAGTCTGGTTACCACTAGCTTGAGGGATCACTGCCCAGAGCAGCAACTTGCTGGATGGGCAGAATGAATGAATGAATAATATAGTCTTAGGAAAGATTTTGCAGACAAAGAAAAACAAAGGTTTCTGCCAATCAAACCCAATGTTGTGTTCATTTTTTTTATTTGAATGCTGTTGCCAGAACAAACGCAGAAAGCAAAACAGTCACCTAGTATTGTCTGTGCACAGACAATGTTATGTGAATGTGTTTGAAACTGGAAAGCCAAATCCTTCAACAACCAATATAAATATTCAGACAACCAATATAAAATGTTCAGGAGTCCAGCCCATGAGGGTCCATGTGACTTTCACTATAGGGTTACCCTGTCTTGCAAACAGCTCTTCAGATTAATCACTGATCACATGAAACAAGAGGAACAATGGCAGAAAGTGAGAGGATTGTTACAGTCATTAGGTCATTGTGTGCCGCCAAGTTGGAACAGACTTACCGTAACCCTAAGTAGAGTTTTCAAAGTGAGATATTGAAAGGACTGGTTTTACCAGTTCCACTGCCCCTCTCCCAGTGAGTTTCCATGGCCGAGTGGGGGGGTTGAATCCTATTCCCTAGAGTCCTAGTCTGTCAACCCCAAGGCTACTGGTAAGTCTTTGGGAATGAGTCTGAGTCCCAAGGCTCAGACAAGATATTTGAATCTTTGGTCCCAAAGGTGAGTTCGAGGTACGAAGTCCTGAGTCGCCAGCCCAAAACCTGAGCCCGTATTAAAAACAAAGCTTTCTTCCCCAGAAAAAGAAGGCTGGAATGCGTGGGTCTCACGTTGAGTCCAAATCATTGGGAAAGTCAAGTCGGAGACAAGTTCCCAGTAGAGCTTAAGTCCAGTGTGACAGGACGTCCCATGATTTGGGATCCCACCCCTGGTTACTCTATTTGCTACCCCAAGCTGGGAAGCTAGTCCCTCTCTTACAATCCTACAATGTCCAAACAGGGCTTCAGTGCAGCATATGTCAGAACATCACACAAGTTCTAAATGCCTGTAAGCTTCGACAACTGCTGCAGGGAGCAACACCTGTTAGAGTGAGCAAAGTCTTTGCAACATACCACACAACTGTGCATGTGCTTCACTCTTACTCTTCCAGGCTTATACAACATGGGGGAGGGGTTATGAATGAATGAGTAAGGATAGAAGTGGGTGCCTTTTACAACAGGGGATGATCCTACTATCCCTTAAAGAGGCAGTAGTGAAAATCCAGCTAAAAATCCCCCTCTGGAACTCACCATACTGTATAATTATCAGTTTGTCTCCAATATGTCACCCTTAGCAACAATGCTTGAACCCATGGTGATATTCAGCTCTAAGTGTTCCTGTATGAGATGGATTATCTCACTGACTCTGATCATCAGAGAACAGTGACAAGCATAAGGGGTGGGGGAATTAAAAGACAGAAATCATAACCATGGAGGTCTGTGCAGATTCCAAGAAGAATCTACTTGGGTGTATCGCGAAACGTTTCGATCCCACAAGAAAATAAGTCCAGTTACCATGATTCAACTCCTCCATAACCATGGATGTAATATCAATAGAGGGAATGACACTTTGCATGGGATATACACTTTATAAATATCATATAATATTGAGGCCACATATACCACAGCCATACACTATCTTAGCAAATGAGGCACACATTACATGCATGTATTATAGGTGCGCACAAAACAGAAAACCCATGGTTCGGGTTCGTCTGTTTCGGACCCACCCTTGGTTTGGCTCGGTTCAGGTTCATACGGATTTTTTAAAAAATTCATACGAACCCCAACTGAGCCGAACCGGTTCCGGTCCCACTTACCGCACGGTGGTGGTGGCGATCCTGGCCCTGGGGGAAGGGGCTTTTTGAGCCCCTGGCTTGGCGCAAGTGCTTTGTTTGTTTGGTTTTTTTTCCCCTTCACGCACTGACCGCGCGGCCGCTGGGGACGGGTGGGCACTGGTTCTTTTTTTAAAAAACATTTTCTTTATTTTAGAGCGCCAACCCAGGCAATCCTGGGGCTGGGTCGGCACTCCTTTTTTAAATTTGATTTGGTTTGATTTTAATTTTTTTTTGGGGGGGGTTAAAAGTCCCCGGTTTGGCGCCAGCGCCTCTACAGACCTACCTTCCCCGCCAGGACCAGGAGGACTGCGGCGAGGACAAGGTGGGGTAACAAAAAATGAAGCAAACGAAACGGAAAATTCCATTTTGTTTTTCTTTGATGGGTTGGTTCGTTATTTGTTTTGTTAGCTAATGAAACGAATAACGAATAATGAAACAAATTAAAAGTTTGTTTCGTGCCCATCTCTAGTATGTATGTATGTATGCATGTATGTATGCATGCATGTCCATTTTTCAGGTTTGGTGCAGTTTATGGAGAGTGTGGGGAACAAAGTGTCAGCTCCTTGGCTGAACAGAACTGACTTGATGGCACATCATAGCAATAATGTGTTTCATTTCCAAAGATCTGCCCCGTGAGAATATTATCTCCCAATCCTGAGACTGAACTCCAGGTCGTGAGCAGTTTTACCTGCAGTACAGGCATTTAACCACTGCGCCACATACATACATACATACATACATACATACATACATACATACATACA
>JAHTLZ010000015.1:8895365-8917938 GCA_023846285.1 Phrynocephalus versicolor
CATACATACATACATACATACATACATACATACATACATACATACATGTTCCAACCCTGCTCACAATCCTTATGTGCCCCCTGACACATTACCCAGTTGTCCCCTCAATGAATCGCAAGTAGATTTAAACTTGTAGATTATATATATAGACTTCAAAAGCAGATGAAAATTGTCTAAACAAGTCATTAACAACTGTACAGTATACTATCCATGATACTTTGGGCCTAGGGAACCTTGTGTTGGATTAGATGACCCACTAGGCTCTTTCCAACTCTACCAGCCTATGATTCACAGCAAAGAATCTCTCTCTCACACACACACCCTCCACCCTTCACCGCCAGGAGTTCTCCATAAACCTGGAGCTCTGCTATAAATTCATCTGTTTCATGTCCTTAATCTGAAGATCCAAAGGAAGAACCTGAACAAGGAAATGGAAGGCAGGAACAAAAATGGTGGGCTGTGGGGTGGAAGGGCTACAAAGACATACGTTCGGTATTCTGAGGAGAGACAAAGGATACTTTCCCCAAGTTCCTATAACTGGAAAGCCACAGTGTGCCAATTAATCTTGCCCCTGGTGGGTGAAAATGATGAGTTTTCTGAAGCAAAACTGCTAAGTGACAATGAAACACTTCTTTGGCCATGTCATGTTTTAACAGTCTTTAGTTCACTGCCATCTTCTCTCGGCTTGTGAACAGACCTAACCTCCCCAGCTGCTGCTGTTCCTACATCCCCCTCCCCCTTTCCACCTTCCATTAACAGGGTATTAATTTTAAACCTCACTTGGATTTAACTTTCTAGCCAAAGTTTCTTCTAAATGAATTCTCCCAGCACTGGTGCCAAGGGTTGGTGTAGCGAGCAGAGGGCTTGGCTGACAGTTCATGGCACAAATGTACTTAGAAATAAGTTCCACTGAGATCAGCAGGACTTGCATCCAAGAAAATAACACTCAAGACTGGAGTCCTGCAAGGAGAAGATTCGGGATGAAATCCCAGCAGTTATGGAGTGGACACGGGCCCACAAATACTGGTTTGGTATATTCCCAGGTGTCTTCTGTTTGCAACTATTTTAGGAGGGTGTTCCAAGGGTTTTAAATATATCAAGTAAATATTTGTTGCATACCGTCAACAAATATGAAAGAAAGCTTGTGGGAGAACAGGGATTTCTCTTATTTGGACTAAGTTATACAGCAAGTCTGATGTTTCTTATTCTTTTCACGTAATAAGAGGTAACTCCTAAGGGCTTGTCTACACACGGCAATCAGAGCAGGCTGGATGGGGCTGGACACAGTTGCTAGGAGATCCAGTATACAATCCAGGGTGGTGCTAACATCCAAATGGCATATGGACCTCAAGTGACTCTATCTGGTCCACAGCCAAGGATGAGGGAGAAAAAAATAAGTGTGCATTAAAGGAAAGAATATGTGCTGTGTAACTTGAAAAACAGCACTAGAGATGTGCATCGGAAGTTAGGTATATGTGTTAGGCATGTATTTGCCTCTCTTAAAAAAAACTTCATTTTTTAACTTCCTCTGCTCCTCTAGAAAACTGAGGAAGTGATTAATCTGCCAATATTGTGAAGTGGCTTTCTTCTTAAGCCATGTCATGACATTGGCAAATTAAAAGAGAAAGCCTTGTTTTGGTTCATTCCCAGTGATCACAGGCCTTAGAAATGGAGCAAAACAGAGTGATCCTCCCATACCCCAAAAGTAGAAGCCCCTGCAAGGGGACAGAGAGGTGCAAGTAGAGACCCTCTGGGGATTTGGTTTACTCCATTAATTATGTTGTGTGATCACTGTGGAAAGGAGCAAACCAACCTGTCCCCACAGCAGTCCAAACTGCAGGCTAAATGCCCACGTGAACACACAATTGGTTTCTCTTGTAGGCATTCCTACATAATTAAAAGGCTGGGAGGAGAAGCAAGAATTTCTGTGACATGCACTGGGATGATTAGAAAAACTCTTGTTGTTCCTGAGTGTCTTAAACCTCCAGCACTAACAAGGTATTGAGTGAGGGTATGAGCACTCCAGGGCATCCTCTTTTTTGGCTGAGATGCATTTGTGTTATTATTAGTGGATTTACAGATGTCCAGAAATAACACTATAGGATGACTGTGGTTAGACGACCATGGGTCAATTCCCAGTGTAGACATTCAAAGATAATGTGGTGTCAGGCGGTGTAAAATCCT
The DNA here is from genome assembly GCA_023846285.1 of Phrynocephalus versicolor. Taxonomy (NCBI): domain Eukaryota; kingdom Metazoa; phylum Chordata; class Lepidosauria; order Squamata; family Agamidae; genus Phrynocephalus; species Phrynocephalus versicolor. Next base: position 8,897,550 of record JAHTLZ010000015.1, read on the forward strand.
TTATACTGATTATTATCATGGGAGAAGGGCAGTATGTTATCTCTCCTCCCCTCTGAATTGACTTCATTTGCTTTCAGAGGTATCAGCATGAATCCAGATCTAACTCATGGCCAACACAAAATATCATGGCATCAGGTAACAAGTGTGATGTGATAAGAGTCCATTGCCTTCTGGTGAGAGTCTGAACTAGATGGAAACTTTCCTCTGAATCTACTATCTATGATCCCACTCCTAACACTGAACATATATTTAAAAGTCTAGTTTACAAAAACTCATGCTGTAATATATTTGTTAGTCTTTCAGGCCCCATTTTACATATTAGGAGTCATGAGGAAAATGTCATTTTCAACCCCCTATCTTGGAACTATTTCTTTTCAGAATACCAAAGCAGATGCATAGAGTATGTGGCACATCTCAAACACCAAGATAAGACAAATAATGAAACAAGTGCCCTTCTGAAGGCTTATAATCCTAATACCTTGTATAAAGGAATTAATTTGTTCCAAATGAAATTCTGTTAAGCAAATTTTACTTTATATAAATTTCCCATAGGAATGCATTGAAAACAAAGTAATCCCTAACTGCGACCATTTTTATGTTGTACAGATTCACCCCATAGGTGATTCTCTTAAGCAAATTTCCCCTATCTCGGGAATTTTTTATGTTGTACAGATTTTAAGTTATACAAACCATTTGTTATATGAGGGCCCACTGTACTAAAGAAATGCCTCTGCCACAAGCTAGATTTAAGAAAGGTGTATGGGGGGCAGAAGACTGCCACCTAGTGGACCTGCCACCACACTGCCCTTCCTCTTCATTCAGCTAATATCCTCATCTTTTTTTTCTTTTTAAAGAAAACATTAGTTGAAGCTCATCCTTTAAATAATTCCAGCTGTTCAAAACATACTAGTGTGTGTACTCTCAATGCAATCCCTGTGTTAGAATTCCTAGTCTATAGAAAGAGGCCATGAGAAAGTTTCTTAGTGGAGCTCATCTTTCCGCTATCACACTGCAGGAGTATGTCTTTGATAAAGTGGCATGAGGCAGAAAAACGACAGAGCAAAGAGAATTTTCTAACTCAAAACCTTTCCTGGAATCTGATGAGAAACAGAGAGAGTGCCCTGTGAGACAGATGATAGCACGATGGTAAATTTAACACCCGATGACCTAGATGCACATAGATCAGCAAGCAGTACAGTGGACCCTTGTATAACAAACGGTTTGTATAACATAAAATTTGTACAACGTAAAAAATTCCGGAGATAGGGGACATTTGCTTAACAGAATCGCCTATGGGGAAAATATGTACAACATAAAAATGAGATCACTCTGTTTTCAATGCATTCCTATGGGAAATTTGTATAAAGGAAAATTTGCTTAACATTATTTCATTTCGAATGCATTAATTCCTTTAAACAAGGTAACACTGTATTTATAGAGGAGATGGGCCATTTGTATTCGTAATCTTAGGGTACAAATACAAATATCGGCGCTGCAGGTGCTGATGTAGTACAGCATTCTCCCCTTTGAACCAGACCAGCCTCTTACTGGTCACCCCGCAGTAGAGATGGGCACGACTCAGCGAAATTTTTGTTTTCATTTTCGTTTTTCGTTTTCGTTACGAAAAGAAAACGAAAATGAAAATTTTCCAGAAAACAAAACGAAAACGAAATGAAAAATTTTGCCGTGTTTTTCGTTTTTGTTATGACAGACACATCACAATGAAAAGAATGCTAACGAAAACGAAAATTTTTCGTTTTCGTTTTGGTTTTTTTCGTTTTGTTCCGTAACGAAAACGAAAAATGCACAAAAAACCCCTGAAAAACGAAAACGAACCGAAACGGACCCCCTTAACGAAAAACGAAAAATTATTTTTTTTGAGTCGTGCCCATCTCTACCCCGCAGCACATGTGGACGTCATCATCTTTGTTGAGCCAATGGCAACAGAGCGGAGGAAACTCTCCATCCCGTCCCCACAGCCAAGTGGTCCACTGTGCAGGGAGATGGGGAAGAGAAGGCCGGGTCTCTGCTGTGACTTCTGCAGCAAAAATGATACATGCAGCACAGTAAGTGTCATGCCCAGTTTGTGGTGGAAGGGTACAGGGTTCCTTTGGAATCCATGGTGCCGATATTCGTATCCTAAAGATACAAATATGAATGGCCCACCTCTAGTATTTTAATATTCATTTCAAACATTCTAATTTGTTAGTAAAAAAGGATTTATAGATCTAATAAATAATGGCATATTTTGGCATTTGGGGAAGGAGATGGCACTAGGTTTTCATTGTTAATTTCCCTCACTCATGGAGTTTTTACTCTCTCTTTAACTGCTTGCATTTTCTTGTAGATTTAATGTAATGTTGTCTTTTAATGCTGTAAGATGTCCCTCAATTCCCTGTTCTCAATACTTGAATATGTCCTCATTGTATTGGACTGTACCAGTATATTTTCCCTCATTACTGTAAGCCACCTTGGGTCCTTTTCCAAGGAAAAATCCTCTAAAATAAATAGAAATAAAATAAATAAATCTGGTGTCCCTTAAAAACTGGAGAGGAGCCGTTAATGTATTGATTTGGGGAAGGCTGAACAGCTATGGTGCTTCCTATTCATGCAGCAATGGTAGCTCCTGGTCTTCCCACTTTCTTTCGGAGGAAACAACTTAAGCTTAATCAAGCATGATCTTCTCTGGTGGCCATCCACCAGAACACCTCTTGAACTTGCTGTCTGCTTATTTGTCTGTGAGAACATTCTTACAGCCCTGCCGACTTCATCTGGAACACAGTTTACAGTAAAAGCGAATACAGTGAAACTATCAGATCGAAAGAATGAAAGAAACCTATCAAGGCAAACGAAATCCATTACAAATAGTTGCTCAAGAAAGACAGCTTACCAACAGAACAGGGCTTTAGTTCAAAAGGGAATTATATCCCAGATTAAGAAATGGCCTAATCTCTAGTACTGTATTGTCTCCGTCCTAATCTCAGTGGGAAAATCATTCCATGTAGAGAAGCAGCTCTCTGTACTGCAACCGATCAGGTCTCACTAGATCACCACAGAGTAAGCAGACCTCCCTCCTTAGCAGGTCAACACTAGTATTGTCTCCGTCCTATTGTTCTTCTGAGGCACATCGGACTTTATAAACTATATGTATCAACACCTGTAATCTTGGTTGGCATTTAATTGGCAATCACTGGCTAAGCTCAATCAGCCCCACCCTACATATAACCCCCATAAGAGGAGAGGGGAAATAAACTGCCATCACAATGGATCTTCACACCCCTTTGAATGTCTCACCTTAAAACTGATTAAACATCCTGGCTCAGTTACTACCTGACAATGGGGTAACTCATTAGGAAAATATACGTGAAAAAGTACATTCACGCATAAAAGTGTGTGCTGCTTATATACTGCTTAAACCACTCTCTGCAGAATTTAGAATTTAATTATGCAGGCTTCACGTTGCCCCCAACAATGAACTGGGTACTCAGTTTACTGACCTTGGAAGGATGGAAGGTTGATTCAACCTCAAGCCACCTAACTGAGCCATCAAGATTGGACTCAGATCATGAGCAGAGTCTTGACTGCAGTACAGTAGTACCTCTGACAATGAATTTAATCCATTCCCAGAGGCAATTCGTTATCAGAAAAAAAATGTTATCCAAAATGCAGTTTCCCATTGAAATGAACGGGAAACCGATTAATCCGTTCCAGAGGTCTATAAAAAAAGGCAAAAAACCCACCTCTGCCTCCTTCTCCTCCTCCTCGCCCAGGCCCCACCTCTGCTGCTGGTGGTGGTCTTCCTCCTTCTCATGTGGCTGAGCCAAAGGGCTCCTAAGGCCCTGGCAGCGGCCAAAGTTGCGTGCCAACTGCCAGAGGTTGAGCCGGCCAATCACACCCACTGAGGTGCCCTCGGAGGCAGGCAGAAGGGCTCACCAGGCCCCAGCGGCAGCCAAATAGCACACCTTCCCCTCCTCACCTGGCTCCCACCTTTGCTGTTGTGCCACTGCCGCCAGGCACCCCAGTGGTGTCCAAAGTCATGCTTCCTCCCCCATCTTGCCTGGCCCTCTTCTGCCTCTGCTGCCACCACCGGGCACCCAGGTGGCGGCCTAAGCCACATGCTGCTGCCTCCTCCTCCATCTCAACTGGCACCTCTTCGGCCGCCGTCTCCTCCTTCCCCATCTTGCCTGGCTCCCACTTTTGCAGCTCTGTCGCCACCACTGCTGGACACCCCAGCAGAAGCCAAAGCTGTGCGGTGCCACCGCCTCCTCCCTCATCTCGCTTGGCACCTCTTCCACCTCCTCCTCCTCCTTCCCCATCTTGCCCAGCACCTCTGCCACCTCCATGGAGCCAGTGAGAGTCAGGAACAATGGGAAGGGAGCATGGACTTTGGAAAGCCCCACTGAAAGGCTGGACTGAGAGGGAGGCTCCAACCCAGTGGTTCTCAACCTGTGGGTCCCCAGATGTTCCTGGACTGCAACTCCCAGAAGCCCTTTCTAGCACAGTGAGTGGTGGAGGCTTCTGGGAGTTGCAGTCCAGGAACATCTTGGGACCCACCGGTTGAGAACCACTGCTCCAACCCATCTGTGAAAGTGCCATTAGCTAGGGCTGCGGGCTTTAGGGGAGCGGATATATTACAATTCATTATCCGAAAAATTCATTATATGGGCCATTCGTTTCACTACTTTACCATGAGGCTGCAGTTTGGGTTCAGTAGACCAAGCTTCCCATAATTATTCTAGGGTGCACCTTGGACAGTGCAGCTTGCCTAAGGCCATGCAGGCTGGCTCTTCTCTTGAGACACTCACTGTGGAATTGAACCCCCCAGCCTCAGCTTCTAATACCTAACTCATTGACCTATCAACACCAAATTACTGTATAGTGAGCAAGCTCCTAATTATTTAAGGGCATGAAATTATGCATTGATATAGCACTTCCTTTGTAGTTTCATGATTTTAGCAGCATTTTAAGAGCAACCATTTTCTTCTTTGAAATGTAATGTTTGAAGGCTTTTTTTAACTTCACAGCATAAATAAAATTAACATGGTGTCTATGCAAACAGCTTTATCTTGACAGATTTTTCTGCTCCATTTATAGATCTCTACAGGTTTGTTTCACTCCAATTCCACACTTTGGAACATTCACACACATCTGTCCCCTGTGATGTCTCCAGGTCTCTTTGGGTCTCAAGTAGGAGAAAAGTGAGATTCTAAAACAGTGTGAAAGACCTTAACGCATGGTGGGTCAATTGCAACACTCATAAATAGTTCATATCTTGTTTTGGACAGGAAAAATATTCCAAGAACCAATCCAACATCTTACCCTCTGGAATTCCACCCTGTGTTGTTTTCCTTTTTCACTGTATGCTACCAGATCTTCTTCTGTTTCTTAGCATTTGTCCCACAAGGCAGTGGGGACACTGCATGCTACCTGGCGCATTCTATTATTATTTTAAATATTTTTACCCCACCTTTCTCCTTGGAAAGGACCCAAGGCGACTTACAATTTTGAAGGATGATGCACAACCAGGAAACATTCACAACAATATTCCAAGTTAAGAAGAAGGCCTATTAAGATGTAAGAGGCATCTTGTGTGTGTGTGTTGTGTCGTTACATTCGTGACCGACTCTTCGTGACTCCATGTCCATGGAGTTTTCTTGGCAGGAGTACTAGAGTGGCTTGCCAGTTCCTACTCCAGGTGCCTACAGTACCTGGTATTCCCTGGTGGTCGCCCATCCAAGTACTAACCAGGGCCGACCCTGCTTAGCTTCCGAAATCAAGCAAGATCGGATGTGCTTAGGGCATCTAGGCATCTTACATAATATTGCTTTTAATATTGCCTTTTTAAAGCTAAGAACATTAACTAAACAGATACTGTTAAAGGGAAAAATGCCACTCTGGGATGGAAAGGTAAAAATGGAAAACACACATAGCCTGCTTCTGTCTCCAGGTAGACAGAAAAGAAGCCTTAAGCCGGATCATCATTCCATAGCACTAGCAGATGCCTTGGGGAACAGATTTAGTATTATGAAAGGTGAGCAGTTTTAAAGCTATTCAGTAGGTAGCTAGGGATATAAATATTTACTTTACATTTTTTTAACTGCCCAGGAAATGAAGGAGTACTTGTGGCATTTTTTCCTCATGAAAATAAATGGCTTAACTAGTTGTAGATGCTATTGGTAGAATGTGAAAATTGCTGGCTCAAAACATCCTTCTACGCAGTGGAAAAATATCCGGGCTGGGACCTACACAGAAGAAGATTATTATAATTACAAATCTCCCTCAAATACACTGCCCCTTATTAATTGGTTAGTTTTTTCTCCTCTGACAATATGGTCTCGGTAAATTCAGTCAGCCACTATGGTGTTAAGAAAGAATTTAAAAAATGTTTCTTTTCTACTCACAAATCTTCATATATATCAGAAAGACACCCTTATTTACTTGCAATGTAATATGAGATCTTAACTGATTGGTTACCCAAGCACTTCACTCACATTCTAACTGATGACTCCATAAATATCAAACTCTAAGACACAGAGAACAATGGCATTGCTAACTGACAGAGAACCCTGACTGAGTTTAAAAAAAAAGGGGGGGGAGGGATCTGAGAGAGAGAGAGAACAATTGCCCTCTACAGTGTGATTGACATTCACCCAAGAGTCCCTCCCATCCATACCTTCTAATCTAAGGCATAATACGCAGGTTGCTATAATTCCAACTCGAGATGGGGACAAATTAAAAACTGAATTTCAACATTCATTTAAAAATTGCTAATTCATCAATTCAAATCCAGATGAATTGATACCCTGAACTAATATGAATTAATGATTTTAAAGCAATTTTTATGTCAATTCCTCAGACTATAAATGCCCCCCAAGGTACCTAGAGAAACCAATTTTGCAGGGAAACATCTCCTGACTTTTCTCTACAACCCCTCCAAGTTTATTGAAGTTTGGATTCATGATGTTCAGGTTATTAATCCTCAAAGAGTCCCCTCAGGAAAGTATCCCCCCCATGGGAATTTAGGTATCATCTCATCACCATGGTATCGTGAAGATTGGGTTTCCCCAATCTAGTTGATAAGGGGCACTTTCCTGGGGGGGGGGCTGTTTGTGGGTTTATAACTCAGAGTTCGGAAACCCATCCTTTACCATACTTGGAAAGATTGTAGAGGAGAGTCATAGAGGCTTCCCTGCAAATTTGGTGTATCTAGGTGGCTAGGTGGCACTTTCTTGGTGAGGGGAGTGATTTGAGGGTATATAACCCAGGCTATAGAACCCAAACTTCAACAATCTATACCAAAATTGCATATGTTGTAGAGGGAAGTCAGGGAAAGTTTCCAGCAAATTTGGCGTCTCTATGTGACTTGGAGCCCTTGTTTGAGATTTTTTTTTAAAAAAATGAATTTCTGAATCAATCCATTGATTTGTCAGAAAAAAAATCATAAATTCATTTTTTGTGATTCGTTGACCTTGATGAACTATGAATCAAAATGGATCACCATTCTTCTGATATGTCTGCATCTCTGATTTCAACAGATGCTACATAGATTGACTTGTAGCTGAGGGGACTGGTGGTACAACTCACTGCTCTGCCTCTGGTAACAAAATGTCTAAGGTCACCCTTGTTGTTCCAGCACTACTTACAATGACCTGTCCCCAGGGATGGAACTTTCATTGTCACCACTGCCTTACTGTTCTTCTGTTTGAAAAGCAATATATTGACTTTAAAAATGTAGAGCTTGAAAACATTATTTTAGAAATGCATTTCCTCCCCCCCCCAAAAAAAACCCTCAAGCCCCCAATTTCTTTATTAGATTCTATCCAAATTGGAAAGTTAGCATGGCATGCTTGCATTAAGCCCTTTGAAGTTTTCTCTTTAAAGCTAGGGCCCCATAACCTTAGGCAAGCTGAGGTGGTTGGGCTTCTGAATTTAGGGACTCGAACTTCCTATCCCAACATCTTGTCTGCTTTGCTTGCAACAGTCTTTCACCTAAAGCTAAACGTCTCTAAGCCGAGAAATGGCAGAACCAATTGTACATATAACCCACATACCAGAACTCAAGCCAACCAATCCTACATGGACACAGACCATCAGCTGAAATTACATATTATACCATCAGCTCTACTTGGCTCACTCAACTTGGGAAGATTCATAGAGCTCTCATTAACCATGTTGTACAGATGTTGTCTTCCCTTAGAACAGGAGTGGGGAACCTTTGGCCCTCCAGATGTTCTAATCTAGACCAATGATGGTGAACTTTTGGCATTCTAGATGTTTTCGACCATGACTCCCAGAGTTCCGAGCCTAGATTGCCAATGACAAAGGACTGTGGGAGTTGTAGTCTAAAACATCTAGAAGGCCAAAAGTTTCCCACCCCTGCCTTAGGGGGATGTGGCTTTCTGGATGCAGGTCTTGGACCGTTTTCAAGGAAATGGACCGTTGCATGAGATTAGGTAATTCTGCAATGGTCCACGCCAGAGACACTGTAAAAGATGCAAAGGCAAGACCTACAGGGAGAACTGAATTCAAATAAACCTGTGTTGCTTAAAAGGATTATCATAACTAGGCTGAGGCCAGATGCCAGGCTGTGGTCAACAAACAGTACATACAAAGCCATTCCTTTAGGAGCCGGCATGAATGAAAGGATTGGAGGCGTCAGGAATGGGTACTACTCAGCTGCCAGGAAGCCTGTGGGAGGTGGCAGCCTGCCCAGTGAAAAACGCAGTGCCAAGAACTCCCAAAACAACTGACATGTGGACTGGTCTTGAAGCTTCACATTCTGTCAGACTGGGTTGCATTATGTTCATGCCCCCGGGCTCGAAATGAATTTGACCTTTCCAGGCTCCCCTGAGAGCTTCACGTTTATCATGGTATTGACTCCCAAGTTATCATGACACTGTTGCTTTGTAGAAGCACACATTCAAGTTCAACTCTGTGGAACCCGCTGCATTTCAACAATGTCATGCAGTCATTTGGCTGCATCAGATTAAGACACCAGAGAGGTTGTTTGGCCTGCAACTATGGAAGGCAAAGTCATCTCATCTTGATGCAATGTGTAACGGCTCTTCCAGGCACAAATCCCCCTGTACACATCCCCCAGGACAGTTTTTTTTTCCCAGCAGGTAATCAGCAATGCACAACATCTGCAGCACTTAGTGGCTTTTAGGCTATCTGATGGGCGAAAATCATGAGACTGTACGAGGACAAAGAGGGTCGGTCCCTCAATGCAAGCCTAAAGAAGTATGTCGGAAAACATCAACTATTTCCAAATTAGACCACAGACCTATCTTCAAGTACATTTCAATTTGTGTAAAAAAAATTATTAAAAAAGTGTTTTTGTCAGATTTAATGAGATACCTAGGGTGGCGCAGTCTGTTCTTTTCAAAAGATGGGCCTTTCTAAATTACAAAGCATTAATCTAAGATAAAACGGAAGATTATTCTTTACTGACGGCAAAGGAAAGACACTACAATAAAGAAACAAGGAGCCAGAAAAGGCAGATGTAGGACAAGGCCCACCTGGGCTTCTATGCAAGCAGAACCTGATCTGGAACAATCAGGAGATATACTGCAGAACAGTTGTGAAGCTCACAGAATTACTTGCTGTATTCATTTTTTTTCTTCCTCTCTCCCAGGGGGTTGCTTTGTTTTCTAACCTCGGTGCCACACTCAGAAAAAGCCGCGATGCTTTGCAAATGATGATCAGTGTAACAAAAAAGCAGCATATACATACCGTTAATGGATACCCTGGGAATACATTCACTGCACAAGGAGCTATGGATTTCTAACCCAACTGTTCATGATACATCATGAAAAAGAACCAGACACTTGTTGTAACATAATTGTTCCAGGCTTTTGAAGCAAACAGAAGTGTCACATTGGTCTTCCACTCTTCCTTCAGAGAAAAAGGTAAAGGTAAAGGTCCCCCCCCCCTGCACATGCGTGCTAGTCATGTCTGACTCTAGGGGTGGTGCTCATCTCTGTATTCAAGCCAAACAGCCAATGTGGTGCAAGTACGTGGCCACGTGGCCGGCATGGCTGCAAGGAAACACTGTTTTCCCTTCCCACTTTTTACCGTAGTACTTATTTATCTACTTGCATTTATATGCTTTTGAACTGCTAGGTTGGCAGGAGCTGGGGTTATCAGCGGGAGCTCCCTCCGCTGCGTGGCACCTGGGATTCGAAACGCCGAGCTGCCAACTTTGCAGCCGACAGTTTTGGGAAGCCTTAGTCCTTCAGAGAACCCTGCCTACAAAGAGAAAACCCTGGAGGCCCATTTAGGCCCGTGGCATGAAGAGTGAGCCAGCAAGAATAGGGTTTCATTTGCTAGTCCAAAAGCTGCAGAACCTCTTGCCCCTTGGCACCTGGCAGTATCATTTACACACACATTTCAGGAAGATGTTCTATGATCCCATGCCACCTTGAGTCATGACTTATCCACCAGCATCAATAAGGATAAAAGGGGCAGGAAATTTCTCCCCACGTCAAATTTCTTCACAGCAGCACAGCTGCATCCGAAGAGAGGCCCGCTCAGGTGTGGGCTCCGCACACAGGCTTTCCAGTGTTCTTGCTTGCAATGCAGACTAATAATAATCATATACCGTCAAGTCACTTCTGACTTATGGTGACCCTTTCCTGGGTGTTCCAGGTAGACAGGGCGGGCACGTCCATTAAGGCGAACTAGGCAGTTGCCTAGGGCGCCAAAATGGACAGGGGGCACTGCCCAGCCTGCTGCCCCCCACCGCCCCCCCGCCGGCCACTGCCGGCTGTCCCCCCACCGCCTGTCGCCGTCCGCCCCCCGCCGCCCCCCGCCCCCCCCCTCGCCTAGGGCACAAAAAACCCTAGCGCCGGCCCTGCAGGTAGAAAACACTCAGAAGTGGTTAATCCCTCCCTTCTTCTCTAGGGGTACTTTTGGGATGGTGCCGCTTGCCCAAGGCCACACAAGGCTGGCTCTACTCCAAAGAGGCACGGGGGGGGGACTGAACTCCCGACCTCTGGCTCCACCCCCAGATACCTGCACCACTGAGTTATCTGTCCAGCAAAGAGGAAAAACAAACCCTTCCTCCTTGGCCTCAGTTTTGCTCAATGAGGCTGAAGAACAAACGACAAGATGGAGGATATGACAAGAATGATGGAGGGGAGAGCCATTCCCCCCTCTATATATGTTGACATGACCGGTTACGGTAACTAACAACTTAGTAAGCCTTGCTGTTGGTTCAGAAATGTTACTTCTGCTTGCCATTGGGCTGCCCCTCCCTTGCCAAATGTTCTTATCTCTTTGTAGGCATCTGTATCCATATGATTATTGCTGTTTGCCCTGCCCTTCTAGAAGACCTGTACGTACGAATAACCAGTTGATTGCAGCTCTGTGCCCATTTACCTTGGAGTTAAGTCCCAATAAATTGAACGTGACTCACTTCAGAGTTAGACATGCCTTGGATTGCACCATTAACCACTTCAGCAGTTTTCTTCATGCCTTTGTGATTACTCTTTTTATGGCAGTGAAGGCAGCTTTAGGGACAGAGCCAAGGTGAGGGCACAGACTTTAGATCTGAAGCTGAAAGACTTACTGGAGATGCTGAAGATGACAATGATGATAATAGTCCCAGAAGATTTCTAGTTAAGTTCCTCAGTGCTTGGCCTTCAGCCATGGTATAAGTGGATTTGCAGAATTACTTCCAACTCTAAATTGGAAATGTTGGGTGAGTGAGTCAAACCACTAAAAAAAAGCTGTATCACCTTTTAAAAATCAATTTGGATATACAATACTGTCTGTCTGTCTGTCTGTCTGTCTGTCTGTATATATGTATGTATGTATGTATGTTTTCTTTTCCAATTTTACCACCACTACCCTGTCTAGTGGTCAGGTTACTATTCTGGGCAGCTTACAATCAGCACCAACATAGGCTAAATTTCAGTAACACCCATTAAGAGATTACACAAACAAAACTAACAACAACAACAAAACACAAAATCCAGAGAGAGAGAGAGAGAGAGAGAGAACTAAAAAAACCTCTTCCCAGCTAATTAATTAATTAATTTATTAATTTATTTATTTATTTATTATTTGTACTTATTAACTGCCTGATTTTCCCATAGAGAACTCTGGGTGGTGTACAGCACATCACCAAGGTGACTACCTTACAACTGAACCCCAATAGAGAAACAAACACAGGAAATCATAAACAAATACAAGCATAATAAAACACACATTCATATAAAATTGCAACACCAATGACCCCCCCCCAAAAAAAATAGACCTCACACCACCCAGCAAGGGTAAAATCCAGCAAGGGGAGAAAAAAAGAAAAGAAAAGAAAAGCCACAGTGTGCTCAGAGGTCCCCAAAGCATTGCCTGAAGAGCCAGGTAATAATTGGCAATAAGGAAGAAGACCCTGTTTAGCTAGCCTTGGCTAGAAGGCTTTCAGCAGCCATGGTAGAAACATATAGCTCCGGCCATGGCAATGAAGATGGCAATGTATAAAAAAAGGCAAGCCAGCCAGTAACACCCAGCTTTGCCCCATTGCTGCCTTCCAACTAAAGCTTGGAAACATTGCCTTTTTAGAGGCACTGTAACATCCTGAATTCCCCAGGCCACTATGGACCTTAGAAGCATCATACTGTACTTGATTCGAAAATTCAGCCTCTCACTCATCCACATTGCAACTTTTTTTTAAAAAATGGTAATGGGCCAGGCAACTTTAGATAATAACAGTGGTGGTGGTAGCAGCAGCAGCAGCAGTAATGAAACTATAACATGAGAGCTTCCAGTCTCACCACACTAAGCAAGCTCTATCTTATTTTCCAGGGACAAACAAACAGAAACTCTGCAAACTTCCAAAGTGTCCTCAGTATGAACCTGATCCTGCTTCCCTTCTAAACTCAGCAAAGCTAGACACAATCACACAACTGTTGAACACACACCGGAGTGCGTGCATGCTAACAATCTGGAAACTAATTTTATATATAAATTCAAGTCCCAAACCTTTTGGAGAGAAAAAAATAAAGAACCCAAGTCCCTGTCCTCTTTACACATACCTCCAAAAAATATTCCCAACCAGCCCACCACATGAGCTCTAAATGCCTAGCTTTAGAAGTGCAATAAAGGACTACCACATATCAGGGCTCAGTCAGGACTATAAGCAAACCTGTCCCCACAAACAGATCCAAAGGGCCAGAACTGTCAACTCAAGACACATAACTGTATGTTGTTGCCATATTGCTAGTGCACTTTTGCACAAGCGGGTTGAGGAAAAGCTAGACAATGACATATTTCTAAACATACCTCCACTTTTTAAAAAATTCCCTGGCTGTTTGTATGGCATAAGCATGCTTCAAAGGCTTTCCTTACCCCATGAGTTTTGTATGATTTTTTAAATTTATTTTGTTTACAGTGGTACCTTGTATAAAGGAATTAATTCGTTCCAAATGAAATTATGTTAAGCAAATTTTCCTTTATACAAATTTTCCATAGGAATGCATTGAAAACAGTGTAATCCCTAATCGTGACCATTTTATGATGTACTGATTTGCCCCATAGGCGATTCTGTTAAGCAAATTTCCCCTATCTTGGGAATTTTTATGTTGTACAGATTTTATGTTGTACAAACTGTTTGTTATACGAGGGTCCACTGTAATTGCTTTCTGTCCCAGCAAAGCAGCATGCATTCATTTCAGAAAAACCAATTCCTTTATAGCCACTTAAATAAATAGATAAGTTTTCCTTAGGAATAATCCCTTGTAGGGCATGCTTTAATTCATCCATTTTTAAAAGAAATATATCCTACTTTCTTTCAGACGGGTGCATGCACCTGAGCATACAGGTTCCTATATTTAAAAACCCTTGCATTAATAGAAGTGCAGCTGAATGCTACATTTCAGGAAAAAAATATATGGTAAAAGAAGAAACACTGCATTTGTGGGAAACAGCAAGAAAGCAGCCATACCTGATTACATCAGTTCAAAAGAGATGGAAGGAGGAGATTTGTTTGCACACTGCCCTAACGGTATCATATTACATGAGCAACTGTGGGCCTTCATAATATCACAAAACCTTCATTATCTATCCTGGCCCATGAGAACAAGAGGAAGCAAGGTTATGCATTTGCACTGAACATTGTGCAAATGTCAGCTTTGGAAGCAAGAAGCTGCTATAGACTTGAACTAGACTAGAGCAACCTTTTATAACTCCCTCCACCCTGCAAACGTCCAGCAACCCTGTCATCCCAGTCAGGCCCATTTTCTCAAAACTATTTCACCATCTCATACATTACAATGTCAATGTTTGCATTGGCACTTCTTTTTGGCGATCATTTTTCAAGCCCTTCTGGCCACGTCCAGGTGCAATTCTTCACTGAAAAGCTACCACTGTTTGCAAGCAACTGGCAATCCATACATGCAAAGTCTCCCAGCCCCAGAGTAGGAAATGTATAGCAGAAGCCAGTAACATGCCACTGAACATCAGAAAGCTTGGGAGTCTTTTAAATATAATTATTTCAACATTCAGGATCCCTTGAGAAAAGCTAGATCTATCCATCTGTGGAAGCAATTGGGGGGGGGGAGTATCTGTCACACTCACTCACTCACACACACACACTCTCACACACACACTCTCACACACACTGTTTTGACAGAACTGGCAAACTCCACCTAAAATAAGCTAAACTGATTCATTTTGGTCAGCAAAATAAAGATGGCTAAAGCTCAATGCAGGGAGAGAAAGCAGAAGCAGAAAAAATGTCTTCTGAAATATGAAAAGCTATCCTAAGCATTTGTCATATGTCCAGATCACCCATATAAATGATTTCATTAGACCATGGACACCCCCCCCCCAAACTGGTTTTAAAGCAGCAGTGGGTCGCTCAAGACTAGCAAGGCAGTCATAATGAGCTTTGCCTAACTCCAGGTGCATTTTTACATCTGATCCCCTTAGATAGTGAAGGCACGGAAACACAGAGACAGACAAAATGTAGGCAGGCACTACCACCCCACCTTACCCCAGCTCCTCTTAGGATACTTATTCACCAACTCCATCCTGCAAGACCTCAACTACAGTCTCAGCCTGGACCTATTTTGTGCTTGACTGTTTCTTGGTGTACTTTTGACTGATCCTTCCTAAGCAGGCTCAACTATGCAAGAGCCTTGGCTCCATTTTCCTTGATCATTTCTGTGGCAGCCACAGCCCACCCTAAACTAATCTTTTTTTTGGGGGGGGGTCTCCCCTACCCTTTCTTCTTCTGGATCCATGCATGACGCTTCCTAAAAACACCTCTGGGAGGTCAACGTTCTGTTCTTCTGTAAGGTGGAGTAACCAAGGGTTGAAGAGAACCAGGGAAAACTCAAGAGTACAGATTGAAGCAAATGCACAGGGAAGATGCGGCATCTGGTGGGAAGGATGAGTCTCACTGTAATCTTTGAGGATCCATTAGGTCTGGCTAGCAATTGTCTTGGAAGACAACACCCCCCACACCCCCCAGGGGCAAGAAGTAGGACAAGCAGACTGAAACCTCAGCATTGCCACAGATCATGTTGATATGGTGGGCTGGGCAGATGCTTTTCATAGCCTTAAGCAAGGAAGGAGAGGGCGATAAGCAAGGGGACTCAAATCTTCTAGGTTGAATAATTGCAGGGATCTGAAAGTTTCCAACGAAAACAGCGGTAGGAGAAGCCAACTGCCTTTTCCTATATCTTCCAGGGATTGCAATAAAAAGCAGCCACACTAACAACACCGTCTGCTAGGAGTCTGAGTCACCATCAGCTTGCTTTAAAAATATCCCCAGACATTCTAAAGCACGAATGACCACACAGTAAAATTAACCTCGACAGATGTTTTTTAAAGCCAGCTGAATTGGGGGCAGAGCAGGGCGATTTAAAGGCTGAATAGAAAATAGCTTAAGTCTTGCACCTTGACTTCCTGGTGATTTCCAACGCCTAGAGATGAGCAAGGAACTACTTCAATCAACAGCAGCAACACCAACAGAAAGGTTAAAAGAAACAAAGGGAGGGGGTACGGGTCCCGCATACATATTCATATAAAGCCAGGAATGCGAAATAATTTTTTAAAATGCCTCGCCACATCACCATACATTTTGGATTTTTTTAAAAAAAAATACTGCCATCAAGTGTCTCCGATCTGATTTTAGATACCAAGGGGCAGATTCCGGGAACGCTCTTCCCAGGCAGATGCTCTTTGGCCAACACCTCTAAGCGAACAGATCGTCTAGTCCAATAAACGCGTTGTTCCCATTCCGTGAACCGGCGTGACTGGGGAGAAGTCCATTTCAACTTGTCACACAGACTAACTGCCTCCTTTAATTACGGGGTGCCGGACTTGGACGGTCCAATGACAGATAGAAAGAGAAAAGCATCGCTCAGGGCTTACCTGTTCCAACCGAATCCAAGTTGCGATTTCGTGAACTTGGTGGTGGTGGTGGCGGTGTGTGTGCGTTTTAAATCCACTCAGCGCCCACTCCCCTACTTCTCCCCGGGCGAGCTGATTATTCGGGGAGCGGGGTGGGTGTGTTTTTTAAGCCGCTGTGTCCGTTCGACTTTCCTTGGGTGGGTGTGCTCGCTGGCTTGCAAAGACCCTGGGCAACCCTCTCACGCCTTGCCAAGTTGGCTGCCTTCTCTTTTTTCTTCTCCTTCGTTCTTTCGGTCTCTCTCTGTCTTCTTTTGTAAACCACTTGCGACGCGGCCAGCGGGAGGGAGGGGTCCCGAAACAAACAGCAGGCAAGCGGGCCGGCGGGCTGGCTTTCTTTTTTTTTTTAGGGGGGGGGGGGAAGAGTCTCCCACGACGCCCACCGAACGGCACGCTTTCCAGGCGGAGAGGAAAACTCGCATCGGGAGCCTTGCAAGGGGTGGTGGGTGGGGGACGACAACTGCCCTGGGAACAAGCGAGCGGCCGGGTTTGCTTCCCCCGGGGATGTCGCCTCCTGTCGTGCCGCTTTTCTCAATCCATCATCGCTTCTTCCAGGCGGCGAGGCTGCTGCTGTTGCTGCTGTGGCCGCCGCTTCCCAGCCGCAGCCCCGGCTGCCTCCTCCTGCCTGCTCCGAGCCGGAGAGGATCCGAGAGCTCGCTTACAGCCGCCCCATCTCGGGAGAAGGCGATGCTGCTGCTGCTGCTGCTGCTGCTGCTGCTGCTGGATGGCGAGGCAGGCGCTCAGCTGCCCGGCTCTCCCCCCCCCCACTACTCCCCTCCCCGCTCGCCGCCCGCTCTCTCTCTCTCTCTCTCTCTCTCTCTCTCTCTCGCTGTTGCAGTGCTCGCCTCCCCTGCATGCTAATGAGGCGGTGATGTCAGCAAGTCAAAAGTCGCCGCCGCCGCCGCATCTGGACGGTCCGAAGAAGATTGGGCCCGGCGGCCAGCAGCGCCGGCGATTCCTTTGCATGCAAACCCGGCGGGGGATTTTGCCAATGCGCGACCCACCGGCCTCTTCTTCTCGCTCTCCCTCCTTTCCCGTTTTCTTCGGGGGCACATGATCTCTCCACCGGCGGGGAGAGCCCGGGAGGAAGTCGCGGCGGCGGCGACAGCAGCAGCAGATCGATGGGGGTCCCTCGTAGCTCTACTAAGTTCTAAGGCGAGGAAGAGGAGGAGGAGGAAGAAGAAGAAGCCACAGAGGCGCCTTGCACCCACCACCGAGGGCTGCTCGGGAAGCGAAAGGGAGGCCTTCTAGGTCAGTAGCTGGTTAGCGCTGGGGTGGCTGAGCAGCAGAGATCTCCAAGGAGGGCTGGAAGTGTGTGTGTGTGGGGGGGGGGATCCTGCCTGCAACTCAGGTGAGTTGCTGCTGATCAGAAGGTCTGACTGTAAAGCAGCTTCATGGAAGAAAAGGGAATCACCTCTGTTTTTCTAGCCCCACCCAGCCTCTCTTTCAGAGTATCCCCCCTCCTGCCTTGCCACTTTCTGACCCAATGACCCTAAAACTTCAATACCCTCTGTTAGGAGAACCCTGTTGGGATGATTGATGCCTTTCCAGCTGACAGATAACTAGCCAAAGGTTGATGGTCTGGGTGAAAGCTAGCCAGGTCTCCTCAGATGGTCCTGGAGAGGCCCTGGACCCAGGATTGTTGTTAGTCTGTGGAACTCCCTGCCACAGGATGTGGTAATGGCATCTGGCCTGGATGCCTTCAAAAGGGGATTGGACAGATTCCTGGAGGAAAAGTCCACCAGAGGTTACAAACCATGGTGGAGATGTGTAATCTCCAGTCTTAAAACCAGGTACTTCAAGGGCCAGATGCAGGGGAGTGGTATCAGGAGACAGATGTCTGGTCTCATGTGCTCCCAGACGCATCTGGTGGGGCCACTGAGATACAGGAAGCTGGACTAGATGGGCCTCCAGCATGGCTCTTCTTATATAAGGGTTTATCAAGTCACTTTTAGAGTCGACAGGGCCTAGGCCTGCCTTAGCCAGCAACTTCCCAGCCAGTGGGCCGTGCTGGCGCATGGGAGTTGTAGTCCACAGATGGAACCTTTCTAAGCTGCTTGTTAGGAAGATAGGGAATGTGCAGAGCATGGTCTGCAACGTGACCCAGCATGATACAATTTGGGGTGGAGGAATTTGGGTCTTCCAAAGTTTTGGAAATAAACTCCTGGAATTCCTTAACCATTGAGCAATCTGGTTGTGTCTCCCAGGAGTTGAAGGGTCAAATGACCCTCAGTCCTGGTTTAACCCCGTACACACCTATAGTCATCCATATGTTGCTGTACTCTCATTTCACAAGCTGCCATCACTGAGCAGGAGAGTATGGCTTATGAGAATTAGAGACCAACATTTGAAGAACCACAGGTTCCTCATCCAGGGCTCCTATGATGTGCTGCAGCTCTCTGAGCTCTCTAAAAATCTTTCCTATTCTTTGTTGGAACCTCTAGTAGGGATGGCCGAGACAGACCTTTCTGGGCTGGGGTGATTTGCCAATCTATCCAGCACTCATTTTCCTTACCTCTGATTTCAAAAAGAGAGTGCCGCCTCTCTGCTTTGTGTAATTCTTTCCCACTCTCTACAGTCTGGTGAAGCCTGTTTGTTCAAAGTGGCCACATTTGTCAGCTTGTTATTTGATCCGTTTAATTGTAAGTAATTAAGTTTTTTTATTCTTTCTCCTACTAAAGGCTCAGTTATTGAGACTATAAGTGCCAGTGAATGAGAAAAGGGGTAGACTACTCTGAGGGAGTTTAAGACATTCTGCTTTATGACGTTGTTCTATAAGCAGAACACTTTGCTGTGTGAATTCCTGTACTATTACTGTGCAGCTAGAGAAATTTAACCAGATATTAAAAGCTCTGCAACATCATTCAGCTTATTGCTTTCAAGGACTTGAACGTGGATCTTCTGTATGAAAATTTGCTTTGTCAGTATCCTGTGGCCGCTTTCCCATTTCCTTCTATGATGTTAAAGACAATGGCTTTGGCAGGTATTCTGGTCGAATTCTTAACTTGACAAGATTTCCAGACTTCACATACATCTTCCTTGAGCTACAGATGGTAATTCCCATAGGAATAAAATTTTATTTTAAAATGTTGTTTAAAATATTTTAATAACATAATCTGGCTGGATCGGAGGCTGTTCAGAAAACAAAGATATTGTACAAAAATGAACGATAACAAGTTTGCTGTGTATCCTATGCAGGATTTCCCAATAACATCAACAGGATGTGCAAGAATGGGCTCTGGATATTGTGAACAGAACAGAACATTGCTCCCTCAGTGTTCCTTGCTGAACTGAAATATGGGAACCAATGCTTCATTAAAGCACTGCTTAAAAAGTTCCTTCTGTTAAATTCGGCTTTGTAGATACGGTTTTACGGTCCAGTCTTGTTGCTCGTTGAGCATTCTGATGTCATTCTCACTGCCTTAAACTCACTCCTTAGAAAGCATGTTTACGATTGTAGCCTTCAGCTTGCAAGGTCCAGGGCCAAATCATCATGTGATATTCAGTACAGCTTCTCCGAAGCCAACGAACCTCAACTGAGGGAAATCTGCCAACATTCTGGACTATAACATTAACAGCCAATCCTGTAAGGCCTTGTTTGGGACTAGGGACAAATATAAAAGAGATTCCTGATTAAAATGACCTTTCCAGAGCACACAAGTTTGTGCGGTACTTAGATTTCAGTCTTGTAAGTGTACCGTCTCAGATAGAAGACAGTTGACTTCCCATCTCAGATTATCCTCTTTCCAACATACTGTATTAGTCACCATATTAGATTATATTCATATATAGCCCTTGCCAAGAGACCCATGTTGTTTGGGCAGAATGTCATATAGAGGAGCGGATGGGGGTGGGGGAGCACCGGCAAAGTTAAAGCTAGTCCAACATAAGCTCTGTGAGGCAACCTTTGGGGAAATGATTGCTGCAGATAGATAGATAGATAGATAGATAGATAGATAGATAGATAGATAGA
>JAHTLZ010000015.1:8917948-8938245 GCA_023846285.1 Phrynocephalus versicolor
TAGATAGATAGATAGATAGATAGATAGATAGATAGATAGATAGATAGGGGCTAAGACACCTGAATTGAAATGCATTTAAGCCCTGCAGAAATTGAAACTACAATTCAGAGTAGGAACTCCAGAGTAGGAGCTGCTAAGGCAATTATAGTGGGATGAGTAGGTGGGGACAGAAAGGAATAGGAATAGGTGGGTGTAGGAGTAGGTGGGGACAGGTGGGGACAAAAATTAACCAGCTATGCAGGATCCACTGAGAACTTTCGTCCTAGTCAACTGAGCTTAGTTATCTGCTGCCTGCAAGCTAGAGTAAGACTCTGAAACAGTCCACTGCAGGTCAAGTAGTATGTAGTAACAAGAGTTGCATGCCATCAAGTCAGTTCTGACTTATAGCAGTCCTTCCTGGGGTTTTCTAGAGAGACAGTACACCAAAGTCATTTTCCACTTCCTTCTTCTGGGGTCACCCTGGGACTGTGCAGCTTGCCCATGATAGGCTAGGTTTTAGCTACAGTGTCCCAGGCTTAAATCTAACTGCTAGACCCAACTGGAGGAGATCAATTGAATGAATGACATTAAGTGTCAACTTACCATTCAGACAGGCAAAGAGAGAGAGAGACACAGAGAGAGAGAGAGAGAGAGAGAGAGAGAAACACACACAGACACAGACACAGACACAGACACACACACACATACTTCATGACAGAAGTCCCCTATAATGAGTAATGTCAGTCACTCTAACATGTGTGATGTCAACGTCACCAGCTTGCAATCCATATGGGCAGCAATAACTTGTAGAAGAAGCAAAGTATATTTCTTTCTTCCACACAAATCCACACACTCACTCACATGTAGACATTTTAACATACACCCCCGTTTTCCTCACATCAGACATTGAAAGATTGGTTCAGAAGAGTGGAGTGCCTAGCCTAATCTGGACATAACACAAGAATTTGATATAGCCCTGCCTGCCAAAGCCCCCAAATGACGTATTTTATAGTTAACCCAGCATATGTTAATTAAAAGCATGAAGGAAATGGGCCGAAACTCAGCCAAGCTAAATCAAACAAGAACTCCATGTTTGCACGATGATAATTCAAAACAGAAAGAAATTATAACATATTTAGTGCAACAGCTTTCCTTGGAAACACTGCTAAAACCACAGGCCTCAGCTCAGACAATGGCTGACAACCACTATGCAGGAGAAGTTCTACTAGTTTTTCTTAGAGAGCAGAGTAAATACTTGGAACTTATCTGTGCTGCCAAACCATTGGTTTGTTGAGGTATGGATCGGCTAGGGGTGAAATAAAAATTGCAACCAAAAGGTACAGTTATAGGGGGTTAATTTCTGGAGGAAGGAACCAATCTCTACATCCCGATTTTGCTCATTTTATTCTGATTTTGCTACAATCATATTTTTAAAAAATATTCCAGATGTCATATTTTTCCATGAACCATAAACATCTCTAATAGGAGGCCAGTGTTGCTGAGCTTGGTATTTGTGCACAATATCCTGGAGAAAAGGAGTTTTTAAGTAAAGAAAACAATGCAAAAGAGAGCAGCTAAGAAAAGAGCATGAAATCAAGAGTGTCAAGTGTTTTCTGGAAAGGCAGGACACAAAGCTTAGAGCTCCATAAGTGTGAAAAAGAACTACAAGTGTAGTATGGTGTGAAGTTATAGAAGGCCATGAACTGGAGGACAGTAACAGGAAACAATTATTTGGTGTGTCCCCCCCCCTTCCAACAAAATAATAATACAAGAAGTTAAAACTCTGGAGTTTATTAGGGATGAATGCAATGAAAGCCAGGAAAGATTATACAGTTCACAAAATCACACCGCAGGACCATGGAAAACAGAACCACCCATGGCTATTTGCCAAGTTAGGCCACAGAATCAGTCTTAAGACAATCTTTCCCCATCTCGTGCCCTCCAAACCTACAGGACTGTAACTCCCTTCATGCCTACTGGCTGTATTGTCTGGGGATCATACACCATTATATGTGTGTGTGTGTTGTGTCATTACAGTCGTGACTGACTCTTCATGACTCCATGTCCATGGAGTTTTCTTGGCAGGAGTACTGGAGTGGCTTGCCAGTTCCTACTCCAGATGCCTACAGCACCTGGTATTCCCTGGTGGTCTCCCATCCAAGTACTAACCAGGGCCGACCCTGCTTAGCTTCCGAAATCAGGCGAGATCGGATGTGCTTAGGGCACCTAGGCAGGTTAATGATATTCTTCACCCAGAGCTGAACCATCTAACCCAGTGGCCAAATGCCACCTGCTAACATGCTGGTCCTTCCTCACTGCAAACTAGGGCAAAAAAAATTTTTTTTTGCCAGTCTGCAGCTATAGGGAAAGAACTGTTACTTTGTCCAAGGCAAGTATCGATCAGCCGGCCAGGGAGGCTACGGTGAAGGGAAGACCCCTGCTGAAGGAGGATGGTGGAGAGGCAGTGTTCCAGCTGGAGCCATAAAAGGCACAAAAGGAGACCAGGGAGTAATGAGTAGAAAATGAGGGCCAGTTCACACTGTCCCAGAAGGAAACAAATACCTTGAAGATGAGGGAGGAGGGCATATGGGGAGATGCCTGAGAGGGGCCAGAGGAGACACTGTGGGCAGAGGAAGGCTGGAACTGTAAGTACTAGGAGATCTCTCAACAGGGGTCTTCGTGGAGATACAAGTGCCTTGAGGATGAGATCAAGGGCAAGGGGAATCCCACTTTGCTCTACACTCAGAGCCACTAAACTGGGTCTCTGCCAAGGCTCATGGAGGGCTAGTCAGCCCCTACACCCACATAGAGGTAATGCTGGTGGGGGGAAGGAAAAGGGAGTGTTGGCATTACCTCCAGAAGTAGCAGTGGTGACAGTCCCTAGGAAATCACAGGCAGTAAGGCAGGGACTTAAAGACCCTTGCTTTGGGTGACAATATTTGGCGTTCCTTGGAGACCCATTCTGGTAGGAACTAGAGGCTCACAGGTCCTGGTGGAGTTAACTCCGAACCCATGCTGCACAGATTTATCCCAGGGGCAGTTGCTTTGAAGGCTCCCAGGATTGAAAATAACACACATGATTGTCTTGCTCTGTCCATTTGTGTCAATAAACATCATTGCTGAAGTGCAAGACCACCTGGAGTCTATGGATATGGGAATAGGGAAGGTTTTGTTTGCTGACCCCATTATTTCTCACATATGCTGCTTCCACAGCTCAGATAACTCAGATGCAATGACAGAGGACTTGGAGAAGCCAGAAGACTAACATGATGTGAGAAGGTGCAGTGGAAATGGGTAGTGGGACTCTAGTCTCCTTTTCTCATTATAATTGAATTCAGGCCCATCCCATGCAAGGGAAAGGTAGGCAACTCACAACACGCCAAAACACAAATAATAAATTTTAATATGATCAACCGATCAAAAACAAAGTAGATCTGAAGCAAAACTACACAAGAACAGAGAAACCAACAAATATATGTATAACATGCACTGAGCACAGCCGACTCCCAGGGAGACAAATTTTCTGAGACAATCATTATGACTATAAACCCGACCCCAATGCACACGTATTCGTATATACATAAATACATGCATATGTATATTTAAAGATTAAGGTACCATTTCTCCCTTGCAAGCTAGTGCTGTTGCACAGAAGCTGGCAACTTTAATTGGTACTGATGGAGACTGGTCTGCCAACAGATAGCATGTATAATACTCAACATCTCTTCCAGGAGTGCTTTGCAGGATTGGATGAATAAAGGTGTCACAGAAACTGGTATAGAAGGAACAATACAACAAGACATGTTCAACTGTCTCCACCACACCAGCCTCACAAGGACATACATGCTGTTCATAAGGAATGTACTTGTATCTGCCTTCCAGCAGAACTGAAGGAAGAACATTAAATTTGGCTAGTGTGAAAGCTTTTCTGTATCTTGGAAGTGTCAAAGTATTCAGGTAGCTTGCAGGTAGAAAACAAAAGTGTTCTGCTTATATACCGCCCCATACCACTTCAAGTAGTCTCTGGGCGGTTTACAGTTTTAATTACACTATGCAGGCTACACATTGTCCCTCCTTCCCCAGCAAGCTGGATACTCATTTTACTGATGTCGGAAGGCTGGAAGGCTGAGTGAACCTTGAGCCCTCTACCTGGGATTGAACCCCAGGTTGTGAGCACAGTTTTACCTGCAGTACAGGCATTTAGCCACTGTGCCACGGAGCTCCCATGGTGACCATTATCTCTAAATTCTGGATAGGCAGTAGCTGTGCTCCCATGGTGTTGCATGCCATTATTTATGATGTGCCAATATAGTTCCTGTTTTGCTTTTGTATAACCCATTAACAAAATAGCAGTTCATGAGAGGCCCAAATTATATAATTTTTCACCCAGTGTTGTTTCCCATCTGGACTGAAGCTTATCAGTTAGCATTAAGGGAGCCAGCCCCACAGAAGGGAAGAACATTTTTAAACAAAAATTTAGCTTAAGAATCCATACCCAAGATTTTACCAACATTTGTCCTGTTTCTAATCGTAAAAGTACATTTGGTATGCAGCTCTGAAGTCCAAGAATTATTCTCCGAAATTTCATTTGGGTGGACTCCATTGCAGTAAAATTTCTGTACCCACACCATTGTGTTGCATATAACATCTGTGTTAACACCTTAGCATTAAAGACCTGTATGGCTGATGGTATATGCTGGCCTCCTTTAGTGTAGAAAAATGTATGAGTGACTTTATGCTTCTCTGAGCATTTGCAATGGCACTAGACAATTGAGCCTTCCAGGATACCAAGGACTGAAAAATCACACCCAGATATTTATAAGTTTTAACTTGCTCAATTGAGTGGTCAGTTATTTGCCATTTATGTGTCATCCGTTTCCTGGCAAACACTAACACTTTAGATTTATCATAATTAATTACTAACTCCTCAGTTTTGCAATAATTACCCAGGGCTCTTAATAACTGCCGTAGGCCAACACAAGTTAATGAGAGAAATACCACATCATCTGCATATAAGAGAGTTGACAGAGGTCTATCTGCTAGGTTAGGATGATGAGAATTTAGTCCAAATACATTCCTAACCAAGACGTTGATATAGATGTTGAACAAAGGGAGGCATTACACAGCCCTGTTTGACACCAGCATATGTTAAGATGGCATTGGTAAGATGACCAGCCCTGTTGCATCTCACTTTCACCCTGTTTTTTTGCATAGAGGTATACTCCAATTTCTGCTTCTAAACTGAGTTGAAAACACAAGCATGCTCCAGTTCTTCGTAGAGCTCATCACTGACTTGTGAAATTTACTGCCAAAAGATAGGATGATGTTACCCATTTTCTATTGCTTTGAAAGGGGATTAGACAAACTCAGGGATCAGAAAGCCATCCATGGACTTGGGCTGTGATCCTATGATTTGAGGGGAATCTCTACAGAAGCCTTATGCAGCTCAATTCTCAAGTATGAGGTTTTTTTGGTCAGTGGTCGGAGGGAATGAGGAGATACTTGCCTTCAAGTCTTTCTTGGGAGCTTTTTGTTGGCCACCCGAGGAAGCAAGATGTTGAAGGATTAGGTGACCTTTCACTTGATCCAACAAGTCCCTTCTTATCTCACAAGAACAAAGGATAGAATGCATGTGGATAATTCTCAGGTGACTCACTTCAAATACTGAATTTGGAAATGTTACTTTCTACAGCTACAAATGAGTGGACCATTGCTCCACTCCTGCCAATAAAGGCATGGGTGAGTGGAAGTCTAGGAGCTACAGTTCATGAAATTTTCCAAGCTCTGTCTCCCTACCTGCGAGTAATCTGCATTCTGGAAGTAACGTGAGAAGTTATATAGTTATGTCATTAGTTGCTTTGTAAAGAACAGGTAATTACCTAGGAGATATACTTCTAGATATAATGAGCAACACCTACTTTGCTTTCAATAAGTTACTTCCAAAAGAGATTTATACTGCCATTTTATCAAGACGGGCTCATATGCCCTTCTTTTGTCAGTTCTTATAATCAATGGAAGCATTTTTTTCTTTATCCTTTGTATTTTTATAAATATATGCAAGGTGCAATGTGAGAGTTAGCTTCTAGAAAGAACCCAAGGCTATTTTCATGTTGTTGTTGTTGTTTTGCCTGCTGGTAATAGAAACAATACTTTAATAACACACAATGCAATGATTAGAGAAATGGTAACAAACTAACAATTATGGTAACCTGGTGGCCATGGAATAAAAAGCCAAGCAATGAGGTCCTGTTAAAATGTAATATTTCTGAACTCAAGGAAATACTTCATATAATTTTCTCTTATCCATAAATTCTCTCCAGCAGGCTCAGCACTTTTACATTAGGTCCATTTAAGGCAGGATTCAGGGTAGGGAAACAATGCTACAATTGATACCATCAAAAATATGCTTGTGAAGATTCTCAGTCATCCAGGTGAGGTTATCTGGAAACTGATTCATGGCAACTGGGCTTCTTGTTAGTTGAAATCTTAGCTGGTCATCAAGTAGCTTCTTTAGTCCGAGGAAGGCTGGGGTGGAGAATAAATCGGAGGTCTCCTACAGTCTCCCTCCTTTCTGAGACTGAAGAAGCTACTTGGATGAGTAGTGAAACGTTTTGCCCTAACAAGAAAAGAAGTTCAGTTGCCATGACTCAGCTTCTGGACACACAGAAAATAATCACAGAATCATTGTTACTGGTACGTTCTACAATTACAAAGGACTAGACCTTGGAGGGCAAGGCAGAAGAATTCATACCATCCTGGACAGATGGCTGTCCGATCTTTTCTTGAAAACCTCCAGCCTCGTGGCACATGGGTTATATGCCTGTACTGCAGCTAAAACTGTGCTCACAACCTGGGGTTCAATCCCAGGTAGCAGGCTCAAGGTTCACTCAGCGTTACAGCCTTCAGAGGTCGGTAAAATGAGTACCCAGCTTGCTGGGGGGGGGGCAATGAGAGACTACTTGAAGTGGTATGGGGCGGTATATAAGCAGAACACTTTATAAGCAGAACACTTTAGCTATGAGGCACTCACAACACATTGCCAGAAAAGAAAGTGGAAAAGAGGACACATGTAATCTGCATATGTTAAGCTGCTTGGACTGTAAAGCATATGTTAAGCTGCTTGCACTGATGACTAAAATCCAGCAGTAAGTTACTATGAGAATAGGCCCATTGAATCAAAGGAACTTTTAGAGGAGTTGAGTGAAGAAATTCCCCCTTATTCAATGGGCCCAGTTGCAACGTCCTGCTGAATTTCAGCCATTATGTACATTAATATACGAGACTGCAACCACTAGGCCCCCATAGTCCACTGTTGAAGTGCACATTGTAAATGGGCAACTTCAAGGCCTCTGGGAAGAGATGTGGCCACTCTAACTAGGTAGGATAGCTGCCATAGTGGTTAATTAATTTTTGTCCAGACAGTGCATATTCTTTGGGGCAGGACTATGCTTTGTAATACCAATAAAACGTATTAATAAGGCAAAAAGACATGATTTGTTGAATGTTGTGATAAATTTTTGCACTTCGATTCCAAATGTAAATCGCCTTCTGTCAGTCACTACCTTGAGCCTCTGCTCCAAAGGTCCAATATGGGAGATATAATGACCGTAATCCAGGAGTAAGTTGCAAATAGAGTAGGCCTAGTGAATCAGTAGAGATTTGCCGAGTCAACTCCTCCACAAGTTCAATGGGTATACTCTAGTTGCAACTCGATACTGGATTTCAGCCACCATGTGAAGATTATGAATCAGCAGGAAGAATGGCAACCTTTTTAAAAAAAATAACAGAAGAAATTCTGCTCATACAATTTCTTTCTGGGTACCAAGAAGGAATCAGGTCCATGTAATGTTTTGCTCAACCAAAGCTCTCCGGCAACCCTGTAGGATGTACTGTGCGTAACGTACAGCACAAACACCTTGGTTTGGGTGTGACATTCACAACTGTGTTCTGTTTAGCAGCCTTTAATACCTAAAAATGCCAGTGTATTCTTCCTCTGCAAATTTAGGGTTGCTATGTTCTAGACACAACTATTCTTCATTGCAAAATAAGCCTTGGGGGGGGGGTCAGTTCCCAAAGCTGTAGTTGGAGGGAAACGACACTGGACTCTTGGACACTAAAAGCAGGGGAAAGTCTCTGAGGAGAACTAAGAAAAGAATTGCATCACCGGAGAGCAAGCTTAATGGAAAACTACCTGCACAAAACAGATTTTCCTGCTCAAAGCAATGTGTGCTGTGGGGCAGCTGTCATCTTGTCTACCTTCAGAGACTGAACAAAGCATTTCTGAGTGGGAAAGGCTTGCGTTCAGACAGCTTGAACCAATTTAGCACTCAGAGTAAAGCCCTGCTACTTGTCAAGAGTACCTTCTGTGGCCTATTTACTCTTCTGCAACACATCTGCCTCGGTCTCCTGGACATTGATGTTGTTAACCATGCAAATAATCATGTGAAAGATTACTTGAGATGCTGAGCTACCAGCTAAGCTCACAATGGAACTGGGAAACCAATGGGCCGTGACCTCTTGCAATAAAGCAGATCTTTGATGTCAGGCAACTACACTGTGATACCAGGTGTCATGAGACAGCAAACATTTCTTATCAGTCACTTCTGGTAGGCCTTCTTGCTTCTCTCCCCCCTCCCCCTCCCCACTGCTTAAACAGTCGAACCTGTGATTAAAACGGTGAAAAGTCCCTTTTAGGAAAATAATATCCACCCAACCACCTCCCTTCCTCCATGCTCAATGAATGCTGGGGTGATTTACACAACATGTTGAAAGAACAAATTCAACCTAAGAACTCACAGTGATGAATTTAAAGAAGCAAGCACAGTTCAAACATGATAGTGTTTAGTCTGTGCCCAAAGGAAACAATTGTATCTTCTTAGGGAAGGCATTCCAAAATCAGGGTGAGAGACATCTCCTTTCCATGCAGATCTTCCACTGATGGTGCTTGGGGAAGATCCTCTACCCGTATGAAAATCCTCATACAGAGGTAGGATGATGTGGGTGGTAGGGCTCCTTCAAGCAGCTGGACCTGAGATCACTAGATGGTTATTGGATCTTTCTGCTAAAATTTTTGAAAATTTCCGATCACCCAGGAGGCTCTTCTAGGAGCATCATCAATGTGAATGTCCCTCACTCTAACTTTGGAATGTCTTGTGTTGTGTGAATCACCCAGAATTCCTTGGCAACATAGGGTGGGAGCGAGGGAGGTTCTAAGATATCCCATATACACCAACACATATACTATGCTGCAGCTGATCATCACCACTCCCATACTGCAGACAGGCAAGTAACTCAGGATAACATAGTTAATCTGTTAGCGACTGTGCAGCTTCAAATGAAGACAATGCTTGGAAGAATGAATGCAATTAAAAGCTGAAGGCATCTACAATTGAGTAAAAGGCAGATGATGCCCCCGTTGGCTTATGCAGTGTCCTTATATTTATTCCTCTTAGAAGTAACCTTCCAAGCTATGGATTAAGGTTCTCAAAATTCTTCAGCGTAATATGTATCAGAACATTTTAGGATCTCTTGTGTCTTGGATATAATGATTCTTTTTTTGCCTGCCCCAAGTTCAACTATCTCCAGGGGGTCAACCTGAATTCCTACTAGCTGCTACCATATACTACACACTTTTAAAGGGTGTTTCATTAAGAGATAAGGTGTAGGATGAGCCAAGGTCATGCACTTCAGAAAGGCTGCTTTAATGACTCTGACAGCTGGGAAGATGGATAAGAGATGCTATGAGCTACTATTTTTGGTTAGAAAAGAACTCTAGGAACTAAAAATAGACATCCCAAAGCCTTCTTTAAAAAAGAACGAAAGAAAGGAAAAATGAGAAAAGGACAGGTCAGTGTCATGAACTCTAAAAATAAACCAGAAAATGAATGAACCACTGGTGGCTTGAAAATGACAGTTCCATCTGTTCCCTGCCAATCGTACTGGATTTTACTCAAGAGATGGTAAAGCATTTGCACATATTTTCACCTATTATGGGGGGAAATGTTTTGAGATGGTAAGAAATGTGTTTTCAGGGGTTAAGACTTTGGTATATGACTTCAGGATGTAGCATCCTTAGTGAGGAAGGAAGGCGAGAGCTATATCATTAGGTAGCTAGACTCCATTCTAAGTCCAGATTCCTAGCACAGTCACAGTGGGGCAGAATTGTCAGTGCTGAGACACCAGAAAGATCCATGCCTCCTCCTCAGCAGTTAAAATTTGCTTCACCCAAAGAGAAACATTAGTTTCACAAATGCCTGAAGGACAGTTACTAGGCAGCAGCAGCATTAATTACTAGAAGATGCCACTGACAAAGGATCATTCACATGACAACAGCAGTGCCAAGATAACTCTTCTTGGTACAGATTTGATTACATCGTACCATGGACTACCAGACAGACAAGCAAGTGGGTTCTGAATCTAAAAGCCTGAACTTTCACTAGAAGCCAGATGGCTTAAACTGAAGCTGCCACACTTTGGACATGTCATGAAAAGGCAAGATTCATTGGTAAACACAGTTACCATTAAGAAAATGGAATGCAATAGCAAAAGGTGAAGACCTGATATGAAATAGATTGATTTAATAATGGAAGGCGCTGCCTTTAGTTTGCAAGACTCAAGCAAGATGTTAATCATAGGATCTTTCAGAGGTCATTCATTTAAAGGGTTATCATAGGTTAGAAGTCCCTTGATGACACATAGCATATATGCTCTGTCTTGGCACATGTAGTTCAGAATCAGAGATGAAAACAACTTGATTCATCCTGGCTTGTCAAAATTCATCAGCAGAGCATCACAACTGTTGTGCATTCCCTCTCCCTCACCTCCCCACCCAGCTACACCACTCACAATGCAGCCTGCACTGCCCGGGCCCTCCTTCTGTGGCAGTGCCCCAGACTGGGCCTGAGCTTTAGTTCCCTGCCTCCTCCAGCAGCTGACAACTCATTGGCTACATGACAACAATCTCCACCCCAACTCCTCATCTGAGTGGTTGGCTCCTGGAGAAAGCAGGGAAGGAAAACGCAAGCTCCTGCCTGGACTGGAGCACCACCAGAGAAGAAGGACCCGGGTACAAAGCAAGCAACGGATTGTGAGTGGAGCAGCCAGCTTGGGGGGGGATGCATGGCACCTGTGTCCATGCCTATGGTGCCACGCTGATAATTTCGATTTGTGCCCATCTCTATCCAGAATGGTGAAACCATTTTGGCTCACATGGATCACGCCTTTTTTTTACACAGACCATGTGGTGCTGAAATGTGTGCCAAAGTACTATTTTTGCCTCCACTGTACCATCCAGAGCAGGTGGCAGCCTTTACTACCCTCTGCTGTCTCCCACCCCCTCCAGCTGAGTGGCATCCTCTTACAACACCTAATGTTTTCTGGAACATATCTATCCTTAAGGTCAATGTTGCCTGTTGACCTAACATTTAGATCCCAAGACTGGTACATCCAGGGCAAAAGCCGCTTTAGGTAACCAGGGGGCTGCAAAAAATGTCAGGCCCTGAAGAAAAACTCCTGGATTTTCATGTAGATCCCCAAGACCTGGCTGTGACAACACAAGGTACATAACTCCTCTAATTGCATTTCTATTCTGACCTGAATGGCTTTTGCAACAAGCAAGCTGTTCTCATTGAGTCACTGGGGTAATCAGGGGGATGGATGACATATCAAGTTGCCGTGCTGAATAATTTAGAGAGCATCCTTTATGGAGACAGAGGGAGACCATCGAAGCAGCATCACAAAGAAAGGGCATGGTCCCCAGCCGTGGGAGTCACTGGCAAAAGGTTGACACCACAGTTTCTACAAGCACCTCACACAGTGTTTAAAGTGAGCAGCCACATTCTGAAGACTTGTCAGACTATAACAGCATCAAGCAGAACAACAGCGGGTCCATATATTTCTGCATAGGCCTTGAGCTGGAGAAGTGTATCTCTGCATGAGGGGCCACTAGGATGTACGTTTAAACACCATAGAACAATAGTGACCTACTTACTACATTCCACAGAAAAGAAACAGTACACTACTCTAACCAGAGAAAGAAGAGATATATGTCTATCCAGCTGCATGTTCATGCATCTAAAAGGATGCACGATCGGCAGGTAAAACCAGAATGCTGGCCATGTATCTTTTGCAGAGAACAGAGCTCTATTTGAAAATATGTCGGAGGAGAATTTTCTCTTGGCAGTGGTCATCTATTTTAATCACAGTCCATTCCATAACCTATATAAAGATAAAAAACCATAAAGGAGAGAGATGGGAGACCTTGAAAGTACTCGCCTCCATTATGTAGAACCTGGACTCAGCAGGTACACACTGCAATTTTGTTTTTAAGTTCTAAAAACTATTCTTAATTTTGCATCTATAGATATAAGACACCAGGTCCAGTTCTTGAAATCTTTTCCCCCAACTCTCTCTTATACAATAGGAGAGAGGGAGAAAGCTGATAAAAAGAGGATTTCCATTTTTTAAAATTTCTTGTCTCTGTATGCTTATTCTGCCTGCTGTGTGGATAACAGGAGCATTAGGGCAGGACATGTATCTTTTATCATGATCAAGGATCCAAACCTCCTCCTCTTCTTTTTCTTTAATCATGCCGTAATTGATTTTATCTGAAGCAGCTCACAGTCTTCCATCTCTGCACACTCCAGTGCATGAGAGAAGAGGAGCCTTTTTTACCCCATCAGTCACACATGAGAAAGAGAGATGAACTTTAAAGGGCGAACTTATACATCTGCCTTTGAGGCCCCTTAGCATCAAAACTTTTGACATCACAAAGCTAGTTCCTGCCTGACCTTGTGGAAAGAGGTGGCCATTCCTCCTGTCACTGTAATTGCTGTCTTTGATTTAATGGTCTCCTCGGCTGAGGCTACGGCCAATCTCGCTGCTTCATAGTGTGCAATCATGGCTGTAGGCCTAGTCCTACAAAGAGGCCTAAGATGGGATTTACAGAGAGCAGCTTGTTAAATGAAGTTGCTTTTGAAATTTAAAATGATACCTGCTCTAGCCTAAGACAGTCCAATCCAGAAGTCTGGTTTTGAATATAAAAAGAGCCATGCTGGATTGCACCAAGGGACTATCCTGTTGAGCACTCCTGTTTCACAGGAGCCAACCTGATGCCAGTCGGTAGCCCATGAACAGGACCTAGAGGCCATCACAAAGGAGAAGTTCACCAGGAACACAATGTCCTTCACACCGGAAATGATTTTTTTACATTCACGGTATATGTCCATGTGTGATAAAGAGTGACCTTCTGAAATAAATGTAAACCAGAGGAAAATGCATACACGGTCTGATAGGAAAAATGTCTAGTTCTCTTTAGTGCTAGAGAAAGACTACCAGGCATCTTTGTGTGTACTGTAATAACAAAGTAATCCCTTGTATGTAATCCCTCCTTCTACATGAAAAAAACCAAAAACCCACCAGCAATTCCAAGATAATTTCCCATATTTCAATAAGAAAATCCTGCTTTCCTTCACTCAGTGAGACAGACACAAACCACTTAGTCCCAAAGTCTCTCTCTCTGTGTGAAGATTCTCAGTCATCCAGGTGAGTTTATCTGGAAGTTGAGTCATGGCTACTGGACTTCTTTTTTGAGAGATAGAAACGTTTCTATCTCTCAAAAAAGAAGTCCAGTAGCCATGACTCAACTTCCAGATCTCTCTCTGTGAGTAATATAACCAGCATTATTATCTTCAGATAAAACACAGGCTAGAGTGAAGTGTCCCAAGATGACACCATCTCATTTCAGCTTTGGAAAAGTTCTGCAGTCAGCATCGCACCATCTTTTCACATCAGCAGCTAGCTATTCCTTGTGGAATACACAAACTGCTTCCACACAGTGTGTGCCGGTGACAGAAATCCCTGTCGAGGAGAGGAGGTATGCAAAGGACACGATGTGATGCATCCATAAGTTCTGCGACTGTGGACCTGGGGTTGCCAACTTTTTTCAGCCATCATGAATAAACATCTGTTTTATGTCTGCTTGGGGGCTCCAGGCAACAACCACAAGTATAAACAGTGGTACCTTGTATAAAGGAATTAATTGGTTCCAAATAAAATTATGTTAAGCAAATTTTCCTTTATACAAATTTCCCATAGGAATGCATTGAAAAGAGAGTGATCCCATTTTTATGTTGTATAGATTTGCCCCATAGGCGATTATGTTAAGTAAATTTCCCCTAACCTCGGGAATTTTTTATGTTGTACAAATTTTATGTTATACAAACTCTTTGTTATACGAGGGTCCACTGTACCGGTAACTGACAATGTTAACAATCCAGCACTCCTGCAAATCGGCCATTCCGGTGTGATTTTTGAATAGTAAAACTCCTTGGGCCAGACATCAATATCATGATCAAGAGGATGTCTCACACTCAGCTCTCAGCCATGTTGAAAGAAAGACTTGAAAAGATGACTGAGAAAAGATGACTACAACCACCCACAACAAATACAGACTCTGTTTTTCTGCTCTGGAAGTGCTCCGAACATTACGCTGATAAATATAATTGTAACCTTGAAGGGCTGTACCTTGGGATTAGTGAGAGTAGATCATTTTAATGCATAAGGTCACTTGGTGGAGCAACCTACATGAAATCGGTAACTTTGAATGCCTGTCAATCCATTCAAACTGAACAGCAATTACCTCTTTTCATAACGGAGAACTGTAATGTTGAACATGCTTTTCTCTGGCTCTTACTGTAATAAGTGACCATTCAAAGAAAGCCAAAGAACAACATTCTGCAAACAAAGAACTTCCAAAATGCCAGTAGACTTGATTGTTGCATTGTAAAACACCCCCAAACCTCTAAATTCTGCCATACCAGTTCTAGGAGACGGAACACTTCTCCTCAAATGATGCCTACAGACAAAAGTTCCACTCAAGGTAAGGAGCAAGGAGCATGAAACAAGAACAGTTCATGCTGATTTCCAAAAGATTTGGCATTCTTAGGCGTGCAAGTGTTCACTACAACATGTGATCCAAGGTGAGTCTGTCTTGGGTGCTAAAGGTGAAATTAGAGCCCATGTAAATTCTAGGAGTTTTAAGTAAAGAGACATGTTCTGAAGTTGTCTCTCTGCAGCTCTTAAGCAGATCAGGTGTGTCTTCTGGTAGAGAACATTGTGGAGAATGATCGCTTCTTTGTGAATTTCTCATTCTCTCTCTCTCTCTCTCTCTCTCTCTCTCTCTGTGTGTGTGTGTGTGTGTGTGTGTGTGTGTGAGAGAGAGAGAGAGAGAGAGAGAGAGGGCATATACAGATACACACATAAACATTAGTGACATGCAGAAATATACAGAAACTTGCTTCTCAAGAGATGCCAATTTCCTATTAAGCAATCATATCAGCAATGAAAAAATGAAGTGTGTCATTAAAGGCAGTAATATGTCCTCTTTTACAAAGCATAGTCTCAACCTTGAACTTGAACCCATTAGGATCAAACTCAGGTTGTAAGCTGAGGCTTGACTGTGGTACTGTAATTTAACCATGTGCCACAGGCCTCGCTCATGCCCTCTCTTTGAACAGCTAAACAGTCCAGGTTTGATTTAAAGGTAACAGATAAAAATCCAACTACAGTAACTATGCTTATTGGCATAAGGTGCTTATAGACAGGGCCGGCGCTAGGGTTTTCTGCGCCCTAGGCGAGGGGCAGGGGGCGTCGGGGGGGCGTCGGGGGCGTGGTGTTGGGCAGGCAGCGGCGGCAGCCGAGGGCGGGCGGCAGTGGGGGGCAGGGGCGGAGCGG
This sequence comes from Phrynocephalus versicolor, assembly GCA_023846285.1. Classification (NCBI taxonomy): domain Eukaryota; kingdom Metazoa; phylum Chordata; class Lepidosauria; order Squamata; family Agamidae; genus Phrynocephalus; species Phrynocephalus versicolor. Next base: position 8,933,660 of record JAHTLZ010000015.1, read on the forward strand.
GGGGCGGCGGCGGCAGGCGGCGGTGGCGACGGGCGGTGGGGGGACGGATGGCAGGGACGGCGGGGCGGGGGACAGCAGGCTGGCCAGCACCCCCTGTCCATTTTGGCGCCCTAGGCAACTGCCTAGTTCGCCTTAATGGACGCGCCGGCCCTGCTTATAGATCTCAGTGGCGAATTGCTGCAAGTTAAGAAGTTAGTGCAGGCATTTGATTTTACACCCAAAATCTAGGTGCATTGCATAGCAACAAATGCCTACACAAAGAAACATAAGAAGAGATACTAGAGTAAAGATCTTGAAGCTGCACATCAAGAGTTAGCAACTCTGGGGTAGCAGATTCAGCAGCCATACAGGTGGCATGACCCCACTGTTTCCCATTATATTTGTGAAAATTATCGTAATTCTGTTTACCTTATAAATTTGTTTCTATTCTCACACCCATATACAACTTTGCAGAGATTGTTATCTCTGTATTAGCATCCATCATTTTGGGCAGTGGCTAACCCCCGTCATGAAAGGTACATGCCCTTACCTTCCAAACAGGACTATACAATTGGAAACAGCGGTCATTTTCACATCTCACTGTGTCTATGGCAGTGGTTCCCAACCTTGGGTCCCCAGATGTTCTTAGACTACAATCCCTAGAAATCCTGGCCCACACAATTAGTGCTGAAGGCTTCTGGGAGTTTTAGTCCAAGAACATCTGGGGACTCAAAGTTGGGAACCACTGCTCTAGAATGTTCGTGGTTCTGTGACAAATTAAGATATCATGGCGACTCAAGAAACTACTACTACCAGGAGCACTTTTGCTGTGGTTTGCCATCACCTGGTAACGTAGGCATGGTCCACTAATAGAACAGGGAATCCAGCAGACAGAGCTTTCCACAAACATTCCTCAGCTCTGGAACTAGCTCTAACCAGTGAACACTAGTGCCAGAAGTTACAATCCCAGCTGGCCAACCCTCATTTGCTAATTTAACGTGTAATCCTATCTTCTAACTCGCATGTTCCACCTACAGTATTGTGATTGGGAAACACAGAAACTCCCTGGCAATGTTTTCATTATTAGAAACTAGCGTGTTTGCAAATAATAAACTCTTTCCCCAGACTTCAGTCATAATACAGTCCCCTTCCTTAATTTGCATTTGCTTGTACATTTAAGCCAGGCATCAAACATTATGAGAACAGTGAGGTTATTTTAACTCGATAATAGGCCTTCTTGTATGGGAGATGTGATCATATTCATAACATCTCCTAACCCTTTATAAATGCAACACTGTATATTTTTAATTAAGTATTTGTCCATGACCAATAAAACATTGCCCCCAAACTAGGCTAGGAAAGAAATTGATTAATCTTCAAACTTATATTGTGGTATATTTATCAACGATGTCATTCTTTGATCCATTACTCAAATTAATTTTTAATTGACATAAACCAGAATATGTATTTGCAGTGAAATTAGATTGCTTTGAAAGATCCTTTTAAAAGGGGATCTTGGCACCAGCTCAAGAATCTTTAATTTGCAGCTATTCTTGATCACCTAGCATTGTCTGGGGCAGACCTGCATTGGAAATATTTGGCAGCAAACATACTTGAAAGAGAGTTTGAGGTCATGAACATTATTGCCCTGAGAAATGTTGTACAGTGATATACAGTATAAGATTCCATTGAGCTAGGTGCCCTTTTGCTGTGACTCCACTCCATCTAGAAAGACAAGAATATTTCTCAAAATGTGTGAGACTGGGGTGGTTAATTGTTTTAATTCTAAATAGGCCAAGTCTGAAAGCAAAAGCACTTTAGCATTTCATATAGAACTGAGATGCTGTACTGAAATGTGTCACTTCCCTCCAGTAGCTTTTTAATAATACTCCTTTCTAGTTCATGCCCATCTCTAGTAATAATAATTGCAATTTGTTGTTATGTGTCCCCAGGTCACTTCCAATTTATGGTGCCACAATGAATTAATGACTTCCAAAATGTTCTATCCACTTCATGGAACCATACAATAGTGAAGTTGGAAGGGGGCCTATAAAGCCATCAAGTCCAGCCCCCCTGCTCCATGGAGGAATACAAATCAAAGGACATCTGCCAGGTGGTTGTCCAGATTTCTCTTGAATTCCTCCAGTGTTGCAGCACTCTCTTGAGGTCACTGGTTCCATTGCCATACTGTTCTAACAGTTAGGAGGTTTTTCCTGATATTTAGTTGAAAGCTTGGTTCCCTTAACTTGAGCCCATTGTTATGCAGTCCTGCACTTGTTTGTCCCATGGTGTCCTCCAACACCATATTTCAGATACGTCAATATTTTTCCAGTCAGCTTTCTACATTGCTCAGCTTTCATATCCATATTTTTAAACACTGCTGAACAAGTTTCAAGGCCACCCTTCCAGATGGATAGTACAATACAGTACTGTCTGATAGACCAGAACCCATATACCACAGCACAGGTAGCAAAGTTTTTCCTAGCTGCTGTGTGCAAGATGACAGAGATAATTTCGACTACCCACTCCCCCAATGCTCCTATTTACCTGTAGTCCCTTTTACTGTTTCTTACTGTACATCTTTTTATGTATGGGTCATATGACCGCAATAAACTTTGATTAAACTTTGATGATACATGAACCCATGAACATGAACCCAACCCAGAATCACAGAAGTGTAATTTAGACATAGAAATCAAAATAGGATCAGGAAATACACTGGTATATGAACCGTGACAGGTGGCCATCCAGTTTTGTTTTAAAATGTCCAATGGAGGTCAATCTGCCATCTTGCAAGGCAGCCTGTTCCACTGGAAGCTGTTATTAAGATGTAATTGAAATCACATATCTTGCCATTTTGATCCATTACATTGAGTCCTACCCTTTGGAGCTGGACAAGCAAGCTTGCTCCATCCTCCACATGACAGCCCTTCAGGTATCATGTCACATCTCAGTCTTCTTTTCTTTAGGCTTCACATGCACAATTCTCTCAAAAATTATTCACAAGTCTTGGTTTCCAGGTATTTTGTTATTATGGCTTCCCCTCTCTAGACATGTTACAGCTTCTCAACATCTTTCTTGGCACCGATGTTTAATGGTACCCAGCACTGATCACAATATTCCCTGACAGGCCTGACCAAAGCATGGCACCTTTGCTTTCCTTGATCTGGACACTGTATTTTTTGTTGTTGAGGCAGCCAACAATAGCAGTGGCTTTTTTGCTGCAGCTTTCTACTGCTGACTCATGTTCAGTTTGCGTTCTGTTAAGACACCTAGATCGTTTTCACAAGTACTACTGCCAAGCCAGCTGTCTCCCATCCTACATTGGTGCATCTCATTTCCCCATAACTGCAGAACTTCATATTTTTGCTTGTTAAAAGACATTTTGCTTATTTGGCTCAGTCTTCCAGTCTGTCAACGTGCTCTTGAATTCTGAATCCACCTTTTGAAAAAATAGCTACTTATCCAAATTTGATGCCATCTGCAGATTCGATGAGTGTTGTTTCCATGCCCTCTTACAAGCCTTATATACACACACACTAAACAACAAAGGGCCTAAAACAGAACCTGTGGTACACCACTTGTCACTTCTCTCCAGTGTGAACAAGGAATGTTGACGCACAGTTAGACACAAATATAGCTCCTTTGCTCCCAACCGATTTCACAGGCATTACAAATTTCTTGCCTCTCAAACACAGGCTCTAATAGAAAACACCATACATGAAATAAATGGTAGAAGTGAATTATCTTCCACGCTTTAATAAAGAGAACAAGGAAGTGGAAAGCATCAACCCAAGGTAACTGTAAACCTTGAAGGAAAGAAACAGCTCACTCTGGAAGAACAAAATGCTAGTTCTAGGAACAATTAATTTGGTGGAGGGGGTGGTGGAGAAGGAAGCGATTTTTCCCTTCATGTGCATGCCACATGTTCCTAAATGAAAGGAACCGAAAATGCCACTATAAATCTTAACCTTCCATGTACAAAGACATCCCTCATTCATAACATTTGATATAAGTACAGTGGATTCCATATCAGCGCTGCCAGCTGTTAAAGTATGGGATATTGCCGTAAGTGCATCCATTTTCTATCCCTGTCACTGAGCTGAGATCTGAATGCATGGCCATTCTGCCTGTTTCTCAATAAGTGTTAGAAAGCAATGCTATTGGTTCCTTCAAATGTGTTCTTTTTGTGCCTTTGAAATTGTCTTCTTCAATCCCCGACGTTTTTCTGCGTGGATGACAAAGCCTGCGATGCAATTGTTAGCGGGTGGTGTGTATGTGACCTGAATAGCCATGCCGAAGAATAAGCTGAGAGCTAAGGAGGTTTTACCTTATCACATGCTATATTTCCATCAACATCTTCTATGGTGTTATGCTAAACACGTCTATATGATTATTGCCTCTGTGTAAAGCAGTGCTTCCCAAGCTTGTGGTTCCAACAATTCCCAGAAGCCTTGATGACTGCATTGGTTGATAACGGTATCTTGGAACTGTGGACTTAAAACTATGTGAGCATCATGTATGGGATCTATGTCTTGCACAGGCTATTTTCTATTGAAAATCTATCTATCTATCTATCTATCTATCTATCTATCTATCTATCTATC
>JAHTLZ010000015.1:8944587-8976066 GCA_023846285.1 Phrynocephalus versicolor
ACACACACACACACACACACACACACACACACACACACACACACACACCCTTTCCAGTGTCATTTGCATATCCAGCTCTCCATACTGCAAATCTAGCAAGGCGGTAATTCTATTTTAAAAAAAAGCTTCAGAGCAGGCAACTATGCTAACACCTAGAAAAGATCAGGCTGGGGTGGGGGTGAATACAGAATGAGGATGCTGAATAAACACAAGGCCACATATGTTAGGAACTGGGCATGATCCATCTAAAGTCAAGCCCTTCTACGTCCCACTGAGTTAAAGGGAAGAGATGGAACAACAAGCTTTCTCTTTCACGGAAAACAGCAGGCTCCGTTTAATTCTGGCTGAATAACATTTTCAGGCTCATTTATTTTTTGCAGTTGTTCTGGCCAAGGACGCTGATGTCTCCATGTCCTGCCATCCTTTGCTTGTTAATCCCCTCCTCTGAGGTCACATGAGTGTACAATATTTCCTATAAATACCTACAACTTGTGTGCTCACTTTGGTGTGTGTGTGTGTGTGTGTGTGTGTGTAGGATGCAGAAGAAGCTGTGTTGAAGGAAGACACCAAGGTGTAACCTTTATAAGGCCGTTTTTTTTTTCCAAATGGCACAAAATTGTGGGCAGGCGTTCACGATTACGATGTATTTGTAAGGGATAGGGTTACAAAAGACTGTGGGAGGGAGAAAGAGGGATTAATAAAGGAAGGGAAGGGTAAAAAAATATCAAGAGACCAGATCTTAAGCCTTCAAGTCTGATAGGTTACTGACATGGGTCTAGTAAAGGTATTCCCTGACAGGGCGGCTTTAGGCACATAACCATTGCAAGGAGGACCCAGGGGAAGCTAAAACTGTGCCGAACACACAAAGTTGTTATAACACATTACGAATGCTCAGTTCCAAAAGGTTACCCTAACAATCATCCACATTTCCATTACCTATTAACTACCACCTCACTTGGTAGCATTTGGGCTGAGCGTTGAGGGCTTCCACCCAACCCAAGACAAGCCTAAAGGGGCTGTTAGGTCAGTCAGCCAAAACACTTGCCACATGGAAACAAAACACAAGAGGGCTTCTTCTGTGAGAAATCATCTGTGATTCAAAAGCTAAAGCAAGCAGATTGATAGATACTATTCCACGAGCATGGTGACAAAATAAATAAATAAATGGCGTCACACCTGGGTAACTATCAATGCTTTTCTTACCCATTAAGTGAATTTGTCAGCACAGCGGTAAGCCTAAAAATTAACCATATTTCTTCCCTCCTTGAAGCTGAGAAAGGGATTCTATCTTTACACCCAGTTACACTTCAGTCCTCCTCCTTCTAATTGTGGAAACACAAGAGAAGATCGTCCACGGGAGTTAAGTATATTTTGTGTCAAGATACTCCAGGCCACATTGCAGATGACTGATCAGATTATCCTATCCAACTACAGTTGCTTCTGCCAAATCAGAATGAAAGAAACCCAGGAGACTTGCAAAACGGAATTGCAGAGTGAGACCCTATTGTTTAGAATCATTCCATCCAACTCCCTCCTCTATATTTTTTTCTTAATGATTTCGACCTTTTATAGTAAGTGAGTGAGCATGCTCTGAATCCACTGAGCTGGTTTGAGCCCCCATTCCTTCTTTTAGGAAGGAAGAATTTTGGAGTGGACACATTTCTGTCCAATCCTTCTTTTCCTCTCCTTATTAAAACAGTAAGTTCTTCTGCTTCCTGCACTTCTGTTCCCATTTATTTCATGGAAAATGATCAGTTGTACCAATCATTATTTTTAATTTCTCAATACAAATCTGAAATATTCCAGTTTTTGGTCCTTCACACATATTATAGTTTCTTGATCTTTACTTTTTCATTCACTTCAGTACTGTGCCTCTTTGGGGTCACCCATTTGATTCAATGAATTCTGAGCATCATATGATAAATTCACATTTCAATTTTTTAAAAAAATAATTGCTTGCATTAAAAGCTTGTGATTCAATCCCATACAATGGAATTAAGAGTACTTAACACCATAAAATATATATTCTGAAGGTCACTTTTAAGTTTTGATAGTATATTGCATTTTCCATCTAAAGGATGCTGCTCTGGGCCATCGTTATTCTGATTATTTACTGTATGATTATGATCATACTACATTTGTTTCCATTTTGTCCCCATTAGTGTTCATAGGCAGTTCCACCTTTCATCTCTAATAATAATAATTTTGTACTATCAGGTCAATCTTGACTTACGGAGTCCCAATTCTGGGTTTTCTAGGTAGACAGTACAGTACTCAGAAATGGTTTACTGTTTTTTCTGGAAGCATCCAGAGAGAGAGAGAGAGAGAGAGAGAGAGAGAGGACTTGATATATATAAGAGCAAAATGTAATGAGTGCAAGGGGGCATTATGATTAAAAAAGTATAAGCAGTCCTATAATAAACCAGTTTCCTATAATAAATGATATGATAGTAAAAACCAGGCAATTCATAAGCTTATTATGTATGTGTGTGTGTTGTGTTGTTACATTTGTGACCGACTCTTTGTGACCCCATGTCCATGGAGTTTTCTTGGCAGGAGTACTGGAGTGGCTTGCCAGTTCCTACTCCAGGCACCTACAGCACCTGGTATTCCCTGGTGGTCGCCCATCCAAGTACTAAACAGGGCCGACCCCGCTTAGCTTCCAAAATCAAGCGAGATCGGATGTGCTTTGGGCATCTAGGCAGCTACGCTTATTATAGGAGTGTCCTAAAATGATATATTTAGACCTGAATTGTCTTGTTTCCTTTCCATTCCTTCCCTTTCATTTACACTGTATACCTGAAGGCAGGGTCTGTCCTTTCTTGTTTCTATCAATATGAAAGCTTCTGTGAGAACTGTTTCAGCTGTAGAGCAAGGCATATAAATGATAAATAAAAAGCCTCTCTCTGTCTCTATCTCTATGTGTGCATGCACATAAGGTAGTGATCTATTGCTTACACCATCGTCTGCATATATCCACAAGCCAAGAATCATAAAAACAGTGCTGTAATCATCTCTCTTAACACTGTAATGCCACTAGTTTGAGTGCTGTGAGGAGGAAAACCAAACAATTAAGCCCAGGACCTCTTGAATAGCAGTTTGCATTTCATGCATAGTACATAAAGGAAAATGTACTATTTCCCCACTTTCCTCAGCCTTGCTTTCCTTTTATTTGGTCATTGTGACCGCATGGTCAGGTGGCCCTGACAAAAGAATGTTATTGATTTTTAATACAACTGTGGAAGGCAGCCTGTTCATAAGAAGGCATTGAGCCTGAAATAGTAAGGGGGGGGGCAGGCAGGCGGGCAGGCAGAGGTGCTTTAGTTAGTTCAGTTCTGTACAGAATAGGTGCTCCAGGCAGAAATCTTGCAAGGTGTCGACTACATGGAGGACAAACAGAGGTTGCTTTCTGGGAACTGGTTGCAGATACACAGTTCTGTATTTTCTTTACATCATTCTTATCTGGAAGTTGAGTCATGGCCACTGGACTTCTTTTCTTCTGAAATCAAAATGTTTCACTACTCATCATTCTAAGGCAAGTTATTGGCGAGGCCTCCAATTTATAGTTCACTTTGATCTCACAAGAAAAGAAGCCCAGTTGCCATGACTCAACTTCCAGATAACATCACCTGGATAACTGAGAATCTTCACAGACTTACATTATACTCAGTTTGTATATACAGTCGTCCCCTGCCATTTCACGGTTCATATACTGTGGTCCCAGTATATTGCGGGACCGTAGTATATGATTTTTTTCCCCTCGCCATCTGCTGTTTGCTCGCTCAATAGCCAGACACTTTTGAGTGATGTATGCTATCACAAGGGTGCCTATGTGGTTTTATCCTAAAGTTGTTTAATTTGTTTTGTATGTTTTGTATTTGGATATGTGCTGAATTGATCAGCTTTGTAAGCCGCCCAGAGTTCCCTTGGGAAGATGGGCAGGGTATAAATCTAATAATAAATAAATAATAAATAAATAAGCTGCTTGGGCCTGCTTGAGACATCTTGCACTTATCCCAGGACTGGCACTGCCCTATACGGGCCTCTGACGGGCTTCCTGGGCCTGTTAGAGGCCCCAGAAGTGGTTTCCAGTGAACCGGAAGTCACTTCCGGAAAACCAGAAGTCACTTCCGGATCACCCCAAACCACTTCTGGGGACTCCAACAGGCCCTGCAAGCCAATCGGAGGCCCATTCAGGGGAGCACCAGGTATCAGGTAAGTGTAGGAGGCCCCAGATAGGCCCCCCCCAGTCCTGACCCGACCCAGCATCCACTTATCGCGGCTTTTCCATTATCGCAGGTCAGGTTGGGTCCCTAACCCCCGCAATAGGCGGGGGATTACTTTATTTGTCAATACAGCCAATATTGCAATGAGCACATATGGATTCAGTGCTCAGCCATCCAGCATTTCTCCTGGGAGTTCCCACCACACAAAGGAAGACAGTGAAGCAGTGCATGTACTTGAGTACCCAATTCTTGTTTTAAAATTACACAGATATTCCCCTTCACCCTTGATCTCTTCATCTCCTGATTGTACTGAGAGGGGTCTCATTATTTTCTTCAAGGGACAAAACAAACACAACTGCTAACTATTCTGCAGTCCATCTACCACCACTGCTTTGAATCATCTGTTCAAAGTACAGGAAAATCTGTGACTAGAGGAATGATCCTTCCAAAGTTGAGTTGAGATGGCTTCCTTGTGATTCAACGTGCATTTCTGCTGACTGGGCTGGGCAGTTCTTCAAAGCGATAATAAACAAAATGCATTTTGTTTTGTTTTGCCTTGCCTCGTTCTGTTTCCGAAAAGGAAATAGAAAACAGCTGATGATCACAAGGGATGGAAATGTTGGGTGAACGTGTGGTTGAAATGAAGATGACAGCTGGCATTCTGTGCTGCAGAGAAGCAGTACTACGAGTCACAGGAATAAACACGTACCATTAACTAGTCAGTTCTTGATTGCCTTGTCTCCTTTTGCCTTCCCTGTATCAAATTTTGGACTGTTAACTTCTTTGGCTGAATTTTAGAGTGTAAATCTTTTAGGGCTTTATTTTGGAAAACATCTATGTGGGTTGAGGATGCTAAAATAAAGTAAATGAATAAACAGCATTGACTCTGCTGAGTTTGTAAACTACCATATATACTTGAGTATAAGCTGAGTTTCGCAGCAGTGGCAAAGCAATAAAGGTGGGAGCTGGGGGGATGTGGGGAAGGTGGTGCCAGTGCCATGTGGCTTCACCCTGCTTTGCCTGCCACTGAGGTGCCTGATGGTAACAGTGGCAAGGCAAGAGAAGTGGGAGATGGGGAGATGGGGGGAGGCAGCACTGGTGTCACATGGTTTCACCCCACTTTGCCTGCCACCGAGGTGCCCCACGGCAGCAAAGCAAGATAGGTGGGAGCCAGGGGGATGGGGGAGGTGGTGCCCGGCTGGCTGGGGGAGTGCTTGGCTGGGTTGGGTAGGGCAGCGGAGGGCCTGTCCTGCCCGCTCCCTAAAGCTTGGCCAGCTTGAGGAGGGTGGCAGAGGGATACCAACTTATACTTGAGTCAGTAAAAAACCCCAGTTCTGGGGGATAAATTAGGGGCCTCGACTTACACTTGGGTCGATTTATATTTGAGTATACAGTATACGGATCTTCTTCCTAAAGCTTTCCCAGAGGTGTGGGGTCTGTTATTTGGATCCTGAAAAATCACTTTGCCTGATCAACCATGCTTTCAGGGTGCAGAGTGACAATTTGCATGTTCTTATTGACAGTGTTCTGTCATCTCTACTTTGGTTGCACACATGTCCACCTGCCACTGGTTTTCAGGTGGAAAACAGTTTTGGCAATGGTAGAAGGTACTACTCTGCGGACATGTCCGTACCTATAAAGCTGTCTTTCACTCATTTTCTCTGTTATTGATACCACATATACCACAACTAGTTCTTGTTGGATAGTATAATTTATGACATGGTTGAATACGAAGATCCCAATATTCAATGGTGCATATACCTTTCTATGGCATGGAGATGGCTCTCTATGTCCACTCTTGCTTCCCAGCACTCTGTGCCATACAGTGCACCAGAGTGGACAACTGTCTTGTAAATCTTAGATCTGAGACGGATTGGCATTCACCAGTTCCACAAATCCTGTGAGTTTCCATGACTGAACAGGGAAACCCAGGGCTCCTGACTCCTAGTCCATCAATCTATCCGCTCCAAAATAATGGGTATCTCTCTCTCTAAATTTAATGCATAAAACAAGATATAGAAATAGATTTGACCCATGCAGCGGAGTGTACAGAAATATCTAACATGCAGTCTCTATAAAGAATGCAGCTCCTGGAAAACATGAGACCTTTTCATTCTGCATATCATGAGTGTGGTCTCTGCTGGCTGTAGGATGGATGGTGGTGGAATCCAGGAGAAGAGAGAGGACTTTTTAAACTTCTGGTTGCTATGATAGAAATTATTCTGCATTGCATTCTAGGCTGCTACACAATGGTAAAATCAAATAATACAATACATAATTAATTTTTCAAAAACCCTAACAGTTCCATCCAACCAGATTAAAAAAAAACTCCCTGCAAAGAGGCTCAAACAAAATCCAGCACATTGCAAAGTCTTTCCTTGCTGTTTTAATTTTCTATTCGTGATACATTTTTCATGTAACCATTTTTTAAAAACCCAATCTACGGTAATGTCAAGCAGGATGGTCCATTCGGTCACCCCAGGGCCATTGCCTCTTTCTGCTACAAACAGATGTGAGCAGACAGACAGATTTATTTATTTGTGTGGCCTTAGCAATTACAAGCACATTCAAATAGTTTAAAACAAAGACATTACACATCAATAAACAGGACGGGACTGATACAAAAAGATAAAACTCAGTTGACTTGAACCGAAGAATCCTTATCAATTCAAAATTCCATTCTTAAAAGTGATACTCTAAAGGCAAAACAGCCTACTTTTTCTGAGATACATGGTACTGTGTCCCCCAGTAAAAAGTTTATCAGATAGGCATCAGATCTATTGGATACAAGGCCTAGCTCACTGAACAAGGTTTCCCTCACGTCATTATCCAAGGGGCAGGTAACTAGGTAGGGAGTTAGGGCTTCTACTTCATTTGTACCACATAGGCAGGATCTCTATTCCAAAGGAATCTGTTGTCAACGTCCCTCAACCGCTGCTATAACTATAGATTGGCATCTTAGGGTGGTAAGAGCATTTCTCCATTTGAAGTTTGTCACTTTACTTAGGTACTGTGGGTATGGGCTTTGGAGGGGTAGTTTGGCATACCATGGAGCATATTAGATGAGCAGATAGAAATGTGGTCTGCTCTTAGATCTTAGATCTTCGGATGTGGGCCTTTAAATAGTGTGCTGCCTCATTAAAATTTGGAGCATTCAGTAGATCCCAGGAGACACCATAAGCATTTATAATTTGATTGATTTCCTGATTCCAAGTTAAAATTGTTCTGTGGTTAAAATTCAGCATCTCTCTAAAAGCAGTTAACCTATCCCCTTTTTCAGCCAATACGTAATGGTGTGTATCTGTACAGTGGCCTTCACAGATTGAAAGCCAGCTTTCAACCAGACAATGGAAGTCTCTGTTCCATTAGGAACGCCTAGAATGGTGCATAGATATCTGTTCTGAGGTGTTTCAAAATACATTTTCGAGTTCAGCACCATAGCAAATATGAGAAATGACTTTCACCTCAAAAACCAGTTTAGGGCAAGAGGGATGTCTGCCACCTTTGCTCCAGTAGAACCTTAGCAGGAAGTTAGCTGTGTCAGCAGCTATTGATTTGGTGTGTTCATTGTGAGTTTTCCATGAAACAGTTGAGGAAAAAATTAGGCCTAAATATTTGAAGGACTTGACTTCTTTACGGTGTCCGTCAACTTGCCAAGTATGTTTTTTAAATCTATTAGAGAATACTAATATTTTGCTTTTATCATAGTTGATCTATAAGGTCTCTCTCCCAGCTCTGCTATGATGATTCAATGTCCTACTCAACAATCCCCAGACAAATCAAAAGTACTTCACACCTCTACCAGGAAGGCCATGGCTAATGACTCAAACTTTATGGGTGTTGCAAAGGTGGGCCTTTTATGCACTTTAGGCCATTGTCCAACTAATGAGACTACCTAGACCACTGTCCATCTAACAAGCGAGCCTGTTTCAGACCATTTTATAGTCAAAGTGAACTATAAAATTGAGGACTTACAACTAGTTTTCCTCAGACTGATGAAGCTGTTTGGATGAGTAGTGAAATGTTTCAATCTCTCAAGAAAAGAAGTCCATTTGCCATGACTCAACTTCCAGTTCTACTCTATCACCCTATTTATTCTACAGCCCATCTGAGGAGCATAAAAACACACCTTATCCCATTTCTGTCCTCCTCATTTTATCTCCCTCTCCCTCCTTCCCTCCTTCTCTCTTTTTCTATCTCTTTCACTCTCACTCTCACTCTCTCTCTCTCTCTCTCTCTCTCTCTCTCTCTCTCTCTCTCTCTCACACACACACACACACACACACACACACACACACAGAGTAGGTTGGCTGGGCCTAAGCCGTAAGGCCCTGTACACCATTTGCCTTAATGGACCAGACTGGACTGCTCTGAATTATTCAACACATTCATGGTGGTAAAAGTATTAAGACTGCATATCGTCACATCTTGTGTGATAATTGTTTCTGTATTATTCTGAGTGACAAGCTACCACGATGGGCTCAGGGTAGTGTTTGTGTCGCTTTCATCTTGACTTAACGCACACAAGGGCATTTCTGCCACCCAGCAGCTGAGGGTCCACTTCCCTGAAACCCAGGCGGCACGCGGCTGTCACTGTTGATTTTCCACAGGAAGGCTAGATAACTGGGAGGGGAGAGAAAAGCATACTAATCAAAGCCTACTCAAGTATTGTGTTACACAGCATCAGTTTACAAGAAATGACAAAACATGACACAACAGACGTTGACGTCTGGCGGGAGATTTGCAGTGTGCAGTGTGTGAAGAATGAGCCATACAATTTTCATTAATATTAATAGGAGCCTAGATGGGTGTTCTCCCCCCCCCCCACATGCTGGAAGAACATAGGACTAATTAATCAAGGCATTTGGATAGAAGTCTGCTGCTCAAAATTATTGTTGTTGTTGCTGCTGTTGTTGTTTAATGTAGACCTTCCAAGTGTTGGGGGGGGAGGGATTGAGTAAAAGGATGGAGCAGATAGGATCTCTCCTACTCATCAATGCACAGACAGGCCGTGTGCCAGGATATGAAGGTATCATATAAGCAGAGGGATCTCTGTCCAGAACTGACCAGACCAAGTGGCCAATAAGGGTAGTCACTGGCCAATAGTCCCACCAGATGGAGGTTTTCAATGGAAACATAAAATCTTTTATCTAGTTATCCAGTATCTATTTTGTACTAGAGATGGGCACGAATAGAAAAAATGACGTTTCGGTTTTTCCCGTTCCGTTACCGGACCCGATTTGGTTCGTTTCCGTTTGTCGTGACATTTTTCAAAAAACTTCATTCCGTTTGTTCATTTATTTGTTCTTTGTTTTGTGTGTAGTGTAGTGTGTGTGTGTGCGTGTGGTGCTTGTGCAACTGTGGCTGGGGGAAACAGTGGGCTTAATCTTCCTTCCAGCCACTGTGGGGTGGGGGAAAGAGCTCCCCCAGCAAGCACCTCTCAGCTACTCTGCGCTGGTCCCAAGCCAGCACCTCTCTGGTGCTCAGCTGGCTTCCCTGCACTCCTGGAAAGAAGGTGCAGGAAGCCAGCGAGGAGCAGCTGAGAGGTGGGGTGGGTGGGGAACATAAGTTTCCCATAGGAGAGGGGAATAATAGTTTGAAATGTCTCCTACCTGGTGCTGGTCCGGGTAGCGCTTGATCGGCAATTAAAAAAATAAAAATAAAAAATAAAAAAATAAAAGGAGCACCAAGAGGGCGCCAGGGGTGGTCTGGATGGCACCATAATATCTTTAAAAACATAATAAAAAATCCCCAGCTCTGACGGGGCCGCAGCGGTGGGCGCTGAAAGAAAATAAAAAACAAACAAACAAAGCCCCGGGCTACAGAAAGCCGGAAGTGAAAGAAGGGCCCGCCCAGCCCCAGGGGACACACAGTGGGTGCTTGAAAAAATAAAAATTATGGGGCCCCAGGCGTGCCCTGATCAGCACCCTAAAATCATAAAATAAATAAATAAATAAAACCAAGCATGGACGGGGCCCCAAGGGCGGAGCAGTTGCTTTTAAGAAAAACACACCCGCACTACAGCTGTAGTGCGGGCCAGGAACCCGGAAGTAAATGGGTCATCAGGAGGGGGGAAGATAAGTTACAGGGATCCCTCTTTTCCCCCACCCCTGGGGAGGGGGGAAGAGAGGGCTCTATAAACTAATCTGCTCCCGATCACAGTGCTGAGCGCCAGCTTGGCGCTGTCATCAGGAGGGGAGGGGGAGAAGATTAGTTTTATGAGGCCACTTATCACCCCACCCCATGGGGAGGGGAAAAGAGGGGGCACTTTAAGCATTTTTCCTGATCCCGGTGGCAGCACCCCCTCTTTTCCCCCACCCCATGGGGAGGGGGGAGGGGGATCTTTAAACTAATCTCCCCCCTCCCAATGGGAAACCTGTTTTTCCCACCCCACCTCTCAGCTGCGGAGCTCTCACCTTGCTGAGCTCCTGCATTGGCCACGGGGCCATATTCAGAGAGGTCCTGCCGCACTGCCATGGGCTGGACCCCTTCTCAAATGGCCCGCTTGGCACAAGGGGGTCCCCCTAGTGCCAGGCGGGTCATTTTTGAAGGGGTCCAGCTGATGACAGCTCAGCAGGATCCCACTGAAAATGGCCCTGTCGCCAGCACGGAGCATTTTCAGGGCCGCGAGAGGGGGCTCTGATCGGAGGAGACCAGATCTCAGCCCCTTCCTTCCCGACTCCCCCATGGAGCCTGACAGCCCTGTGGAGGAGGGCAGCGAGAAGGGCTGAGATCCGCTCCTTCTCGACTCCGCCCCCGAAGCCGGAAGCCGGAAGACTGGACCAGGAAGGCCAGCAGCAGCACCGGCAGCAGGTAGGAGCGGAGGACTTATTGGGCAGCCAGGCCAGTAACGGAAACGAACAGAACCAAGAAAATTTTCTTTTTTTTTTTTTTTTTCTGGTTTCCAACTTTTTATTAAGCATTTAAAGCATACAATACATATTAAACAACTTATAGCAACCTAGTAACAACATACTAAATCCTACTGGACTTCCCTCCGTCCGTTGCGTGGCTTTATCGGTCCTTCTTCTCCCAACCTTTCCTTTAACCTTACATATAAAAATAATCCTTCAAGCTCTAGTCTAAATCTATGAGAGTTTTTAAATCCTTACAATGTAATCCCATATATATCTTAAATTTTTTCCAGTCATTTAGGAATCTTTGATTGTCCTGGTCTCTTATTATGCAGGTAAGCCTTGCCATTTCTGCATATTCCATCATCTTCGCTCTCCATTCCTCGATCATCGGAATGTAAGTTGTTTTCCAACTCTGAGCAAGTAACATTCTAGCCGCTGAGGTGGCATACAAAAACAGTGTCTTATCGACTCTTGTAATTCCATTGTCCACCATCCCTAGTAGAAACTGTTCAGGTTTTTTCGGAAAATTATATTTTAACATCTTTTTGAGTTCCTCATAAATCTTCGTCCAGAAGTCTTTTACTTTCTCACAAGTCCACCACATGTGGTAAAAGTCCCCTTGTTTCTGCTTGCACTTCCAACAAAAATCATCTTTCATTCTATACATTTTCCCGAGTTTTTTAGGTGTTATATACCATCTATACATCATTTTCATCAAATTCTCTTTCAAAGAGGTACATGCAGTAAATCTCATAGTCTCATTCCATAACTTTTCCCAGGAATCTATTTCAATATTATGACCAAAATCCATGGCCCACTTTGTCATACAATCTTTCACTTGCTCATCTTTTAAATTCCATTCCAGGAGAAAGTTATATACTCTCGTCAAAAGTTTCTTTGTTGGACCAAACATTATTATTTGGAACTTCGAATCTTTCTCTGCAAAACCGTGTAACCTTCTATCTTTTTTGAATATATCATATAACTGATGGTATTGTAGCCAACCAGTTAATCTATCCTTTATTGCTTCTAAGGCTTTCAGTCTAGGGCCCCCTTCTTCCATAACTAATATGTCCCCATAAGTGACTCCCGCCCCTATTGTTTTTGGTCTTTTAATTGCTAAGGCTTCTATTGGTGAGAGCCATCTTGGGGTACATCTTTCTAACAATGATTTCAACCGGTCCCAGACCTGAAACAATGACTTTCTAATGACATGGTTTAAAAAACCTTTATGTACTTTGACCTTATCATACCATAAATATGCATGCCAGCCAAATCTATTATCATGACCTTCTAAATCTAAGAGTTCCATATCCTTCAAAGTGATCCACTCCTTTAACCAAACCAGACAGGACGCCTCATAATATATTTTCAAATCCGGCATGGCAAACCCACCTCTTTTTTTACTATCCGTCAATAATTTGAATCTTATTCTGGGTTTTTTCCCCTGCCAGACAAATTTTGATAATATCTTTTGCCATTCTTTGAAGTGTCCTATTCCCCTTATTACCGGGATCATTTGAAACAGAAATAACAATCTTGGTAAAACATTCATTTTTACTACAGAGATTCTACCCATCAGCGACAAATTCAGTCGATTCCAGGTTTCAAGATCTTTTTTTACCTTGTTCCAAACCACTTTGTAATTATCCTCAAAAAGATTTAAGTTCCTTGTCGTTAAATAAATTCCCAAATATTTCACCTTCTTAACCACCGTAAGATTAAACAATTTCTCAAATTCCTTACATTCCTCTTTTATAACATTTTTCATTAATACCTTCGTTTTATTCTTATTTAGTTTAAAACCAGCTAGATTACCGAATTCCTCTATCACTTTCAATAATTCGGTAACACTTTCCCTTGGATTTTCCAAAGTCAATACCAAATCATCAGCAAAAGCTTTCAATTTATGTTCTTTCTCCCCCACCTTAATACCTTTTATCTGCTTCATCTTTCTGAGCTTTTCCAATAATACTTCCAAAACAGATATAAACAACAGTGGAGACAATGGACATCCTTGTCTCGTACCTTTCTCAATAGGAAAACTCTCTGTTACCATATTATTTATCAATAGACTTGCTTTCTGTTCACTATATATAGCTTTCACTCCATTCAAAAATAACTCTCCCACTCCCATATATTCTAAATTCTTCTCCATGAACTGCCACGAAACATTATCAAAAGCCTTCTCTGCATCAATAAATATCAAAGCTGCTTGTTTTTCATTTCTGACCTCCAGATACTCTATTATATCAATAATGTTTCTCACATTATCCTTCATCTGTCGGCCAGGAAGGAAACCCGCTTGATCTTTATGCAGCAGATCATTCAGGATTCTTTTTAACCTATTTGCCAAGATGTCAGCAAATAATTTATAATCCGCATTTAAGAGGGAGATAGGCCTATAATTCTTTACATCGGTGGCGTCAGAGTCATCCTTTGGTATTACTGTTATATATGCCTCCTTCCACGAGTTTGGTGTTACTCCTTTCTCCAAAGCTTCATTCATCACCTCCGCCAGAATCGGGATCATTTCTTCATATAACTTCTTGTAATATTTCGCTGTTAATCCATCTGGACCGGGTGATTTTCCAATCTTTGCCCTCTCTATTGCCTGAGAAATTTCATGTGGGGTGATTTTCTCATTTAAACTTTGGATTTTGCCCGCTGGGATTTTCTTCAATTCATTCTCTCTGAGATATCTTTCAATCTGTTCTGGGTGTTCTTTCTTCTTTGCATATAATTCTCTGTAATATCTCTGGAATACCTTCACAATCTCTCGAGGATCTTCTACCACCTTCTGTTCCGTCACCAATTTATTTATCCACTTCTGTTGTTGCTTCTTCTTTAGTTGCCATGCCAACAATTTCCCAACTTTATTGGCCGAATCAAAATTCCTCTGTCTCATCATCTTAATTTTCCATTCAATTTCTTGGTTGATCACCATTGAAAGCTGGGTCCGAAGCATTTTTATTTTCTGATTCCATTCTTGTTCATTAGGTTTTTCTATCAGCTTCTTCTCAGCATTCACAATCTCCTTTAAGATCAAATCTTTCTTTTTTTCTTTCTGTTTCTTTTGGTGGGCGTTCCTCTGAATAAATAATCCTCTCATTACAGCTTTACTCGCATCCCACACTACCTTTGTTGGCACTTCTTTCTTCCAATTTTCCTTTAAGTATTCCTTAAAGATTTGTTTGGCCTTTTGCAGAGTTTCCTTTTCATCCAATAAGCTTTCATTTAGTCTCCAACGGTACAATCCTTGTTGTTTCGTCTTAATCTCCATCAGTATTGCATTGTGGTCCGATATCGTTCTAGGTAAAATGTCCACCTTGACTACTCTAGATGAGATGTCATTCGGGGTAAATATGTAATCTATTCTTCCCCAGCTCTGATTTGGTTCCGAAAAAAAGGTAAATTGTTTCTTCGTTGGGTGTCTCAATCGCCAAGTGTCTGTCAGTCCTAAAGTGTCAATCATATCGAAGAAAGATTTTGGCAATTTCCCATCTGAACTTTTCTTCTTCTGGGATCTATCCATATCTGGTGAGATCACCCCATTACAATCTCCCATCAAAAGAATTTTTTCATCTAGATAATCTAATAGTCTCTGTTCCAGGTCTTTGTAGAATTCAAGCTTCCTCTCGTTTGGAGCATAGATTCCCACAATACATAATTTCTCACCTTGCCAAGTAATTTGTACCATCAGAAATCTTCCATCTTCATCTGTCATAATTAATTTGGGTTCTAATTTCTCTCTCGCATAGATAACAATTCCTCTCTTCTTCAAGATGTCTGAAGATATAAATTCATGACCTAAACTTTTATTTTCTAAGATCTTCTTGTGTTTCTTTGCAATATGTGTTTCTTGTAAGCAAATTACATCTAAGTTTTCCTTCTTCAAAATATGCGTTAACTTATTTCTTTTGACTTTCTCATTCAAGCCATTCACATTCCATGATAATATTCTCAAAGCCATTGTTAACTAATAATTAAATAAAATTTGTCAATCCAAAATTTAAACATTAGCAGCTATGGCTAAGTCTGCTTTTCCTTCTTCGCTATCTGATGATAAGTCTTCTTCCTCTTCCTCTTCTTCCTCTTGGTCCCCTTCTCCAGCTCCTAATTTCTCAGCCTTCTTCTCAGATATTCCTCTTACCTCTGGCAATTTCTTATATCCTAGTTCTTCACCATATTTCCTCAAAAATTTCTCCACTTCTGATTCTGATGTAATTTTAAACCTCTTCATTTTGAAGATAAACGATAAACCTTCAGGATATTCCCATCTTATCCTGATGGCATTATTTCTCAACGTTGCTGCGAGGGGTTTATAAGGGGCCCTTTTCCTCAGAAAGTAAATTGGAATTTCTTTATATATTATTATCTGTTGTCCATCAATCATGAGTCTGTTGTCGTAGCTGTGCTTCAGAATCTGGTCTCTTATCTCCACTGATGTCAAAGAGACTATCACATCTCCTGGTGTCTTCTTTGCCCTCAATTTTTTTGATTTTGTAGCAATTCTAAAAACTTGAGTAATTACTCTGTCAGTTTCTTCCTCCGACCGGTTCAACCACTTTGCAAATTCAGCGATTACTTTTCTCTTAATGTCTTCTCCTTCCACCCAGGGGATCAATCTCAATCTCAAGTTTTGTTGTCTTTGCTTCATTTCAAGGAAAGCAAGCTCCTGCGACAACATCTCTTGTCTTGTCCTTGTTTCAGCTATGGCAACTCTATTTTTTTCCGTCTCCTCTTTGCATGATTTCATTTCCGTCTGAACTCTCTTTAATTTTGTTTCCACAGACTTCGTTCTCACTGTCAGTTCCCTCACTTGTGTTGCTATTTCTCCCACTGCTTCTTTTATCTGTTTTTGCATATCATCTTTCAAATCCGTAATCCTTTTATCCATACTTTGTTCACTCTTTTCAAATTCTCTTCTTATGTGTACCATCAGATCCCCCCAGTCTTTCCCCTCTTCTCTAGAATCTCTTCTTTTTCCTAAGTCTACCTTCTTCTTTTCTTTGTCCATTTTCTTAAGCTGATATATTTTATTTCAATTAATTTGATTTAATTAGAGATAGGTCTGGCTTCAATAAAGTTCCTAAACTAATTTAACACCAATCAATCACATTTACAAGTTAGTATACCACCTTACAAAGTCAATTTCCCACCAATTTCACTTTCCAGAAATTTTAAATTAATTTATCTAGAAATTTTATAACACCTATACCCTTTTAACACTCAACAAAGAGCTTAATTAAAGAAAAGAAGAAAAAAGAGAGAAAGAAAAAAAAAATTTGTGTGCAATTAATTCTTTTAACCACCAGATGGCGCTGCAGGGCAAGAAATGAAATTACTTTTTTTTTTTTTAAGTGGGCATGCAATAAATCTTTAGTCCACTAGATGGTACTCCAACACAAGAAGAGATTTTTTTACACCGGCAAAGCAATTAGTACAAAGTCTCTCACAGAAAAATTTATTGTTTTGTCTATGGCGAATCCTCTTGTTTGTCTGTTCCCAGTCTGTCTCTACTGGTGGAAATTTCCAGCATACAGGTCTCCAAAATACAAAACGAAGGTCCAGAAAAAATTTAAGAATAAAGAAAACCAGAAGTGTGAGAAAGTTTTTTCTTCCTTTTTTTTTTCCCCGCAGAGCTCAGGCCAGGACAGTCAAAGCTCCTCTTTTTGTCCTCTCTTCCTTAAATTTACATTTGAAAGCTTACTTGAAATAGAAGAGATTTCTTCACCCTCTCACCCAAAAGACAATCCTTGTGTTTTCAAGAAGGGGCGTCACGGCTTTCTTTTCACCACGCTTCCGGACAGACTCCGCTCTCACTCTCTCACAGCGTCTCTTACCAGGGAAAATCTTTTGAAAGTCATTCTTCAAGCCACTTGGACTGTTCCAGTCTTTCAAGCCCCTGGTAAGACAGGCTTTCTTTTCTTGGAGGCGGATGGCTTGCCGGTCAAGACAACAAGGCTTCACGGCACAGGAGTAGAGATGGTCAGAGCGCCCGCGTCTCGATCCTTCCTCCCCAATCCCTCCGGGTCGGGGTGAGAGGAGAGTCGCAAAGGGGCGCAGCCGGTACCCAGCACCTTCAGAGCGCCTCCCTGAAGTTTTTAGAGCCCGTTGTAGCCTTCACGCGGCTCTTTAAGTCCCCTGTGCGTTCTAGGATCCCCCAGAGGAGGTTTCCTAGCGTCTTGGTCCGTCGGCCATCAACCGGAAGTCCCCGAACCAAGAAAATTTTCTTGGTTCTGTTCGGTTCGAGCCTGGCCCATCCAAATGGTCATTATTCGTACCGTTACGTAACGGTAACGGTAACAGATAACGGTAACGACAAATTGGTCGTTTCGTGCCCATCTCTATTTTGTACCCACAAAAGTATCTTCGTTGTGATGTATATGTGGTAAGAGAGTCTATAAGGTTTCCAGGGAAGTAAAGTGTATCTTGATATAAACACTGAGAAGTCTTCATCGGCAGGGCCCTTGCTGTAACAAAATCTACATGTTTATACGTTTGAATACTATTCATACAGTATTTTGACATGGCTGGTTAACTTTTATTCTTAGCAAGAATCAAAGAAACAAAACAAAACAAAATGAAAGACAAAAAAACACGTGGCACCTTCTGAGATATTGAAATATTCTGAAATATTCAGTATTCCGAGATACTGAAATATTCTGAGATATATGGAGAGAGGAGTCAGTAACATAAATATGTTTTTAAACAAACAAACAAATGCCACATTGATGTCCAGAAAAGTGAACTGTTGTTCCTTGTTTTCAGGATAGGTCACTGAATTAATCTTCAGCTCTCTTTCAGAGGCATATGGAGGTTTGTGCTGATGTGGAAGATAAGAGACAGAAACAGGAAAGTCGCCCATCTACAACTTTCAGAATCCCAAGTGGCTATCCATAATGGGGCATTCTGGGAGTAGGGACATGAAAGAGCCTGACTCGACACACACAAAAAGGCTACAGTTAGTTCATTAACCTTGTAAGATTCTGAGGATCCATTGTGAAAACTGGACAACTGTGTTTCTGTTGCTGAGGCTTCTGCAATTGTTTCAAAATATCTCTATTCAAAACATATGTGCTCTTTGTAGCTTTAATGTTACCTTTTAATGTTCTAAGATGCCTCTTCAAACTCCCTGTTCTTAACCTCATTATGTCTTAAATGTTGTGGACTGTATATTGCGTCCTTTTCCAAGGAGAAAGGTGGGGTAAAAATATTCAAAATAAAATAAATAAATCATGTTGCTTTCATTTGTGAGGCAAAATACACACAGATGCTGAAGCAGTGGCTAATGGATTAAGAAACAAAAACAAACCATCCAGTGCTTCTGATTTTTAACAGTCCATGAAACCAAGACAGCAGCAACTATAGTGGTTTAACCTTTAGTCCAATTTTCACCAAAAATATTCTTGCAAATTTTCTTATGGCATATTCATTCAACATCTGCTTTTTCTCGACAACTGAGACCAACTATTCCCAAAGGCATCCTTGAACAGGTGTCCATAATAAGTCTATCTCATACAAACAGAACGTACTCTGCTACTATTGTTCATAGCCTATAAATCAATTGAAATCAAAGTATTACAGGATAGAAGGTATATCTCAGGGTTGATTCCAAGCGTTCTGAGTGAGTATGCTTTTCATTTGCCTGGCTGGATGACAGGGGCTTCAATTATCCATGCCTACTTAAAGAATAATGAAAAAACATTAACTAATAGAACCAATTAAATGTCTAATATATGGAACTTTCCTTGAGGAGGATTTGATATGATTAAGTAATGAGCTTTATTGAGCAGTCTACCTTTTTTGCATGCTAGATATTTGCAGTACTGGCCTGGGGCAGAAAAATGCACATACAGTATAATAATGTGCCCCAGACTGCAGCACTGAGAAAGAGTTATCTGTTGACCAGTGGTTCTCAACCTGCGGGTCCCCAGATGTTCCTGGACTGCAACTCCCAGAAGTATTCATCACTAGTTGAGCTGGCCAGGATTTCTGGGAATTGCAGTCCAGGATCATCTGTGGACCCACAGGTTGAGAATGACTGCTGTAGACCCATAGCTACATACAGGTTCTCTAATTCAAAAATGAAAAACAGCATCCCATTTCGTCAGGTTATGAAACGTTATGAAACAAAACAAAACACAAGCAAGCATTTTATCAAGTAACAGAACAAAACACCATTTTCTGTTTCGGAAATGAAACATTTTGTCCTCCCTTATCAGAACATACCAATACCAGCCTCGTGCGCCAGGACAACAGGCTGGAAATTGCAATCTGTGTGCAGATATGTAGGACCTAGGAATGGGTGATGTAGCAGTAAGATATAGTGGGCCGCCTGGGAAGAGATGGGCTGCCAGATATATCAGTGCAGAGGATGATTTTTAAACCTCTTTTATTTAAATTTAAACAGAGAGGATTTGCTGGTAGATTTATGGAAAAAAGAAGCCGGATCTTATCATATCCTCTTGATTTCATATGATTTTTATATGGGATCTTTCCCAATCACAATAAAACCATCCTCCACACTGATATATCTGAAAGCCCATCTCTTCCCAGATGGACCACTCTATCTTACTGGTACATCATCCATTCCTAGGTCTCACCTTTCTGCACATAGGTTTATTTATTTATTTATTACACTTATTAACTGCCCGATTTTCCCCATAGGGAACTCAGGGCGGTGTACAGACATCACCCAAAGGTGACCCCCCAAATACAAAAAAAACCCACAGCCAAAACCAATCAGAACCTAACAAATACAATAATATAAAAATACTACATAAAACACTCATAGAAAAATAACTGATAAAATAAGCAATCACGCCAATTAACCAATACAAAATTAATGGCGAGGTTAGATCTGGCAAGAAACTAATCCACAGAAGGGAAAAACCAACAATATCACAGTCTGCTCAGAGGGCCCCGAAGCATTGCCTGAAGAGCCAGGTCTTTAAGTCCCTTCCAAAGGCAAGCAGTGTTTCCGCCTGCCTGATTTCGGCTGGCAGCTTATTCCAAGAGGCCGGGCCAACCACCGAAAAGGCCCAATTCCTGGTGGACACTCTATGGGCCTCTCTTGGTGTTGGTACTCTTAAAGAAAGAGTAGACGAAGCTCTGGTTGGCCGGGACGAAGTCAGTCTCTGGGAGATCCGCTCTGCCAGATAGATAGATCCCAAGCCATGGAGGGTTTTGTAAACCAAAACCATGACCTTGAACCTTACCCGGGAGGCAACGGGCAACCAATGCAGGTGAGCCAGGATGGGGGTGGTGCGTGCATACCTGCTCGCACCCACCACAAGCATGGCCACCGTATTCTGTACCCACTGCAATCGCCGGGTAAAGATCAAGGGAAACCCCATGTAATTTCAGGTTGCAATTTCGAACTTGCTGGCCTGACTTGTGAGCTACTCACAAAACTGGGTGCCTCTAGGACCCAGGGGCGCAGACCCATATTGTATATGAGTCATTTCATATTGTTTTGTTTTGTTATGATTTTTTTTAAAAAAATAGTTAAGAACAAAACAAAATGAAACAAAATGAAATGTTATTTTTCTTTTTTGTGCCCACCTCTAGTTCCAACAGCTGTCTCCAACGTGTCACAGAATAGTTTAAATCTCACATCTGGATGACAAAAAGTGGACAATATTTGTGGTGTGTGACCGAGGCAGGGAACAACTTCCTCCTCCATCACCACCACATAAAATGTTGGGGCTTACTGATGGACCTGGTTTCATCCCTGAGGTCAGTGCCCTGCCTGTGCTCCCTCCCTGCTCAACAGGGTGTAGCTAGGGGGGGCAAGGGGGAACGTTTTGTCTGTCCTCGGGTGCAGCATCTGGGGGTGTCGAATTGGGTGCCAAGCGGCTCCCTGCCCAGGAGCTGTGGGAAGGCGCGTCACAGAGGGCTCCGTGGCTGCCGCTGCCACCCTCTCTGCTGCTCGTTAGCCTCTCCCCGTCCCTTAGAGGGCGTGAAACCTGAAAAATGAGTTTGTTCCCATTCGCTGAATACCCTAGCTATGCCTCTGCTGCTCAACTCCTAGCCTTCCCTTCAGTGCCAGCGTGTGTGAGAGAGAAATAAAAGGGAAAGAGAAACCGGGGACTACTTAATGGTTATAAGTGAATGAAGTCACTTGGGCAGCTTGAAAACCAGGCACAGAGGGAAGCAGTAACATCTAGGGATAGTTCTCAAAATGGCAGTAAGCAGCCATTTCCTACTCCTCAGCAGAGTTGTAGGGTAAGTAAATGGGATGGGTCTGACTGAGCACACCTGCTTCCATATATAGTAGTACCTTGTATAAAGGAATTAATTCGTTCCAAATGAAATTATGTTAAGCAAATTTTCCTTTATACAAATTCCCATAGGAATGCATTGAAAATGGAATAATCCCATTTTTATGTTGTACGGATTTTCCCCATAGGCAATTATGTTAAGCAAATTTCCCCTATCTCCGGAATTTTTTATGTTGTACAGATTTTCTGTTATACAAGCTGTTTGTTATACAAGGGTCCACTGTATAATATCACAAACAAAAACCTTCACGGGAGGGGTCTCCTTTCTATAGCCTCTTTCTCTCTCACCATCTGGTAAGTCAAAACACCATCGGGAGTAAAAGTCTGGTCTTTGTTACCCTTGACCCTGGTTTTGCATAATTCTGCTCAGATCAGCTACCCTACAAGCATGCTGGTGCCTCACACAACAAACAATCCTGAGAGGCCTCAAGTTCACGGCCTCTCCCCAAGTCTTGAATAATAAGATCAGCAGGTGCTTTCCAGCATGTAAAACTACATGAAGAAGGCCAGCTTCAAATCATCAGCCAGCATCTATGGGAAGGGATTAAAAATAAATTCTTGTTTATTTCAGATTCTTTTTATTTTTGATATGACATTTATTGGATGCTTTTTAAAATATTGTAATAATTTATTATTTTGCTTTTAACTTTGTTTCTTTTAATGCTTTAAGCTGCCTTGTATCATTTAGGAGAAAGGTGGCATATGGTAAATATTTTAAATCAATAATGATATTTCCATGAGAATTTATTGTATGTACATATCTTCCCATTTCTCATCAGTCAAAAACCTGTCAGGGTTGTATATTTTCCAAATATATAGTGATATGGCTATATCTGGAAAATATAGAAAACTATGGCAAAATGTTTGAAAACAAAGAATTGCACTGGAGGAATATGGGTAATGAAAAACACAGGTTTTTTTATTTGGGAAGCCAGCGGGATAGTATTTCAACTCAGGAAGAAATGCACAGAGCACATTTAGGACTTTGTCCTGAAGACCCTTTATACATGGCTTAGTGTCCTCTCTCTCTCTCTCTCTCTCACACACACACACACACACACACAGAGAGAGAGAGAGAGAGAGAGAGAGAGAGAGAGAGAGAAGCCAGCCTGCATAGTCCTGGACAAGGTGCGCATCACCAGGATGTCCCCAGAAGAAGTGAAAGATAAACCACTTTTGAGTATTGCCTATCTAGAAAACCCTGAAAAGGAGTGCTGCAAATCAGAATTGGTTTGACAGCACACGATGATGATGATTTATTCTCCTTAAAATGGACCCAAGGCAGCTTACATCATAAAAAGGCTATGTTTAAAATCAAGAAACGGTTATGTATGCATATATTTAAAGAGAATTGAATAAATATCACATGAAAAGGGCAAACAAAACTAATATTAAAAACAGATTCAAAGTATTGTATAACTCAGTTTATAAAACAAACCCTATCAGGCAGTCAACACTAAAGGAAAGTGCGTATAAGGAAAAAGGTTTTCATTTCTTTGGGAAAAGACAAAATGATGGGACCAGCCACTTACTTGTAGGTAATAATGAACTCAGCTGGCTTTATTCTGAATAGACAAATGCTGTGCATGGTTGCGCTCTAAATTATTCCTGTCAAAACAGTTTCTACAGATGCTAGAGCAGATTTTATGTGTAGCCCATCTCTCAAAGCTCTGCTTTGTTCCTAACAAAGGGATAAGAAAACTGGGCTCTTCCGTTCCCTCGGTACCCCCAAAATGCCAAGGCAGAACCATAAAGACTTGGACTTGACCCAAAGACCTCCCCCCCCAACAAAAATGGGGCTCCCTGCTGGATCCTGGTGTCATCCCTGTGGTCAGGGCCCTGCCTGTGCTCTCTGTCTGCTCAACCCCCAGCCTTCCCCTCAGAGCCAGCATGTGTGAGAGAGAAAGAGAAGGGAAAGAGAATCCTGGGACTACTTAATGGTTGTTAATGAAATATATCACTTGCCCCTTTAGAAAACCAGGCACAGAGGAAAGTAGTAGCATCTAGGGATATTTCTCACAATGGCTGTAAACTGCATTTTCCTCCTCCTCAGCTGAGTGATAGGGTAAGTGAATGGGATGGGTCTGATTGAGCACACCTGCTTCGTTAGATGTGTGAGTGCTTGCTTGCTTGTATATCTGCAGTGGTGTAGTGGTAAATTGAGACATGCAGATGCTTCTAACAATAGTCCCCATAGCTGGCCACCCAAAATAAGGAGAATCCAAAAAGGCATGTAGCTGCATCTTTACCAACAAATAAGTGGTTCTTTTATCCCTTTAATAGTTGTAAACCACCCATTCAAGATCAAAATATTCTCAAATATATAGTATTAGCACAAGGAAAGTTTGCAACAATATATTCCTCCTGAGAAAATACAGTAGGTCCCCAGTATCCACTGGGGATTGGTTCCAGGCCTTCCCATGGATAACAAAAAACGTGGATAAGAGAGAGAACTGTGGATAACTGAATCAGTAGTTAATGAATCAGTGGATATGGGGGTCCTACTGTATATTTTAATTACATGTGCCTGGCAGCCTCACCTCCCCACTTCATATGTTCACCTGATCTATAAAATGGAAAAACTGAATCAGTGGCTACAGGGGTCCTACTATAAATCTATTTCCAGATAAACTGGACAGCAACAAAGCAGAGAAAGGAGGGAAGTCTAAGAGGGGCGACATAATATCTGCTAAGCACATCCCAGGGTTTAGATTTTGTGATTTCTGGCTCAATTACACCAGGAAGAAAGAATACTCACTTTTTCTCTTACTTGGCCTGCCTTCTCTACCTCTGCCCACTATCTCCTGTGTGCGTTCCCACACCTCCTGCATTGAAGCTCAATGGATGTTACCAAGCTTGAGGTCTGGAAGGAACAGGTTGCCCTGATTGTGATAAGCAGATGTCTCTGCTCATAAAGCCTTGGGGTTAGATTTTGTTTTCTCCAAAGGCATAAATAAACACAGACCTGAAGGAACCACCCAGGCCTTGTCCCATCAGGCACTCACTCTGAGATTTAAGATATATGAGACACTGGCCTAAATCCCATTGCTAGTCTCACCTATGTACAGCTGCTAAATCAATGGAGTTTACCTAACTCTTGCTGACTTACCCATTTAGCAACCAAATCAATCAATCTGCTCTTGTTAGTGTTAGCTAGTGGGATTCTCATGAAAACAAGATGTCAGTCTGAGGGGATTCCAAAGCTGAATGTTAAAAATTTGGAAGAATTTAACCATTAGTTGCTCACCCTGGACTATTCTGTTGCTTAAAGTTGAGCATCAGAGACTAACATTTTAATAACCATTTAGTAATGTGTTTCTTAACACCCCCTTCTATTCTGTTTATAGTACAGTAGGACCCTCATATCTGCTGATTCATGAATCACTGATATCCATGGTTAGCAGAGGAAAAAAATTAAAATAATTCAGCAGCCACAAAGCAAGCTACCCTCACAAACAGCAGCTGTAAAGCAAGCTACTGTTGCAAAACAGCAGCCGTAAAACAAGCTACTGACACAAAACAGCAGTTTTGGGGGTTGGGGGCTTTCTCTCTTATATACGGTTTTCGTTATCCATGGGAATCTCCAGTGGATACCAGGGTCCTACTGTAACTGCTATATGGAGATAAGCCCAAGTATCTGGTGGAGTTTTTACAATTGTACCTGCTATCAGTAGTTTGTTTGGCTGAGAGGGACCTTTCTCGGCTGGGGAGAGTGTCAATCCAGCCAGCACCACCAACCAATTACCTCAGAATTCAAAGAGATCCCTGCCTCTGCTGAGAGTGATCCCCACTCCACCCCCTCTGTTTTGTCTGTTGAAGTCCGTTTGTCTTGGCTTCTTTAGTTTGCTATTATATGTTCCCAGCTGCAAGTAATGAAATGTTTTTGATCTGTCTGTTAATATCTCAGTGTGAGTTGCTGAGACAGTAAGTGCCAGGTATAAGGAAAGGGGTGGACTCTCTGACAACTCAAAGCTCTTCTCTTCAGAGATCTGCTGTGTATCAAAATGAGAATTTTAACCATAAATTCAAAACTCTACAGCAGTATCTCCAGGCTTCTCCAATTCAAAGAACTCAGTCTAATAAGATAGGGTTGCTGGCTCCCAAAATCCCTAAGCTTATGAAGCTTACTCTGCTGACTAGAATGGGTGTGGTTGTGGAGGGCAGACAGTTCCCACTTCTTTATGTCTGCTTTGTTTTCTGATCTTCTAATTATGATTTTTTAAAAAATGCCCTGTTGATACTGACAATACCAGGGGTATGCAAGCAGAGAGGAGAAGCTCTCTGTGCCAAGTAACAAGATGCTTCACTCTAAAATGCCAGGCACTCCATGCCCCATTGGCATTGGCCAATGACTGTACAGGGATCCTAGTACAGTGGTACCTCATAAGATGAATTTAATTTGTTCTACGGGTCAATTTGTTTTACAAAAAAATCATCCTATGAAATGCGGATTAATGTGGTTTCCCATAGGAATGCATTGAATACCGATAAATTTGTCTTGCAAGGTATCCCATGGGCAAAATTTGTCCTACGAGTTTTTCCTATTCCTGAAAATGTCATTCCTCTTTTGAGTTTTTCATCTTAAGGGGCATTCGTCTTACAAGGTAGTACTGTATTGCAGTTGGCAAGCTGGCTTGCTTGTACTGACCTATATCACCTCTGAGTGACGAAAGATAATGCTTGCAAGGTAGCACCATTTTATTGAGTAGCACTGGAATGCTACTTAGCCCAATGTTTTTCCTTCCCCAGCTATTTAAATACACAAGCCTTTTCATTTCAATAATAATACACCCACTGGGAGCAAGGAGACCCTTCAACAATACCATCATTATTCCTTCTATGCCTAGCACTCTCCTAATGCAAATACCATAAACACTCCAAACAGATCCCTTGTGTTTTTAACCGGGTAATATGGCAGCCCTTTAAATGGCTCTTGTTTACTTGAGTAAGGAAAAGGTTTACCCTCCCCAAAAGTCAAGGTGGGGACGTTTAAGTAGTAAGAACCTCAGCATGAGCGCTTTTTCTTCTTATCAGCCAACAGAATCAGCTCATGTTACAATCCAGGCTCAATCTGGCAGCTATATAAGGAAACAATGTGATAAAGATCGCTGGGGGAACATCAGAAAGTGGCTCAAGAAATTGGGGGGGGGGGATTTAAGAAATTATGTTTGCCTGACCAAAAATAAAGAATGCCATACCCAGCCAGCAAATCAGAGGCAGTTTTGCCTTGGAAGAGAGCTTCCTTGTAAAACACCAGAAAGCTGTGTGCCAGCTGAGACTAATTCAGAAAAATGCTGAAATCTCCTTCTGGTAATTTCCTGCAGACAGAGCGTTTAATCATCCCCAAGCCCACACCACAAAAATCTGATTCGGTGATTCACACTCTCAAAGGCCTTTTTTTTTAAAAAAAAAAACTGAGAACAAAAACACAGCTCCTCGGTCCTCCTTGGAAGATCATTTATGATTGCAAAATAATACTTCAGTTCTTTTTTAAAAATATGTCAAGCCAGCATGGTCTGATGGGTTTATTTTATTTCATTTTGCATAGATTTATTTCTCAACCATCTTTATTTCCCCAATGTGGGATTATGTGCAGCTTGCGATTCCAGCAGAAAAGGTAGTATGACCGGGGAGAGGCTGGGGGTCGGGGAGAGGGAGGATTGTGTGGCCTTCCCAATTTTCATTCAGTCAGGATCATGGAATAATGGAGTTAGAAGGGAACTCTACAGTCATTAAGTTTAACTCATTGCTCAATACAATAACCCAAGTTAAGATACGTTTAACAGATGGCTGTCTGTGAAGATTCTCAGTCATCCAGGTGAGGTTATCTGGAAGCGGAGTCTTGGAAACTGGACTTCTTTTCTTGTGAGATCGAAACATTTTGCTACTCATCCAACCAGCTTTGTCAGTCTGAGAAAAGTTAGTGGTGAGGCCTCCAATTTATAGCTCACCTTGATTTCACACCACCCTGATCTGAATAGGTTCATAAATTGGCCTGAATAGGCTCATTTGGTGGACAATGGATGGAGTAGGCTCATAGGTGGACAATGGCTGACTAGGAAGATTAGGTGGACAATGGTCTGGGGTGTATGAAAGCCCCACCTATGCAACCCTTCCCAACACCCATTAAGTAGGGGTCATTAGTTGTGGCTTTGCTGGTGAAAGTTTGAAGTGCTTATGATTTGTTTGGGGATTGATGAAAGGGTAGCTTGATAAGTAGCAGATAGACTGTGCCTGAGCCCCACCCCACCTCTGTGGAGAGAGGGGTTTTCAATACTCACATGAATGGCTTCCCTGACCCCTCTCTCAAGCCACCTCTCTTCTCTGTCTAATATGTGTAGATCATCATCTTTGAATGAGTGCCCTTTGTCCTTCAAGTGGAGGCTTACTGCTGATTCTGGTCCTGAGCTGTTGCCCCTCTTGAGATGGGCCATACTCCTGTTTAGTGCATGTCTGGTTTCTCCAGTGTAGAGGTCTGCACACTCCTCACTCCATTGGACTGCTTATAATATATCGCTCCTCTTGTGTTTTGGTTTCAGGTCCTTTGGGTGGACAAGTCTTTGCCTTAGTGTGTTTGTGGGTTTTAGGTAAATGGGATGTGGTGTTTGCCAAAAAACCTTGGCTAGCAGATAGCTATCTAACTTTCTCTTGAATGCCTCCAGTGCTGGAATGCTCACCATCTTCTAGGTGATTAGTTCCATTGTCATACTGCTCTAACATTTAAGAATTTTTTTTCCTGGTAGCTGAGACCTGACTTTTTATACCATGAGCCCATTATTATATGCTATGGATTTTGGAAAGAGTGGGAACAGATCCTACCCCTCCTCCATATAACAATTTTTCAAATCTTTAAAGACTGCTATTACATCTTCCCTTAGTCTTCTCTTCTCAAGGCTAAAAGAGCCCAGATCTTTCCATTTTTTCTCACCAGGCTTGGTTTCCATTTGCCTTATTATCCTTGCTGCCCTCCTTTGGACTTGTTCCAATTTGTCAGCGTCCTTCGTAAAGCAGAATTATGCCTTTGCCCTTTAAATTTTATCCTGTTGTTCTCAGTCCAGGTCTCAAGCCTATGATGTTTGGAATTTTGATCCTGTCTTCCAAGGTATTAATTATTCCGTCCAATTTTGTGTTCTCTGCAAATGTGATAAACATTTCCTGCATTTCCTCATCCAAGTCATTACATTTTTTAAAAAAATTGAAAATCACCGGGCCCAGGACTGAGCCATGTGGTTCCCTGCTTGTTCAACTCTTTCCAGTTTGCAAAGGAGCCATGGAAAAAAGACTCTCTTTACTGAGACTGCAGCTTCTGTTGTGTTTCACGATAGGATGCATGGGGGTCCAGCAAGATCTGGAAGGTTACATGTTCCCCAGAGGTATCACTGAAAAGGGGGAACAAGTTCTAGACAGGTGAAATATTGATAATACAACGGGCAGGCAGTAGTTTAGGTTCCCGGCCTTTTGTTCCCTACCAAGCCACAAAGGTAGACAACATTTATGATCTGTCTCTGCACCCACAACCACAGTAAAAGAAACTTTTTGAAAACTACCATATTCTTCACACAATATAACTGCTGTCGCTGTCATTATTGCAGCAAAATCATCTTGGCTCATTTTGGGTGTTAAAAGCTCACAATAGCTTGCTTCAGTCTGAGTGACTACAATGCTGTCTTTATTGTCCATTCCACTTGGCATGAATGTGTTGTCTATTATCATCCTCTTCTCTCATCCTCTTCAATTGCAGTGTTGGAAAGATCAATCTTCCCCACCCTTTCCACAAAGGCTTGTGGTGGAGGAATGAAAAATGTGTTGGTTATCGTCATGAGCATGAGGATGCAGAGCAATCCCTACTATCACAGCTTACATTAATTAAACCTACTTGTAAAAAAATGCAGTTTTGTGTATACAGAATTTCCTAAGACATTCTCTCTTGTAGATTCCAATCTACCAGTACAGCGTAAAGTAATCCTCAAAAATAGTTCATCCCAGAGCACACACACAACACACCCTTTGATACATAACTCACAATTACCAATTTAAGGTATACTACTTCTATAAGAATCCACAATAATACTTTGTAGTGTGGGAGGACAGGGATAGGAATTTCAATTACCCTCATCACATGCTATCTAATGATGGAACAACAACATCTGAAGAGCCAAAGTCACCTTAACTGTGGGCAGGCATAAATGTGTAAAGGGCATTTAAAGGGCATTAAAGAGTAATACGTCCATAATAAAGGAATACAACTCTGTGCCCTTCCAGAGGCTTGGCTATGTCAACATCGACAGAATACAATCACCCTAATAGGGTGGGCAGCACCCCTCTGCAATACCTTACTTTTGCATTTCCTTCATCACCAGTGCATTGGACTATATCAGTGGTTTTCAACCTCTGGTTCTCCAGATGTGTTAGACTTCAACTTATACAATCCCCAGTGGGAGCCACTGGACTAATTGATCCTTGAGAGCCCATCCAACTTCACAGTGCTATGCTTACTAAATTCACTAGTGGACACCATATGACCAGTAAGTCAATCCAAATTTATCTGCCTGTCTTTGCCTTTAACGGCACCTAAGGTTACTAACACTACCCACTAAGTGGGCTGCTGAAAAGAAGGTACTCTGACATCTTCTCCCTTTCTTTTCCTTCTTGTTGGATGAAGCAGGGGGGAAAGAAAGCTTGGTGAACCAAAAGATGGAGACCCAAACATACAACCCTCATTTGCTTCCACCTCTGCCACCATATATATACAGTAGGCTTTTTAAAACACAGGATTCTAAAACTGCTCACTCAGAAATAGTTGGTTATGGGCACAATGCAGTTGGGAACGTGCACTTTCAGTAGCAACAAAAAGAGCTGGACTCTGTTTAGACTTAAGGAATAACAGTCATGTTCACCCCTCTTGGCACCTTGACAGTAGATTGCTCACCATCCTCACGATGCAAATACTTACATGCATAGCTTGAAGAATTCCTTCCTTCCTTCCTTCCTTCCTTCCTTCCTTCCTTCTTTCCTTCCTTCTCTCCCCCACCCCCAGACTACCATTCCCCAGATCCCCCTGTCTAGATGGCCAGCACCATGCTGGATGGAGGAGTTGGGATACTGAAGTCTCTATGTAAGGGATTATGAGTGGCCATGTCTGTTTTCCATTTCATGCAAGCTTTCCCTGAATGACTGCCTGCCTGAATGGGTCCCCCCCCCCAATGGATTGTTGTAGCTTGCTGCTTTGAATGTGGTTTGGGTGTGGCTTATGTTTTTTGTATGACATTTGTTTGATCCTTTTTAGTATTTGTATACTCACCATTGTTAGCTTTCAGTGCTGTCTTTTAATGATGCAAGCTGCTTCGGGTCCTTTTTTTAAAGGAGAAAAGTGGCAGCAAAGAGATTTTCAACAAGTGCTCATCACATCCGTCTACAGTATTTCAATCATGCTAGCGGCTGCACAGATCAAAACGCCTGTCTCCCAACAAAGAAAGGAGGTCAGGGTGTACACATTATTTGCAATCTAACTCCAAGGATTGCAAATAGAGAAATGCTAACCATTCTTGTGCCTCATATGTTGCTTGAACATCTCCTCCATCCTACCATGTGTGCCATTTTTTCTCTAAAAGAGAGAATAGTTATAGTTTTTAATAGTTATGGCTTCGCAACAAAAGCAGGTGACCTCGGTGAGGCAGACCATTCTTATTTTTGCTGACAGCCCAAGGGCCACACCCTCTAATTTGAATTTGAATTAAATGTTTAATGTATTGTAGAGGTTATAATCAGTAAACAGTATTTCTGTTAGGGTTTCTTCACTGAGAAATGGATTCAAGAATACATGTTTAAAAACAACTGAAGATGCCCCCTTCTGCCCTCCAGTGGCCAACAAAATTAAAATGGGGTTATGGAGGATCTCAGGGGTGTTGGGGTCCCTCAAAACCTGGAAAGATTACCCCTCGCCCAATGCTCTTGAAGGCACATGAGAGCTTTTTGAATACTTTTTTTTAAAAAAAGTATAAAGACATTTGGGGGGTATGTTGTGGACCTTGAGGCGCTACAGATTACATATTGCCATGTCTTCTTTCTTTCTTTCTTTCTTTCTTTCTTTCTTTCTTTCTTTCTTTC
>JAHTLZ010000015.1:8976076-9013135 GCA_023846285.1 Phrynocephalus versicolor
TTCTTTCTTTCTTTCTTTCTTTCTTTCTTTCTTTCTTTCTTTCTTTCTTTCTTTCTTTCTTTCTTTCTTTCTTTTACCCCACCTTTCTTCTTAAAAGGACCCATAACACTAAGCCCCAAGTGATTTCAAATCCACTGCACTGAACATGTATCACCAGCTGCTTTCTGAAATGCTTCCATAATTAAAATTGCACATGATGTATTATAGCAACCATGTGTTCCCTTTGGAAGCTATACTGATTTTAATTAGGAAAAAAATAAGATGCATTAAAAATGCCTATGAGAGAAACAGCTGTCAAAAGGTTTGAGACTTTTGAGGATTGTCATTCCATGGAAATCCCCGCAACAGCTGAGATGACAACATGGGCTGCCTTATTTGAAAGGTGAGAATAAAAGCATGAAGAAAGTTGGAGGTTATAATCCTGCGACAGTCTTCAGAGCTGGAAAAGGGTTACTTTTCAATTATGAATTCCAGGATAGCTGCCAGTTACATCGCTTCCAAGAGTAAAAGCCCCAAAGGTAACTCTTTATGTTTTGAAAAAGAACTACGGGATTTTGCAACCTAAAGCCTACTCCAGTCTCTCCAAGATCTTTAGATAGCTTGGAAAGAAAAATGTTTTAACATGGGGAAGTTTACAAAAACAAAACAAAACAGAAAGAACTTATCTGATAAATTAGTAAAAGTTAGACAGAAGTCAAAACAATGTTTGCAAACTGGCATCACCACTTCTCAGGCTGCAATACTTAAGGAAGAAGCCATAATTATCATGTGTTTAATAAATTATGACCCCCATCCTGTCATTTTAAAGCTGCATCATCAGTAGTATAAATTTAGTGACTTACAACATTGCAAAATACCTGGCGACTATCCTAGCCCCACTGGTTGGACTCACGGACCACTACGTGCACAATTCAGAGGAGTTTGTTTCTAAAGTCAGGGAGCTGAAACTGGATACAGATGAAACCATGGTATCCTTTGATGATACATCTCTCTTTACTAGCATTCCCACCACAGATGTCCTAACAACTGTAAAGAGAAGACTAAGAGAAGACAGCACCCTCACCTCCTGAAGCAGCCTCAACCCAGACCAGATATGCCTGCTTCTGGACCTGTGTCTGAACACCACATATTTCATGTACAGAGGGACTTCTACAGACAGAAGCATGGTTGTACCATGGTTTCCCCAGTGTCACCAATTGTTGTGAACCTATGCATGGAAGAAGTGGAGAAGAAGGTACTCAACACCTTCCCAGGGACAATACCATCCCACTGATTCAGGTATGTATATGATACCTGGGTGAAAATCAAGACTCAGGAAGTACAGGCCTTTAGAAACCACATCAATGCAGTGAACCCTAATATTACATTCACTAGGGAAGATACCTGAGACAACAGGCTGGCTTTCCTGGATTGTGCAGTCATCAACAGACCCAACCATGGCCTAGAAGAAGAAGTTTAGAGGAAACCCACCCACACAGATCAGTACTTACTCTTTGACTCCCACCATCCATTACAACACAAATTAGGAGTCATCAGGACTCTAAACCACAGCAGAGAGCATCCCGATCTCCACAGTAGCCAAGAAGAAGGAAGATAGGCACCTGAAGACAGCACTTGAGGCCTGTGGATATCCAAAGTGGGCCTTCAACAAAGCAGTGGGCTGACCCAGAAGAACAGTGGATCAGCCTGAGACCCAGAGCTGATGGGAGAACCTGGTTATTCCCTACATGGCTGGAGTGTCTGAGACGCTTAAAAGGATTTTTGGCAAACACCACATCCCTGTTTATTTCAAACCCAGAAACACACAAAGAAGGCAGAGGTTCGTCCACCCAAAGGATCCGATACCAAAACGTTTCTATCTGTCAAGAAAAAGAAGTCCAGCTGCCATGACTCAACTTCCAGATAAACTCACCTAGATGACTGAGAATATTCACAGACACTGCATAAAGGGTTGACACATTAACACTTTCCTTTCCCAGCCACCTAGCAAAAGTGGCATAGAATCAACAAAATGCAGGGGGAAAACACACACAACCAACGCCTTCTTCTGTCAATAGTACTTTAATTTTCAGCTGGTTTACCTCTGTACTAAACAAAATCAGAGCTACTTACCCAAGTGAAACTGGGACTTAACTTCACAAGTGTGGAAAAGATGGAAGGAAGAGGAGCAACATGCCCAGGGCATTAAAAAAAGAGAGGGGGGAAGTATGAGATAAAAGAAGGATAAAAGAAAGAAGAGAGAGGAAAATCTCTTGAAGATCTTAATGAGAAAAGTGTGATGACTGAAGCAAATAGCAAATGCTTGCTGAGGCTCTCGGGGGTATGCAGTAATGATCAGAGAAGCATTCTTTACAGGCAGACTGAAGACTCTGTCAGTCATAGAAAGCAGGGCTGCTTCAACCGATTAGGGTATACATCATAGTAACCCAAGAAGAATGCTCAAGCAGAGGTCCAATAATCTCAAGAGACAGTTGTCAATGGGCATACATGGGCATGAGGGAGGGGTATATGTGTGTGAAAGAGTGAGAGAGTGAGCAAATATATAGCAGCAAGAGGGGATCCAAGAAACAAAAAAAACTTCATCCTAATATGGTGGGGTATAGGAAATGGTCAAGGGAATGTCCATGCTTGCCACACAGTAACAAGCAATCTAGTGTATCATTCTGGTGGTGGTGGTGGTGGTGGTGGTGGTAACAGGGATCCTTGGGTGCCATGTTCTCCTAAGATTTGGCCCTAATTGTACAGACTACGACACAGATATCATTTATCCTTCAGTGCATGGCTTTACAGTAGAGCAAGGATATGGGCTTGTTTTTATAGCACTGCAAAGCCATGTACTGAAGGACCCATGACTTCTGTGGTGTCATCTGTGGTGGGGACAGATTAGGCAGCAATTTTAGGATGATCCTACATAAAAATCCAGTACAAGGACTGTAATTGCTTCAATCTCTCTCTCTCTCACACACACACCACATTTTCCCATGGATTCCTTGTTACTTCTGCTGTCAATGGTTCTTCCTGCCTGAGGTTCTCAGCTCGTGCCCTTAACTCTCGGTACTATTGATCCCAGAAGCAGAAGGAAAGATCTAGTTCCCATTATTGCATTTCATGAAATTCATTCCAAACTTCATACCTTGATCAGACTTTCAAATGAAAATTACCTCCCAGAGACCTCTCACAAAAAAGATGGAAGCTAATTCGCAACAGGTAAACCAAACTGATATTAATATAAACAAATGTCTTGTATGTCTACGTGTACATCTTTCAGTGGAGTCCTACTTCTATTGAGATACAGTGGTACCTCGGATAACGACTGCCCCGGATAATGAATTTTTTGGATAACAACTGCAAATTTCCGGGTATAGGACTGCCTCTGATAACAAATTTTCCCTATGGGCTGCCTCGGATAACGAATCACAATTCTAGGTATAGGTCTGCCTCGGATAACGAATTTTCTCTATGGGCTGCCTCGGATAATGAATGTCCAGCATACATCGGTAAAAAAGAGTTATCCCGGGTGGCATTGCATCTGTACCTTTAAAGTGCACTTTATAAAGAATTTTGAGCAAAAAAACAGGTGTCTGTGCCTTTTTCCTAGGCTCCGGAACGGATTAATAGGTTTTCCATTCATTCCTATGGGAAACAGCGTTTCGGATAACGACGTGTTTCAGATAACGACTAACCTCAGAGAACGAATTAAAGTCGTTATCCGAGGTACCACTGTACCTAAGGAAATGCCTAGCTTGGGCCTCTCTGTCTCCCTCCGTCTCCCTCTTACTTCTTTCTCACCTTAGTGCCACTCTCTCCTTTGGAACAGACTTTACGAATAACTTATGGAATTGCTTTTGGTTGTGCTTTGTATAAACTCAGCTTGTGACAAACTCTGCTCTCAGCTCTGCATGAGTAATTCACAGGAACCTTACCACAGGAACTTATACTGGGCTCAAAACATTGGAAAACCAGCTCATGGGAGACAGCACGCTTTCCTTTGGAAAAAAGGAGCCAAGGTTTCTGTGGGGAATGGCATCTCTTGAAAGGGCTCCTTCCATGAACACAAAGAAATGACAGAATGCCTCCAGCCACCAGATTCTGCCCGTAACACACATTGGTCACAAACCAGGCACATAAGAGGGAAGTAACTCCAAGGGAGATGCACAAAGGACGGACTGGATCATGTGCATTGATGGTTGCCCCAAAACTTTGGAATGACCTACCACCCAAGACCTATATGGTGACCTCTCTGGACTCTTTTAAGTAGCAATTACAAACATGGCTCTTTCAACATATTTTTCCTGACTAACTAGGACTTTAAACTGTTAACCAACTGAACAACTTCTTGCCACCATCCTAACTGTAAATTAACTTCATTATTACTTGTAATATTTTGTCAGTTGATTTTTACCTTTGCTCATTTTAATTTGGTTTTCCTTTGTTATATATTGTTATTTTAGTTGTGATTATTTTAGTTCTGATTACTATGTATATTGTGTTGCTCTATGAACGTTATAAGCTGCCCGGA
The DNA here is from genome assembly GCA_023846285.1 of Phrynocephalus versicolor. Taxonomy (NCBI): domain Eukaryota; kingdom Metazoa; phylum Chordata; class Lepidosauria; order Squamata; family Agamidae; genus Phrynocephalus; species Phrynocephalus versicolor. The sequence goes on from JAHTLZ010000015.1 coordinate 8,980,596, forward strand.
GTGACCTTTTAGGTCAGATGGGCGGGGTATAAATATAATAATAAATAAATAAAATGTTTTTGTAGATCTCTCCTGAGCAAGCATGGAACACACACACACACATACGAGAGAGAGAGAGAGAGAGAGAGAGAGAGTATCTTGTCTTGAGAGGAGCAGCTTAGGGAGCTGGGAATGTTTAGCCTTACAAAAAGAAGACTGAGAGGGGATGTGATAGATATGTTTAAATACAGTGGTACCTTGTATAACGTAATTAATTGGTTCCCAATTAAATTACGTTATACAATTTTTTCGTTGTACAAATTATCATTCCCCATAGGAATGCATTGGAAGTGGATTTAATCCGTTCCAATGCATTCCTATGGGTTTTTTGGGGGCGACGGGGGGCGGTTTTTTTGGGCAGTGGGGGGCGGGCGGGCGGCTCACCCCTCCTCCATGTCTGCTGCCCCTCCCCAGCTCACCCCCCTCCGTGTCTGCTGCCCCTCTCTCTCCCCTCCCTCCTTCCCTCTTTCCCCGGGCCGCCGCAGGTGGTCAGGCGGAGGTGGCCACAGGGGTGGGGGGAGGGAGTGGGGTGCGCCGCTTGGCCTGGGGCGGGGGGCTTTGGCGGGGCCTCGCCGGGAAACACCCCCCACTCACCTCTTGGAGCCCCGGAGGCTCCCGGCAGGCAGGTGTGCGCACCAGCGGCGGCAGCAGCAGCCTGCTTCCCCTCCCGCCCCGCGTCCGATGGGGAGCGCCGGGCCGGCGGACAAGCAGCGGCGGCGGCGGGTTGGGGTGGTCGAGGAGGAGGAGGAGGAAGAGGAGGAGGGAGCGGAAGACGCGCCGCCATCCTGCCTTTTTCTCTCTCGCACCCGCTCTCCCTCCTTGCCTCCCTCCCGCAGTCCTCTTCCCCCCACCGGCTCACCTTTCCCGGGAGCCGGCAGGGAGCACCAGCAGCGGCGGCGGCGGCCTCCCCTCCCCTGCCCTCCCGCCCCCGCGTCCTCTTCCCCCCGCGGGCTCACCTCTCCCGGGAGCCGGCAGGGCGCGGCGGCGGCGGCGGCCTCCCCTCCCCTGCCCTCCCGCCCCTGCGTCCTCTCCCCCCCCGCCGGTGGTGGACAGAGCGCCCGCTCGGTCCCTGCACGGGTGGCCCCCCTCATTTCTCTCTGGGCAGCCGATGTGGCAGCATCTCCCTTCTCTTGGCCGGGATCCCCGTTACCGACGAACACCCCTCCTCTCCCGCCCCAGTTCCCCCCAGAGAGCGGCCTGCCCGGGCCTGGCGGCGGCGCTATGCGTCTCCTACGATGCCTGCTGAAGGGCCAGTCGGCGCTCGCCGGGGCGCCCAAGTACATCGAGCACTTCAGCAAGTTCTCGCCGTCGCCGCTCTCCATGAAGCAGTTCCTGGACTTCGGTGCGTGCGGACGGAGGGACGGGGAGGAGGGCGGCGGAGTGGCTTATCCCCCACCCACCCCAAGAGCAGCCCGATGGTTTGGAGGGCACCCCCCCCCGGTTCCGGATCCAGATCCTTTCCATTTGGATCAACTTGGAAACGTCCCACGGGCAACGGGGGGGGGCATGGCTGGTAAACAACACCATGTCGCAGTGGCCCCTCCCTCCTCGGCCGGTCTGCTTTAATTTTATGTATTTGAAAAATTTTAGCCTACCTTTCCCCTTGGAAAAGGACCCAAGGTGGCTTAGAAGAATGAGGCACAATATACACAGCCCAGAACGTTGAAGATATATTGAAGTTAAGAACAGGGAATTAGGTCCCCGGGGCGATTCTTATAGCATGGAAATGGGGTTTTCTCTCCCGCCACCTCCGTCCACCACCGGCGGGGGGGAGAGGGGGGGCAGATTTTTTTCCGTTGTACGGATTTTTCGTTATACGGACCCTCCGTTATACGAGGGTCCACTGTACTTGAAAGGATGTCACATTGAAGAAGGGACTGGTTTGTTTTCCATGGCTTCAGAGACTAGGACACGGGAAAATGGTTTCAAACTACAGGAAAAGAGATTAAATTTAAACATTAGGAAGAATTTCATGACAGTTAGAGTTGTTTGGCAATGGAATATGCTGCCACGGAGGGTGGTTGAATCTCCTTCTTTGGAGGTTTTTAATCATAGGCTGGTTGGCCATCTGTCGTGTGTCCTGTGATGGGGGTTCCTGCACGGCAGCGGGTTGGACTAGATGGCCCTTGAGGTCTCTTCCAACTCTATGATTCTTTGATAATCTACTTGTATTTACATACTTTTGCTTCTAGGTTGGCAGGAGCTGGGGTTATCAGCAGGAGCTCACTCCACTGCGTGGCACCCGGGATTCGAACCACCGAGCTGCCGACTTTGCAGCCAACAGTTTTCGGAGCCTTAGTCCGCTAAACCACCACATAACTTTAATGTTTGAAATAAAGAAGTCAGAACTGTTCAACATTTCCTGTTCAAGCATCAATCAGAACGGAAAGTGCGTCCAGGAAACTGGAAGATGAGACTATGAAGGAAATGGGAAAGATCCTTAACAATAAGAATGCATCATTGGAGACCAAGGAAAAGCTCACCCACACTATGATACCAATAGTCTCACATGTGGAAACTGAACAATGATGAAAATAGAGTGGAAAAACAATTATTTATTTGAAATACATTGTTAGAAGGGAACACTGTGGACATCACAGACCAGTAGAAAGGCAAAAAGGCGAGTTGCTGATCACCTCCAGAATGAATTCTCACTAGAAACTCACATCACTAAATTGACGTAATGTCAATGACGTAACATTAGAAAACAAGTCACTGGAAAAGATTATAATGAAGGGTGGAAGACAACAGGACAAGAGGAGCCTCTAATATAATTATAAAAGAAGGAGTGGAGGGCTGTTAATGAAACATTTTTGAAGAGCATTCATTCAGAAGGCTCCACTGTAACTGACAAGTGACCTGGCAGCGCATAACAACAGGCCTGCCGACATAACCCAGCCAGCACAGCTGGCTGAGATGCAGGCTTCGAGCACAAATGTACCCTTTGTTTCAGGCCCTTTCCCTCAAAACATTTGTCTTTTCTGTGCCTGAGAGTAACTGAAACATAGAATGTTTAAACAAAACAAAATAAATCAAAAAGGACTACTCCCAATCATTGAAGTTTTACTGCCTGCCTCTTTTTTTTTTTTTGTAACCCCCACCCCTGTGCTAAAGAGCATTGGGATAGTTTTATCTGCAATTCTAAGGGCAGTATTGGCAGCATTTGTATGGCACCCTTCCCTCTGGGCCTTCCCCTGAATTAGCTCTTTAGAGATGGACTGGCTCCCGCTACTTGAAAAATCCCCATTAATTCCTATTTTGATTATCAGGTCAAGACTCCAAACACTGCCAGCAGGGAGAGTTCAGAAGTGCAACCATGTCAGAAATTATCTATGCAAACCAAAGAGGGAATAATTATGCAAAACCGGTGCTTGCCAAGACTTATCAGCTCTCCGCCCAGACTGCCGCTGGCTTTTTGTGGCTGCTTCAGACACTGGAGAGCAGGAAGATCACACAGCCTTGGCTTTAAGCCTTATTGCCTCACACAAGCTCCCACGTCCCGTGTCCCAATACAGAAAATGTTTCTTCCACCACCAAAGCTGGCAAGGGGCTGATTAGAAAACTGCAAGGCCAGCTGTTTCAAGGTCAGGAACTGCACAGTTCCAGAGCTTGTTTGAAAACCTCCCCTCCCCTCTCCTCCCACCCACCTGCCTCCCGCCCTGCATACACCTCGCTGCAGAGCCTGAAAACATAACTTGCACGTCGAAGCAACAGGGGTGGGGGGAAAAAACCCTCTGAACTCAAGAATCCTGGGTAAGAAAAAGGAAAGGTGAGTTATCAAAGTCGTGAGCTGATTTGTACCTTCTGGGATGAAAAACTCCAGAACGTGGAAATGACATTTAAAAAAATGAAAACTACAGTACCCCAAATCTGCTTCCCCAACTTCCCCAAATTTAGATCATGTGATGCTTGTTTACGTAGCCAAGGATTTCTGAGCTGGTTAACTCTCAAATGTTGGTCACCCTATCAATCCCTGTCCATGTGAACTCGGAGTGGCTGGATACCTCAGCGGCAGACTTTTTTCCCTAGCCTTCTTAAATCATCTGTGATCTGCGAAACCTCTGAAGCAAAAGTTCTGCTCTTCACTCTCTGCTGGAGAGATCAAACTTGCTGCGTTTGTTTACACATTCACTTATCCTGAGAGCCAAGAAACTGCAAGGCTTTCCCAAGGGCTCTCTTTCTTCCTTTCCACTCATACTGTGAGCTTTATTTACCCATTTCAACTTCTAAACATGCAAAAAAAAAATGGGTTGTCACCACAAGACAAATGATAGGCAAACAAAAGTCTTTGAATATCTACAAGTCTGTGCAATATCTACGTGCCTTCTAATTTTAGGTAGTTTTAATATATGGCAGATGCCTCTGTCTGGAGGTTTCAGATAACATGAAAGAATGGTGAACTGTCAGCCAGTTACTTTCGGTCAATATTTTATCCAGCCATGGACAGGATCTTTATTCATCTTTAAGTTACTCCTTGATCCTTTGCTTTCAGAAACCCTTGTGTATTGTGGCCAGGCAGAGGTATGGAATAGGTGGTTCCTTCTATCTTCTGAAAGTGCAACTCCTATCACTCCTCGCCATTTGCTATGCTTGCTAGGTGTGAGGAGAGTTGGGTTCCATCAGGATCTGGAAGGTCACACGTTTTCTACTGGTGGTCTAAGATAGGCAAGTCCAAACTTTGGCCCTCCTGATGTTTTGGACCACAACTCCCAGAACTTCAAACCTGTACTGCCAATGACAAAGGACTGTGGGAGTTGTGGTCTAAAACATCTGGAGGGCCGAAGTTTGGACATGCCTGGTCTAGGAGAATGGCAACTTTCCTTGGCATTTTCCCCCCACAGATTTCCCAGAGTCAGTTTTCCAGCCTTTTTGGCAGTCTCCTTAGCCAGCCCTCCTGTGAAAGAGAACCCACAAATTCAGTCCACTGGATCAGTAAGATTGCAGGTCTTTTGTGATTCTAACAGTTCTTGATAGCTCCTTCAGGACCATTACCACCCTTAACTGTTTTGCTTCACTGCAGGGATAGCTTGCAAAAATATATTGTTCATGTGAATATATACTCTTTTTCCCAGCTATCATGGGAACCACAGCCAAGTTCAAAGGGGGCTAGAAACCCTTTAGGGGGCGGATGATGTCATAGTCCCTGCCAATCAGAAAGTCTAGGTGCTCTCACTTCATTACACTTTTGCCTCCCCAAACTCCATATCACCGAAATTTGTGGCAAAAGAAGAAATCTTATTAAAAACATTTCCTGCTCCTTTTAATGGTATTTTGAATTCTGGCCCTCTTTAATGTATCAGACAAAATCCAAAGAAACAAAACGGAGGAGAAAAAAACATGTGGCAATTTAAAGATTAACTATTATATTCTAATCTAAGCTTTTGTGGATAAGCCCACTTTGTCAGACATATGAAAATAACCAATTACACAAGTAAAACATACTAAATGTATGTAGGTCACAGAGTTTGGGGCATTCAGTGTGGGTCAATATTGCAGAGTTAAAGAATCTTTGTTTCATCAAGTGCTGTAATTCTGAGTGGGGAATTCTTCCTTTTGAACTACTGATGCTTATCACTAAGCAAATATCCTTAGGATAGTGTAGGTAGCCCATTGGTCTTGTCTCCTTACAGATGTTCAGAAGAACAGCTGGGGTGAGGGTGACAAAGGGGGTGTGGAACTGGGGAAGCCGCCGCCCGGGAGGGTTATGTGACTCCTATGCCTGGGGAATACCCGAAACAACACAATGACTCTCAATCACCTCTCCTCACTTTAATAGGTATCATTAATCAATGGCACTAACACTGGAGAAGCAGATGGAGATAAAGGTAGCCAGGAAGAGTCATAAAATGTGCCTCAAGATCTTCATTTCTTTGAAGTCATCGCCAGCTTTCCTGCATTTGTCTTTTTCATTTGTCTTCTCTGAAAGCTGCTTTCCTCTCTCTCTTCTTTTTACAGTTATCTATTGCATATGCTTACTGCAACACCCAATTGCATCTTTCTTTTCTACATGGCAAGCCACAGGAGGATAAGGAAAATAAATGGGGCAGTTAACGCCGGATGCAAACCACTGCAGATATAATCTTTTCCTGTATTTGTTTAGGCGTACAAGGCTCTAACTCATTAACGTGAACATCAGAAAAATATATAAGCTGTGCAGATTTTGTCAGAACAGCCCACAGTTCATGGAGGAAATGCTTTTAGTTGATAATGTTCCGAATTTCCAAGGAAATTAAAAGTGTGAGCTTTTGCTGAAGCCTTGATTTGAATTACAATATGTTACAAATGCTTTGCAGCCTGCTCCTAGAGACTGATTTCAGCTGCCTTGATGCAAACAGTGATTGATCAAACAGTTCACAGGAAATGTCTTGTTCTAGAGAAGGTGAAAGATGGATCTCTGATGCTGGTTTCTCCCTTTTTCTGTTTCTAGTTGATTTCAGCAATAATGTAATGCATCTTGATATATGTGTTTTTATACTGTATACAGTTTTGGTTAATGTAATTTCCATATAGAGCATTTCCATGTGTGCTCTTTCCGTTAATAGCTGTGCTTCTGTGCGTTGTTTTGATTTTTGCACTGAAAAAAATATCAAAAGTGCAAATATTCTCGGTACAACATTTCAGCTGACTTAACTATGAGACAGGCTGGACAGTAATGTAGATAAAAAACCCTTCTCCTCTGTTTATGACATAGCCTACTAACACCTGGAGACCTGCAGCAGAACTACTAGCTAAAGTCCTTTAGCTGGAAATGGTGCACATCATTGATTGATTGACTGACTGATGGATTGAGAGATTAATGGATTGATTGAACTTTTATACCACCCATCTAGGTAATAGCTACTCTGGGTAGTTTACAAACCAAATAAATAATATCCAAAATAAATAAACAATTTTAAATACCTAAGAATAAAATAAACATTAAACAAATCACATTATAGTGTAACAAATAGCAAAGCATTGAATTCAAGACCATCTGCTTGCGGGAAAGTGGGTATTCTGCCAAACTCTGAAAATCTTTAAGGTGAAGCCAAAGGCCATATCAGGTTCTTCTACAGGATAACAAGACAGATGAGCCATTCCACTGCAAATATAATTTAAAATCCTTTGCCATACTCAGATCTTGGAAATGATTTTTTCCATGTCTATCACCCCTATACTCCTCCAGCCAAAGCAGTTTGTGGCCATGCTGAATGGAGGATATTAGGAGATGAAATCGAAAAAGGAGCATTTCCATATTCTGGTCATATCCAATAAAAATCCAGAGTTCCAGAGTCTGGGAGTAGCAATAGAGGAGGCCCTCTCTTGTGTCCCCACCAATTGCACCCCTGAAGGTGGTGGTACCATGAGGAAGGCCTCTCCTGACTATCTTAATGCTCAGGCAGGCTTATAAGGAGAGATGCAGTCTTTTAGATAACTTCAACCTAAGACATTTAGGTCTTGATAGATTTAAACAAGCACTTTGAACTAAAGCAGGGCTTTCCCTCCAAGCCCCCTATTATTCAGGTTTCATCCTCTTTCATTATCCTAAATCAGCTAATTCAGATGTTGGTGAATTGAAGTTGCAGGCAACTGGTCCTGCTGGCTTGGACTGATGGACACTGACATTCAGCCACATCTCCCAGACCATCAGTTGGTTCTCTACTCCTGTTCCAAACTCTGCGGGCAGCCCGTCTTACTGGAGGCCTGCCCATCCTTTTTTAAAGGAAAAAACAACAACAACTAGATATCTTTTGTCATTAGTAAAGAGCAAGACGTTACCTCTTGCCCAATCTCATGACATGTCTGCTTACCCTTCAACTGTAGTTGCATGTTTTTGATGGATGAAGCAAACACTTGAGATGTCTTTCGTGAAAGACAAACAGTCATCGTATACCAGGTTATAACTCCCAGAATCCCCCCGCCAAAACAGTGTTGGCTAGGGGATTCTGGAACTTGTATAAAAATGCAACTTTTTAAAGGTCTGTCCACGTGGCCGCATTATTGCTCCCCAGTGACTAGAAACAAAAAAAGTACACAGAGCCCAATAAGGGCTTTTCTCTTGTATGGTTTATTTCACGCACTGCAGGCCTGAAGGCTTACCACTCAAATTGGTTTCCAACTGGCTCAGATTAAGCTTTTCACACAAATGTATTCACAAAGGTATCAATAACCACCAGACCACTGAGTGGGACTCCCCGTGCTTAGCTGTGCTGGTATTTAACGTGCTGTTCCCGAGGGAGATGATCTGCTGGCTGTGTTGATTAGCTACACCAGCATTTTTTGTTTGTGCATACAAGAAAAATACAGGCTTCTGAAAGAACATTACAGTATTCTCTGCATCAGAGCCTCTCTTTTCTTGATTCAAATGCTCTCCCTCCACCTTCATCCAACTGTACCAGCACCGCTTCCCCCCTTTCTTGTTATTTTTATTTTTCACACTTCACCCCCGCCAAGCCATGCGTTCACATGCAGTCTATGCGCCAGTGTGAAGGCACAGGCAGATAAATTAGACAGCTAGCACTGTCACATACAGAACAAGAAGATTGCATTTATGAAGCATCAAATTACGAAATATATTACTGTCGGCATTCCAATATAGGGCATGCATTTCTTACCTCCCTCCCTCCCTCCCTCCCTCCCTCCCTCTCTCTCTCTCTCTCTCTCTCTCTCTCTCTCTCTCGGCTATTTCAATTGACTGGGCGCTTGCGCTGACAGAAGCTATGGCTTGAATTAGAGCCTGACCAAAATGAAATATTGACCCAACTCTTGGTTTGTAGCGATTACTGGAACATACTTAAGAAATAACAGTCTCTCTGTTGCGGTGCACAAATCTTGCCATAGAGACTGTCATGTACATAAAATTGCTCACAGCCTTCCAGTACATGTGCACCATGTGTGTTTATACACAGAGAGTTATGGACAAGCAAGATAATGTTGTATGCATGATCTGCATGTAGGATACACACCCTTTCCTATAGCCAGATGTTTTCCATGTAAAACTACTAGGATATAAGTAGATGGTGGCTTACCATATTTTCCACATTAACCTGAGACTCAGCTTGCAACATGATGTGGAAAATATGGCAGAGTATTCTTATACATATTTACAACTGCATTCAAGTAGCAAAATGGTTACACACAAGAACTCATTAACCATAGGGGTTTACTTGGGTTTCTGTGTGGATTTGGCAAAGGAGGCTACTTTTTGGTCCCCACCCCAAATCCCAAACTTTGTATTATTGGAACAGGCAAAAACTGTAGCCAATCCAACATTTCAGAGATATCAGTAACAGACTTTATACCCAATACCACAGTATATCTTCCACAGGGACCTATTTGGAAACTACTGAATACAAATTTCCTCAAACTGGTACCTTCGAGATGTGTTAGACTACAGCACAGCTCCCATGGTTTTCAGCCAAAGTGGGCATTTGTTGCACTGAGCATACCAGGTTGGGGAAACTCCGATCTAAGACATCATGGAGTCTTCCCTTGGAGTGAGGAGGAGAGAGATAAAGAAAGGAGAACTCAGAATAGCAGCAATTGATCTATGTTTACCTTAGAGGCAGGTGTTGGAAAACCTACTGGTGGTTGCTATGTTATTTTCAACTATATAGTATCTATATTCTAAAACACACTTCCAGAACTGTCTGTCTGCCTCTGAAATCTGCCTGCCTACCTCTGTTCGCACGAAAGCAAAACTCTGCTATCATTTCTATGGCTAAAATGGACCAATAAATCATGACTAGTGTAGCAGCACTGAATAAATGAAATGTATTGACCTACTCCATCTCCACATATCCCATAAATCTACTCTGGTTGCTATGTACTACTGGAGCTTAGGTGTGCTCTCCCAAGCTCCATCTGAGTGTAAGTAGAAGCAGCTTGAGACAGAAATTGGAAACCAACAGCAATAACACCTCACTGTTTACCTTTCAGGGTGCAGCAAAGGCTGAATTTTCCTGAAAAGCCCTTAGGTCCTTTTCATGTAGACCATAATGTCATCTCCTGCTGCTGTTACTATTCTTTTATTCATCTTACTGTGTTACCTATTGACTCAGGAGTTTTAAAATTCCATCACTGTGTGCTGCTGTGAGCACCACTGCCTGGAAAGAGGCGTTTTGTGGAGAAGAGATGGGAGTTCATCAGTGCACCACCTGTTTGTAGGGGGAAAGGTCCTGCATTCAGCATGTGACATTTTGGAGGCGATGCTGGGAAACTTAATCTGCCCCATGACCTTTGGGGAAAGTTATCTCTGTGTGGTTTTTGTTTTGTCGAATGAAGACAGAATTCTACAAGCGCTGGTCTGAAATGTGGGCCTGCACTGCTAGTAAGAATGGATAACACTGAGTTACACTGACAAGTGGGCTGACTGTATATACAGCTGCTTTAATTGTTCCTATAATTCTCCAAATAAAAGGCAAAGCAGGGTAACAATTACCAGCACACTGGCACTGTAGTATAAGGGGTTAGAGAATCCTTCTTTCATCTCATGCCTTTCAGACATGTTTTTACTACAACTCTCATCACCCCTACCTAGTATGGTTGTGCTGGCTAGGGAAGATGGAAATGGTATTCCACCACGTCTGGACAATGGCAGGTTGAAGAAAGTCTAGCAAGTGTGACAATACTAGGACCTGGAAATAAGAAGAAATTTCCTGACTGTGAAAGCCATTAAACAGTGGAACAGCTTGCCTCCTGGAGGTGTTCAAGAAGAGATTGGGCAGCCATCTGTCTGGGATGGTATGAGGTCTCCTGCCTTGGCCAGGGAGTTGGACTAGAAGACCCCCAAGGTCCCTTCCAACCCTATGATGATTCTATGATTCTATTCTATGACTTGTGGAGACCCACATCTAAATCCCTGCTCAGACATGAAGGTGAGCATGCAATCTTATTTTATTTATTCATTATTAAACTTATATCCCACCCATCTTCCCAGCGGGAACTCTGGGTGGCTAACAACGGCTGGACAAGTCAGCAGATACAAGAATACAATACAATACCGCAAGACAAATAATCAACATATCAATATAAATAAGATAAAAAGAGAAAAGAAACAAAGAACAGCAGCAGGGGGGCACCCTTTAATTCCAAACCACACTGCTACTCCAACAAGTCCTGACATAATGGACAATGGTCGATGGCGGCACAAAAAAGAAAAAAAGAAAAAAAAGGGGGGGCTAAGCTAGGTCACCAAAGGCCTCGCGGAATAGGATAGTTTTCACCGCTTTACGAAAGGCCAGCAGGGACTCTGCAGAGCGCACCTTGCTGGGTAGGCTGTTCCATAAAAATGGGGCAGCCACCAAGAAGGCCCGGCTCCGGGTAAGGGAACGCCTGGCCTCTCGGGGGGTTGGAACCCAGAGCGAGTGCGCCCGCGACTGCCGAACCGGTTGGGTCGAAGTTGACCGCTGGGCGATCCGCTCTGCCAGGTAATCCGGGCCCAGGCCATGGTGGGTTTTATAAACTAAAACCAAGACCTTGAATCTGATCCGGGAGGCAACGGGTAGCCAATGCAGCTGGGCCAGGACCGGGGTGATGCGGTCATAACGGCGCGCACCCACCACCAGTCTGGCCGCTGCATTTTGCACCCGCTGCAGTCGCCGGAGGAGAGTCAAGGGCAACCCCATGTAGATCTTTTTACTCCCTGAGAATTGGTGAGGCCTCCAAAGGAGAAACAGGCCCAAACTCGACCAGTTGAGGAGAGGGGGGGGTGAGGGAGCTGGGGATGGTGAGGGAGGGCTAGAGCTGCTGGGTTCTAAGCCGGCACAGATGGCCTCAATTTTGGATCTAAAAAAGACTGTGAAGTTCTCGCTACTGAAATCAGTAGGAGGAGGCCTAGCCAGACTAGGATTGGTGAGGTCCCGAACCACCCGGAAGAGTTCTGCCTGACGGTTCGAGGCCTCACCAATTCTCAGGGAGTAAAAAGATCTTCTAGCCTCCCTGATCGCTCGCAAGCAGCGCCTAGTCTGGATCACAACGGCAGTCTTGTTGTTCGCCGTCCGGCTCTGTCTCCAGATGCTCTCCAGTCTCCTCCGTTCCTGCTTCATCGCTCTTAGCTCCGCCGTGAACCACGGCAAAGTTCGAGCTCTGCCATGGAGGAGACGCTTGGGGGCGATTCGGTCGACGGCACCGGCAGCTGACTGAAACCAATAGTTGGCCAAGGCCTCGGCCGAATCGTCAGCCAGACCACCAGATAGCTCCCCGAAGGCTTCCCAGAACCGAGCCGGATCAAGAAGCCTTCGGGGGCGGGCCCAAACAAGGGGCCGTTGGTCCCCGCGAGGAGGGGCCGCCATTGCCAGGGAAAAAGACAACAGGTAGTGATCTAACCATGACACGGGTGTGGGAACAATGTCCCCCACCTCCAGATGAGAATCCCCCGACATGGAGGTAAATACCAGATCCAGGGTATGCCCACTCCTGTGGGTAGGACAAGAAACATGCTGGGATAGACTCATAGACGTCATGGTTTCCATGAAATCCAGAGCTGCGCCAGCGAGCTCACCGCCAGCATGCACGTTGAAGTCCCCGACGACCAGAAGCCGGTTGGACTTCAACAGCACAGCGGCGATGAACTCCGTGAGCTCTGGCAGGGATTGCGCTGGGTTGCGGGGAGCACGGTAGCCCAGCACAATGCCAAATCTATCCCGCTGACCTACCAACAGGTGGAGGTATTCAAGCCCCGGAATCACCAATGTCGAGGCCCTGGTCACTTGAAGCGATTCCCTGTATACAATGGCGACTCCTCCCCCCTTCTGGCCCTCCAACCTGCCCACTCCATGGACCAGAAACCCAGGAGGGCACAGGTGGGTGAGGGAAGCCCCACCCTCTGAGCCCACCCAGGTCTCCGTTATACAAACCAGGTCGGCCCTCCCGTCAGTGATGGTATCAAAAATGACAGCGGTCTTATTATGAACCAACCTGGCGTTAAGGAGGAGGCAGGACAGGTTGGAGGCTCTGGTGGGATGGCTCCCGGGCACATGGCAGTGAGTCAGAGGGTCAGAACGCGGGACAGGCGCAAGATGCCTGACCCTAGTTCTTCTTATCCGACTAACCCTCTGATTCCTAGCGTATCATCCACGACCCAACACGGTTGGTATATGAGTCCCTGCGTGCATGGTGACCTAGCGGGGGGGGGGGGGAGGAAGAGAAAAAAAAATATTGGGTCAGTCACTGTCTCTTTGGCAAACAATCTACACTACAGGATTGTTAAACAAAAGGAAGAGCATGGATGGAATGAATGGGTTGTTCCAAGGAAACCTAAAATTATATATGTCATAAAGGAGAACTAATCAAGTTAATCAAGGCAGTGAAAGACAGGAGGGCCTGGCATGCTCTGTTCCACGGGGTCACAAAGAGTTGGACACAACAACTACTAAACAACAAATTAAGTTAAATGTTGCAAGCCATCTATTGTAAAGTGAGAGCTCTTTTTAACTCTTGATTCTTCACTGCCATTTTTTAAAGTTTTGTCCTTTGTTTAATTTTATTTCAGTTTTTAATTTGGAGAATTGCTTTTAAGAAAAGAGAAAGGGAAGGCCTCGCGGTGAGGAAATATAACATTTTACAGTTATATTTGTAAGATTGTGTGGGTTGGCACCTTTTTGTATAGTGTGAGGTGTTTTGTTTTGTTTTTTAATCGTCAGACCACATCATTCTTCATATCCATGCTGATTTCTTGGGTTGGTGCAAAATTGTGTACCTTCAGAAGGAAGGAGGACCCTCATTGGCCCTAGGGGTGTTTGTAGAAATGCCTGCACCATCTCACTGCAATCCTTTGGGATGGCACAGGGTCCTCCTTCTTTTCCCCATGTTTTTAACTACAATAAGATGAATATTCTGCCTGTGTGTTCATTATTACATTGCATGTATGATATCTTTCTTCACAAAACTGATTCCTATCCTTGACCCTGCACTTAAAGTTCCTGTAATAATCAACTCTGTATTATATTTTTTCAAGCCAAGTAGGCTAAGCAAAATCTTCTGCACGATTTAAAAAAGGACTCCCACAGTATTATGTACATCCTTGATGTAAAATGCTTGGGGACTTCTGGCACCAAATGTAAATATTGTGAGGGGTGGAGGTAAAGGGAGAGGAGAGGAGAAAGTGTTTCTTGTTTTTATCTTGATAGACGTTGCCTCAGAGGGTGGCAGTGGTTTGCTGTTTCATGCTAAGTCACTCTGAGCTTTTGATCATTTTTCATGTAACTGTAGATGTGAAAGCAAGGTTATTAGTGTAAAAAAGAAATACCATTAAGGAAACACAAGGACCAAACATGTCACAGTCCTTGGTTGTTGTTGTTTTAAGTGGTGGGGGAAGGGAGGGAATTCACATCCCCCCCTACACACAATATGGTTTCTCTGTTGCTTATTAGCACAGTTGTTTCATGGGGAACAGGCCACAGTCCTAGACGTCCATACCAGCAAGTAAGGCTCTTTCAAGATGACAAGATTTACTTCTGAATAAACACACATAGGATTGTGTTACCTCGTCTTTTCTTCATTAAGTGATAACAGAGAAATTATATTTTCCCTCTGCTCAGTTTTATGTTTACAATATAGATACAATATACAGGTCTAGAGGGCTGGGGCACCTCCCTTATGAGGAAAGGCTAAAACAATTGGGGCTCTTTAGTCTGGAAAAAAAGCGCTTGAGGGGGGATATGACTGAGACATACAAATTATGCAGGGCATGAGTAAAATGGACAGAGGGACGCTCTTCTCCCTCTCATAAAATACCAGAACTAGGGGACATCCACTCAAATTGAGGGCTGAGAGAGTAAGAACAAACAAAAGAAAATATTTTTTTCACCCAGTTAGTCTGTGGAACTCCCTGCCACGGGATCTGGCCTGGATGCCTTCAAAGGGGGATTGGACAGATTCCTGGAGGAAAAGTCCATCACAGGTTACAAACCATGAGGGAGATGTATCATCTCCAAGCTTAAAACCAGGGTACCTCAAGGACCAGATGCAGGGGAGTAGTATCAGGAGACTGAACTAGATGGGCCTTTGGCCTGATCCAGCATGGCTCTTCTTATGTTCTTATGTTCCCCTAGGCAGATGGGGTTGATTTTTACTGGACTATTAAATGGTGGGGGGAAAATGTGTATTCTGCAAATAAGAACATAAGAAGAGCCATGGATCAGGCCAAAGGCTCATCTAGTCCAGCTTCCTGTATCTCACAGTGGCCTCACTAGATGCGTCTGGAAGCGCACGACACTAGATATCTGTCTCCTGATACTACTCCCCTTCATCTGGCCCTTGAAGTCCCCTGGTTTTAAGGCTGGAGATTACACATCTCCATCATGGTTTGTAACCTGTGATTGATTTTTTCCTCCAGGACTTTGTCCAATCCCCTTTTGAAGGAATCCAGGCCAGATGCCATCACCACATCCTGTGGCAGGGAGTTCCACAGACTAACAACACGATGGGTAAAAAAATGCTGTGTGAGGTAATTTGAGGCATCCTCTAGCTCTTTGGATGGTCTACCCATTCAGACAGCTCTAAAACTTGGAAACATTACACTTGGGATTACAAATCCCAGAATTTCCTAGCCATATGGTAGCATGGGGTTCTAGTTCAAAAAATAACTTGCTAAGCTCTGGCTATCAGCAATGACTTCCAAATATCTTCCTCATTTTCTGTCTATACTGTTTGTGTAGTTGGAATCTGCTGAACAGGTCTAGAATCAATGAATACCCACACTGCCAGTCAATCACTCAATCAACCAAAGATCCTAAGAGCTATTTTATACAGATCCCTTAGATCAAATGATAAATCTTTAGCGTACATAAATCAAATGGCGAGCCAAGGGAATTTCCATAAGTGTTTATTATTATCCAGCAATTTATTTAGTAGGGCTACTCTAGTTGGGCCTTACAATTGGATTTAGGCCAATGCAATCAGGAGCAGCTGCCCAAACAGCCTTCTCCCCCATCCTCACCAGGCATGCCTGTGATGATAGTAGGGGTACAGAAAGGCCTCCTCTGAATATCTGAAACCTTGACTAGGCTCCTATGGGGATATCTGGTCCTTCTGATAGTCTGGACCCAACTCATAGAGGACTGACACTTTGAACTGTGTCCAGAAACAAACCAGTTGCCAGTGAAGCTGTTATATAGGGTAAGTGAAGTTGTTATACCTTCCAAGGGCAGCTCCAATTTACAGCTCATTAATATATTCCAAAACAGAATGTCAGTAAGGAACGTATCAACGTGACCATACCAGATTAGTCCATCAACAAGTGCCTGCTAGCTTTAACTGTGCAAATGCAATCTTGGCTGCCACCAAAGGTTTGTCATCCAGGCTCAACTCACAGGTTGACCACGGGTTGCACCTCTGTTCCCCGATCTCCCTTTTAACTGGTCAGGCAGATCAAAGGCTTCAGTTTGTTTGCTCTCATTCAGTCCTTGGCTGTCATCAGTAACTGGACTAGAACCAAAAACTGCTTCCTTGGATTTGGAGGCAAAGTAGAAATATATTTGATACGTATTAAATGGCGCTGAAGCCATAAAACTCCAAGCAGTCTCTCCCAGTAGAATCTTGCAAACATTAAAAAGCATTGCGTGGGGGGCGGGGGCGGGCAGGACATCCATCCCTTCTGAAAGAACCAGAGCCACTTTCAAACAGTGCTTCCTAATCCCATTCTAAAGAGATATCTCAGAAAGATACTGTTATAGTTCCCTGACCATGGCCCCTTCTTACAATCCTTCAGCCATGCTACCCTTGCTTGTCCTGCGGTGGGAGTCCCCAGGGAAAGTCGGATATGGTAGGGACTGTGGAAGTTGCACTAGGTGACTAGAATCTTCTCACTCCTTTATCACCTGTGTAGTCTCCCAGACCCAGAGGTGCTCTGTAGAATTTAACACAAAAAGGGGAAAAAAAACAGGCTAGGCACTGAGAATGAGCGAGCCCAACTCATAGGGTAACTGCCAGCACTCCCAAACATAAACACTGTATAACAACAACAATTTCAACAACAATAGCAGCAGCAGCAGCCACCACCACCACCACAGCAGCAGCAGGAGCTAGATGAAGCTAGGACAGGTCTTAGTACCTTCAATCCTCTCACATTAAATGAAACATCTTGCTTGGAAGGAGTTTTGTAATTTATTAAAAATAGGTAAAGAGGAGACATTCAAAAGGAAAAAGGAAAAAACTCTAAACAGTTGCAGGGAAACAGACTTTCAAAACACAGGAGGAAAGTGTAAGCAGGCTTTTAAGCATTCAAGGAGAAAACACACTGGAAAATAATAAAGCTAATATACCCTATTTTATCACCTCCTGAATGGGAATGTACTTCTGGAACTACGGAGTGTATTTTCTGACACAGCTTCATAAGATGGCAAATGGGCCCTGAGTTTACTCACTAGTCATGCTGAATCCCTTCAGGCAATAAGGGAGTAAGGCATGGTTCTCTTCAGGGGTATGCCAAGCTAACAAATCTAGCTAATCCCTTTTATACAAGTGAATGAGTTCATGAAGCATCTGTTGCCCACAGATACTAAGTCCCTTTCCTGTTCCATTAAGACAAAAGGCAGCGTCCTAACTTAATCGCATTCCCATTGCCCACACTGACATAACTCCCTGGAAAGAAAGCAAGGAGACTCCTTTCAAGTCAGAGCGGTAGATAGATCAGGGGTTAGTGTCCTATTGGGACACTTTTGATATGTCCTCGGATAAAGTTAAGCATGGAGGCATCTGCTCTCCAATTCAGTCCAATTCAAGTATTCAATAGCAGGAGATCAGGTGAAGGTATGAACTCTCTGTTTCCACTCTAACTCTTGCCTGGGGGAATCAGTTTCCCAGGCTCACATGAGCTTAGAAGAATCCAGAAACTGAATTTCATATTTCATGTACCTCAATTTCTATTTTTTAACAGATACAATTGTCAATGGTGTTGAAAACTACTGAGACATCTAATAGACTCAACAGAGACACATTTTTAATTTAGTTCCTGACACAGATCATCCACCCCTATGACCCACACTGTATCTAGACAAGCAATCTAATCCAGGAACCTGTGGAGCTGAGAAGCTCCTTGCTTTTGCAAAACCTTGCCTAAAAATAGAATATTGGGGTTGGATTGATAGCAATTTATTCATGGTGGTTTTCAAGGAGACCTTTTCCAGCAATGGTCTTACTACCACTTCCTTTAGACATGTATGAAAAATGCCTTTCTGCAAATACACATTCTCATCTCCCTTTGCCCATTCTGTCAGTTCCCACTTGTCTGCTTTTATAAGCCAGGAAAGGCAACATAGGTGGATCCTCCAAGATCCTGCCCGCATCCACAGACAGTACAAATTAGGAAGTATCCACTACCATGGGTCAAGCAAAGGCCAATGTTACATCAGCCAGACCGGTGTCAATCACAGCATCCAAGTCAAAGCAGATTGGGATGATTTTGTCTACAGACAACATGCCAATTTTCCACAATCAACTCCTAAGTAGTGTTTAGTCACCAATCCTGTGCCAAATGTTAAGATACTCTTCACCAGTTGAAAAGCTCTTCCAGTTGTATCTGTGCAGACACAACAATGTGAGAGAGGAATTTTGACTTTGCTGCTCCCACAATTGAGGGCTTCCAATGGACTCTAGCTTATGGTCTGTAACATTTGTTTTGATTCTTTTACCAGTTTCACTTACTAATTCCACCACTTCTAAGAGGTTAGCTTGGCTCCACTCCAGAGGAGGAGGTATTTTGGAGTGATCATGGCCACTGCTATGGCCGTTTGCCCATTCCCTAGATGAGCAGAATTGTAATCAGCCTTCCACCACTCCAGTGAGACTTAAACCTCACCAAATACTTATTTGTCAGTAATAATGTGACTGCTCAGTATGGGAAACAGCCAGAAGCACAGTGAAAAGCAGAAAATTGTCACAGTGACAGAAAGCCAGTCAAGTGTACAAGAGGGTCAGTTTTGGAAATTGACTTAAGAGATTCTTACCCATCAAGGGTCAAACTGTATGTTGCAGACAACATGTAATTAGAAGATGGGGATTCCTTCAATGCTAAAATATGTTTGTCAGGCCAGGAATGTTTCACACTTCCTACAGTTTGCATCTTAGCTTCCTTTTTCTGACTAGCTACTGGGTGGTAAAAATTGCCATTATTTACAAGCATGATTGCACACATACAAGGGTCTTCTGGGCACTTAAAGGATTCTGGTTTCTAACAACACACCATCTGTGACATAAAACTTGACCTCAAGTCCACCACAGTTAGAGAGATTCTTACATTGTGTTAGAATCACAGAATCATACCATAATGAAGTCGGACCACCAAGTTTAATTCCCTACTCAGGGTAGAAATGCAAATTATAATATATTTGCGAGGTGGCTATCTAAATTTCTCTCCTCCAGTGTTGGAGCACTCATCCCTTCTTGAGGGTATGAGTTGCACTGCCGTACTTCTCTAACAGTTAGGAAGTTTTTCCTGATCTTCACCTGAAAGCTGGCTTCCTGTAAGTTGAGCCCACTGTTGTGTGTCCTGCAATGACCAAAAAAAAAAAAAAAAAAGGCACAGTGAAAGTCTGTTTTGGGAGGAGTTTAATAGTAAATGGGTGTTAGATCAGAATGGGATAGATATGAAATGCCTAAGTACATAATGTGTGTATTTGTTACTAACAACTCTGCCATTTTGAGGGAGGGACACACGGAGTCAATCTGAAATATCACATTACGGACAGTTAATGAAGGCAGAGGCTGGGCATCACAGTTTTGTTTTGCTTTGTTGCTGTAAGCAGGGGCGGGGGATAAAGGCAATGCAAAGAAGCCAAGGGGCTGCTCGGTGGAAATCTTGTCTAATTACTAGGCTCCATTAGGCATTCACAACTAGCTCCCAACCATTTACATGCTTCTGAACAGTGGGGGAGTTCTGATTGTCACGTTAATGAGATCTTTAATGCTTCCTAATGTACTTGTTTAAAAATAACATCACATGCATATATACAGGCCTAATGGTACAGTGGTGCATAATAAACCACTCAGATCTGCTTTAGGTAGTGTGGGCATGTTTTCAAATCTTCTTGCCTTTGAGATTAGATAGAGAGGGTCCCTCCTAATCTTAGAAATTGTTCCTTTTTTGGGGGGGGATACCGTGGAGGAATCCAGGAAGCTACAATCCCCAACATCTGGGCCCAAAGAGATAAACTCTAGGATGCTGGGGGCTGGAACGATGAATGGCCATCCATATTTTTAGAAGTAGCAAAATATGTCAGTTCCCCTTGAGGCAAGTAAAGGCAACATCAGTGTGTGAGGAAATGTTTCATGTTAGCTCTTCAGCCCCTTCTCCCAAACTCATCCTCCTCAGATGCCAGCATTGGCTTCCTGCCAGGCTCGGCATGACTCACAGCTTTTACACTCCCTTGCTCTGTGCCACTGACAACCAGTACCGGTGTGCTAGGGGAGAAATAGATATGAAACAGGATAACCTTATTGTGTGCCCCCCCCCCCCCGAAACACCTCAGTCTGTTCAGCATCCCTGGGCCTCTTTCCCGGTGGCAATTTCCACAAATCTGTGACAGGAGTTCAAGAAGCACTAAGCATGTGCACCACTGAATACTCCTGCTCACCTCCTCACTCCTTATTCCCTTCCATCCTTGTTGAGAGAATTTTTGGCACCTTGGAGGTAGACTGAGATGGTTTTCCCAGCTTGGAAGAGCTGCCCTCAAGTCCAGGAAAGAAACACTTATCCGCTTGTCTGTGGAGACTCTCAGCCATCCAGGTGAGGCTATCCAGGAGTTGAGTCATGGCAATTGGACCTCTTTTCTTGTGAGATCCAGACGTTTCACTCCACATCCAAGCAGCTTATCAGCTTTCTTAATGGCTACTATTGCTAGCAGCACTGGCTTGAAGAGAACCAGAGCTTGTGCTCAAGCAGCTCTGGATACTTATAGAAAAGGCAGACAAATGCAGGGTTCTACAATTTGCTGACATTCCTACTTTCATCTTTGGGGCCTTTGCCCATCCCTGTCATAGCCATTCTTGGAATGACTTCCTCTCAGCCATTAAACTCAGAGTGTACAAACAGGGAGGGGGGTTAGTTAGATAACATTGCCCATGCTAGCTTGGGGGCGGTCTGGGAATTGTTGCCCAGAAAAGTAACATTCCTAAACTCTGATTAAGCCAGCCTTTCCCAACCAGATACCCCTGGTAATCTGTTTCTCAGCGACCAGTATATTCACTGATGGGAGCTGATTGTTCCTGTTTCTTTGCTTTTATAAAACTCCAGCTGCTTAGGTTCTCTTATTTTGTGCTGTCTAGTCACATCTGATGTATGGCAATCGTATACATTCATGACCTATTGTCAACAGCCCTGCTCAGCTCTTTCAAACACAGGGCTCTGTCTTTCTTTATTGAGTCAGTTCATCTTTTACTCCTCTTTAGCAGACATGAAACAGAGGGTGAAATGTCTGTGGAGATTCTCAGTCATCTAGGTGAGGTTATCTGGGAGTTGAGTTATGGCAACTGGACTTCTTTGTGGGATCAAAATGTTTCAATACTGATCCAAGTAGCTTCTTCAGTCAGAGAAAAATTGTTGTGAGGATTCCAATTTACCGTTTACTTTGGTTTCATCCCAGCCTGGTCTGGATAGGCTCGTTACATGGACAGCAGGCAAGGAAGTAAAGAAGGAAGAAATGTCCAACATGGTATTAAAATCTTTACTGTTGTTTAGTTCTTTTACTTTGCACAGTACACAACTCTTTCTGCATAACTGATTTATGTTTTTGAAGAGCATTCCATATGTAAAGCATTGATTTTTCCCTGATGAACAGAAAACTTACAAGTAAACTTATTTCAGAGACCACAATACTATACAGGCTTGGCTTTGAGAGTCCCTTCCTTGACAAGGCATGCTGTGTGGGTTGATGTCACCACAGCATACTCCCCTCAGGCAGGTGGTCATGTGCCATGGACCCATCCCTTTGATGTGCTGCTCTAGGACACCTCATCTCTCTCCTTGCTTCCCTCGCCCACAGGTCTGGCTCTGAGCAGATCCCTCCTCAGAACAAGGCATTGTGGGAGGGGGTGGCTAAAGAGTGCAGCTCTGCTGTGGTCTCTGAAAAGCTGTGGGCTTCAAACTTCTCTGATAGAGCAGTGCCACAGGAGAAGGTCGCCTGGCACAACTCTCCAGAGCCAACCAGACAGCTACCTTCGTACTTCAACAAAGGTCAGTCACATTATGTTCTCAGGCCCATTTTAAAATGCTGAACGTTGCCAGCTACCCTTCTGGCTAGATAGGTGGTAAATAAATAAATAAATAAATAAATAGATACATAAATAAATAACACTAGGACTCCATCTGTAGTCCATTAAATTTCATACCCATTTGTCTGCTGCCCTTCCACTTAACTCACTATGGAAGGATTCATCCCGTAAGGCAGTGGTGTCCAAATGTCAGCCCTCCAGATGTTTTGGACCACAACTCCCAAAATCCTTTGTCATTGGCAATACAGGCTTGGAATTCTGGGAGTTGTGGTCCAAAACACCCGGAGGGCTGAAGTTTGGACACTCCTGCCTTAAGGCTAGACCTCACACTTGACACCTTTCCTATGCCATTTTCTGTGGCAGCTGCCATAGCAGGTTACTCTCCAGCAGCACCTTGCTTGGAAATCTTTAGCGGCGTTCCCTTTTGCATTTAATTGTTTGAACTCTTGTTGCTCTAATGGTTGAGTTCTCCAATAACCGGACACCTTTTCTGCCACCAATGACCTCTCTAAAGCCTTCCCTACTTACTTGTTTTCTTCTAGCCAGCTCTGCAATCTGGACTAGCTCACTTTGGCCAGTGGTTCCCAATGCTGAGTAACCCACAGGTTCTTGAATTGCCAACCCCAGAAGCCTTCACCACCAGCTGTGCTGATCAGGGTTTCTGGGAGTAACCTGTGGGTTACCAAGGTTGGGAATCAACTGGCCAGGGCCAATCATAAATCACATTTGCCCGGTCTTAGCTCTGTTGCAGTCTGGACATAAAGGAAGGTTCTACCTGCCTGTCATAGGTTAAGACAGCGATTCCGAACCTGGGGGTCAGGACCGCTTTGGGGGTCGAACAACCATTTCACAGGGGTCACTATGAGCCATGAAGAAAAAAAGCACAAACAGCTTGGGTCTGGATGCAGGACGAAGGGGGGAAGAGTGAGTTACAGCTTGATAGGTTGGAGTGGATGTCAGTCAACGGCACTGGAGGCTGCGATCGGCTGAGGGGGCTGTAGAGGGAAGTTCTCTATGGCACCTGCCGCAGTGGCCTGCCAAAGGGGGCTTGTGGCCTCTTCCAAGCAGGGCAAGGGGTTACCACAACATGAAGAATTTATTAAAGGGTCACAACATTAGGAAGATTGAGAACCACTGGGTCAAGGGTTCCTTTCAACTGGGCTGAAGATCTAGCTAGTAAGCACCCCCTGCCCGCCCACTATCCAGCCTCTCATGGATACATTTCACAACCAGTACATTTCACAACCAGTTTGAGCTTGACTAAAGTAGCAAATACAATGGTACCCCAACTTAAGAGCAGTTCGACTTAAGAGCAATTCAACTTAAGAGCGGAAAACTGCTGGCATTTTAACTGCCTCCTTACAAATTTTAGATATGGTCTGCTCGACTTACAATTTTTAATGTTTTTGATTTTTAACTTATTTTTTTCAATTTTTAGATAGGTTCCGCGACTTAAGAGTGGTTCGACTTAAAAGCATGCATTCGGAATGGATTAAATTTGAAAGTTGAGGTACCACTTTACTGTATAACTCATGTAACCTTAAAAAAGCAGACTGAATGCAGCCAATGCTTTGAAAAATAAATTAAACCCTGAAGTAACATTTACTCCATTTCACAAACAACCATGTAAAATATTTACTTCATGGCTGGGGGTGGTTGTATTCTATTACAACTACATGGCAAGACTTAGCATCTTCTTACATTCTGATGTACCATCAGGTCTTTTTGAGGGAAACTTTAACCAAAATATCAAGAATCCTGGTCTGAAATGCGGCGTATTCAGAGCAAGGGTAATAGTAAACACAAGAACTGAGGTGAAGACATAAGGTACAGTGCTTCAGCCCTGCACCTATGCACTGGTACCAAACTGTACAGCTTGACCAGGATGGCAAAACATAAGAGGAATATGAGGTTATGCTATTTCCAGGCTTCCTAGCAGCAAGGAAATGAAATGAGGATAGCACTCAATGGGTGATTAGGCATCAAGAGTGACATTGTGCAAAATCTTGATTTCCCAGCCACTGTGCTATGCTTTACACAAGCCAGAGCTTAAAGGGGCCCCATTCTGAGCAGTGGGAATGAATTCTGCAGGACAGGTTTTATTTTTAATATTGGTTGTTTTAATACAGTACATACTGTTTTGCAGTAGCCCACTGATTCAGATCAGGGCCAATCACAACTTGTTGCCACATTTGGCTCAACTTGGATCACCCCTTGGTTTGGCATCTGACCACTGGTCTGCTTAGTCACCTGCTTGGGGCCTCCATTTACTGTATCCTACAAAACCACCCTGATAGGGAGGATCAGGGATTCAGATCCAGTGTCTCAGCAGCCTCAGGAAGTGTCTATTGATTTGGTCCACCTTGTATCTAAGGAAAAGATGACCACAGGGAGAATGTCCTGGAGGTTGTATATGTGTTATTATGACAAGTAGCCAGGGGTTTGAAACCCAGTCCTGGACTTTGATGCAGTTTTAACATCTTCCTACCCCATCAGAAGAGTGTCTGTCTGATATCACCTGGCCACGAATCTCAATGCCTGGCAAACTGTATCTTTTGCCAAGAATGTACTTTTGATACAATGCTTTGAAAAAGATGGCTTGCAATTGAAAGCTCAGCTTGCATTTTTTGTTTTATTACTGACCCATAAAGGTATCATCTAGCTTAGTTTTGCATTTATCCTCCATGAATCTGTCTAACATCTTTTAAATATGGCTAGGCTGCTAGGCATCCCCACACTGTTTAACTATGGCTTGCATTAAGAAGTATTTCCTATTATTTATTTATTTATTTATTTATTTATTTATTTATTTATTTATTTATTTATTTATTTATTATTCACACTTGTATACCGCCCTATTCCCACAAAGGGGACTCAGGGCGGTTCACAACATTAAAATAAGAACAAATAGAACAACAAAGTGAGGTTCAGAGTCCTGAACCTCACTGTTAACTGTTACTGTGTTAGATTTAGTTTGGACTTGGCCTTGCTTAGAAGTATCTCACAGAAGTCAATAAGATACAGTTAATTGTGCCTAACATATTTCAGTGGATCAATTCAAAGCAAGATGGATTCTATGTTGTCTATCTGAGGTGGCAAGCTTGCTGTTAGGGCTGACAGTAGAAAAGACCCTGGCATCATTAAGATTGTTCTACATCTGATCTCGCCTGATTTTGGAAGCTAAGCAGGGTTGGCCCTGGTTAGTACTTGGATGGGAGACCACCAGGGAATGCCAGGTACTATAGGCACCTGGAGTAGGAACTGGCAAACCATTCCAGTATTCCTGCCAAGAAAATTCCATGGACATGGAGTCATGAAGAGTTGGCCATGACTGTAATGACACAACACACACACACACACACACACACACACAGAGAGAGAGAGAGAGAGACACTGTGCCCACATGAACACAGAAGGGAAGATCAAAGGCCCATCCAAGTTGGAAGGCCCAGAAGCAGAAGCAGCTCTTGTCTGTAAGTGAGGTTTATCCATCTATGTGCTGCTTCTTGACCAACCAGTGGTGACAGATGTAAGGAATACTCTCCGAATTCCCCATTCTCATCAATTTCAGCTGTTCTTGAACTTGAAAGAGCTCTGGTTGAGAAAGACAGAATATCGCTCTAGTCTCCAACTCTCATAGGAAACGGGGGGGGGGGAATACTGTGGTTTCACAAGCAGGAATTTACATTCCTGCTAAACAAGTAATGTTATATGTTTTTTAAAAAAAAAATTGGTGTTCTTTCCATGAGGGATTCCATTAAATAGGCTAGACTCTTCCATATAGTCTTAAAGCATACTGACTATTTAACTCGTTGCATGTTTTATTTATCTGCAGTACAGTATTTATATAATGTATTCTGTGCTATTGTTACAACAGCTAACAAGCAACTCAACTATAATCACCTGCTTTCCATGATCAGTGAAAAATTTCTGGGGCAGTGGAAGGGAAAAAACAACCTTCAGAAAAAAGTCCCCAAAGCAACTGGGAAGATCACAGAATCTGTAGATGATGTGAGCTCAAGTTAACTAAAAGCAGTTCTGGGGGATGCAGTGAATCAGTGTGAGCTATCTCACTGGTACAATGA
This sequence comes from Phrynocephalus versicolor, assembly GCA_023846285.1. Classification (NCBI taxonomy): domain Eukaryota; kingdom Metazoa; phylum Chordata; class Lepidosauria; order Squamata; family Agamidae; genus Phrynocephalus; species Phrynocephalus versicolor. Next base: position 9,006,908 of record JAHTLZ010000015.1, read on the forward strand.
TTAATAAATCTCACCACAAAAGTTTCCCTTTCATCTCATGGGAAAGCTTCACTGCCAACGTTACACATATATGATGGAGGCAGGAAAAAAAACACAAAACCCTTTGCTCATCTCACAGCACGGCACCACAAGGTCTCATTGGGGAAACCTAAGCTTTATCTTTCTCAGATCATACAAAGATTTCATTTCACAGTACTTGTATTCTAACTGTGCCCTCAACCATTTCATAGTTGCTAGGAAGAGTAAGAATGTTTTCTGTTTTTGCTTGCTTGTGTTTTTGTTTTGGCTGAGAGCTTCTCAAAATCTGCAGATTGCTTTATAAATATGATACAGTAATTCAAAGCTAGAAATACAAATGCCCCATTCCTAGTTCTGTGCTCTAGCTCTAGCGCTGAAAACAAAGTCCTGAGCACAACATCTGCTTAAAAGCACCCTGGTTTACAAAATGATGTCCACCTTCCCCACTTCCGATTGGTGGACTGGCCTGCACACTTGTGGACTCTAGAGGAAAAAGAAAAGTTATATTCTGTAAGCCTAATGTCTGCATATCCTGAAGTTAAAGGACTGTAGATAGCACAAGTTCAAAACATTATATGTATCAGTAGCAACCACTAACTGTGCCATTAGTGGTGGTTTTCAGACTTTGTTGTCTGAAATCCCTCCAATCACTGACAAAGAACCTGAGTCCCACCAGAATAGAAACAAACAAAAATCTCCTTTTCCAAGCAGGTTATTTACATGTTCATAGATGTCATCTTACTATATTTATTATTTATTTTATTTATTTATTTTAGAGTATTTTACCTCCGCCTTTCTCTGTGGAAAAGGATCCAAGGCAGCTTACAGTGATGAGGAATAATATACAGCCCAGAACAATTGAGACATGTTCAAGTGTTTGAGAACATGAAATTGAGGGACCTCTTACAGCATTAATAGACAACATTGCATTAAAGCTACAAAGTTATAAGTAGTTATAAACACAAAGTCTATGTGAACATATAGATTCATATAAAATACATATGGTAGACCATCATTCAGGGAAAGCTTGCCTGAAGAGAAAGGTCTTTGCCTGTTTCCGGAAGGACAACAGAGATGAGGCAGTCCTGGCCTCTAGTGGGAGGGAGTTCCAGAGTCTGGACACAGCACTTGAGAAGGCCCTTTCATGGGTTCCCATGAGGCATACCTCTGAGGGTGGCAAGATGGAGAGAAGGGCCTCTCCTGATGACCTTAACACCCGAGTTGGTTCGTACTGTGAGATTTGATCTTTGAGGTAGCTAGGACCCAGGCTGTACAGTGCTTTGTTGATCAAGGTCAGCAGCTTGAATTGTGCCCGATAGCTGATTGGCAGCCAGTGGAGCTGCTTTAATAGGGGTGTAATGTGATCTCTGTACCCTGCCCCAGTCTGCAGTCTGGCTGCTGCATTTTGGACCCATTGAAGTTTCCTGAGACTTTTCATCGGTAGGCCCACATAGAGCGCATTACAGTAGTCTAGCCAGGACGTCACTAGGGCATGTGTCACTGTGGCCAGAGCTGGTTTCACAAGACAGGAGGGTAACTTGTGTACTAACTAGCCTTAATTGTGCAAATGCGCTCCTGGCCACAGCTGTGACCTGGGTATCCAAGCTCAAGGATTTCAAGAGCACCCCCAAGCTTCATACTTGATTTTGCAGTTGGAGGGTGACCCCATCCAGTACAGGTTGCATCCTTATCCCTTGTTCTCCCTTTAGACTGACCAGCGGCACCTCTGTCTCATCTGGGTTTAGTTTCATTTTCTTCATCCCCATCCAGTTCATTACTGCAGCTAAACACTCATGTAAAGTTGAGATAGTAGCTCCCTTAAAGTCCAGAGGTGACGAGAGGTAGAGCTGGGTAACATCGGCATAATGTTAATCTTCTCCAGTGGTTTCATATAGATTTTAAATAAAATAGGAGACAGAACAGAACCCTGGGGGACTCCATAGGTTAGCGGCCGTGTTGTTGAGCATGAATCACCTAACACCACTTTTTGCATTGTATCCTGCAGGAAGCCACTTTAATGCAGTACCTTCGATTCCCATTTCATAAAGATGAATCAGGAAGATGCCATGGTCTATAGTGTCTACTAGATTTAGGGACCATGGGGACAGGGGATTAGGAGAAACACTTAGCATACACAGTTAATGTGACAATGCCAATAGCTCTGAGATGGACAGTCTGTGGTTAGTAGGAGATGTCCTATTCAAACTGCAGGAAGATATAGAGGGTGGACACTTTTAATAACTGCTCTGAAAACCCTATTTTCTGCCTAGACTGTGTCTCGCTAGCAAGATGCACACCATAGGTTAAGAACCATTCCTTTTTGGAATAAAATCCATTCTGTTCTATGGTTAGGCAGAAACAATATTTCAATTACCAGCTACTTATTACTCAACAAAGAGTGGCATCATTTCATATTTCTCTACCTGCCCTAATTTCTTCAGGACATGATGAAATTACATTTAACAGGGTCAAGCACTGCTGTTAACACCAGACAAAGCTAGAAATAATACTGCGATTCCTCTTAAGTAAATATCTGCAGAAGCCCGCAGGGGCAGGTACTCTGCACAGATTGGGAATCCGTTTTATTGGAACCTAAAGAAAAGAAAACATTTTGTTTCTGGCTGATATAACCTGAAGACATAAAAATAAGGCACTGACATTTCCCAGTATGAGAGGAAAATAATAGCAGTCTATCTGTATGAGAAGTAAAAATAAATCCATTTATTAAACTGTAATAAAACATGCCTTCCTATATCATGTAACTTGTAGAATAAAGCAACAATTCAGCTTTGAATAGCTTCTTTGTTGAAGCATTCCAATTCGGTATCCAAAATATACTAATTAGTGAAATACAATATATGAAAACCAGCTGAGAATTCCTACTGCATGTGGAAAAACAATTTGTAACAAGACATGAGTAATAATGATATGCCTAAAGCTGTGGGGGTAGGGCCTGAAGTCCATGGACAGTCTCATATTCACGAGCTCCTTCCTTCTCTGGAGGAACACATTTCAAATGAATTTTATGCACACCAGGTTCCGTTAATAAAACTCACTGGAACAATTAGTCACCCATTTTCCGATTATAGTATTCCATTTATGCATTGCTGCGAAGTAATTCCTTAAATGGAATTTTATTACATTAGCTCTGACAAGCAATTAGATTGCTCACTTCCAGGTTTTGGTGACTCTTTCAAGAAGGCAATTTATATTATTATGACCCTGATAAAGGAGAGGATGCTTTGAATGTTACAGTTGCCTATTAAATATTTTCTTGAAGGGCTCTTTGAGTTTATATTTCTTAAGTAAGCCGCTTCATCCTCTGTTGTAGGATAAAAATGATCTAGATATCTTTCTTCCTTACTTCAAGAACGTAACTTTCCATATTTGCTTAGAATTAAAGAATGCTGCATATGAATTAACCCCCCCCCCCCAATCATTGAGATTGTTGTTTTTCACAGGGCAATCCTAGCCATATTGGCTTGGAAGTATGTCCCATTACATTCAACTGGATTTGCATGCGCACATGATCGCTGGTTGAAGGGTTTGCATAAGATGGCATTTAGGCTGATGAGAGATGATATTGACTTTTATCAGGCACACTGAAGAAACTTTAAAAATTGTTTGAAAGTAAAGTAGGCCACGGGGGGGGGGGGGCAGCCTCTACCAATGTTCATTCTATGACACTAACTTCAAATATTTCAGTGCTTAGTATCCATGTACAAACTTGCATTTGCTTCTGACATCTGCACCTGTGCCTTCACAGAGGTGCATAAGGCCAGCCCAAGATATTATTCTGCCAGAGACAAAGGGTAACATCACCTCTCATCAGACTAAAAGCCATCTTATGCAAACCTTTCAACTAGCGTTCATGTGCAGTATACCAATGTGCAGAAGTTGCCAACTCCATCCCCTGCCCCCAACCCCATGTACAAAAGCCCATTAAGGTAGCAATCCTAAACAGTTGAGAGGGAGGGGAGCTGGCTGACTGAGTTGACCGCACAGCTGAGACTGTGAATCCAAACTGGTCCCAGAAATCAGGTTGCTGAAATTTCATAGAACTATTCTGACCCTGGGATGGGATTTTTGTTCACTTGTTTTGCTTTGTTTTATGATTTTGCCAGTTCAGCAGTTATAAGCCTGGGTAAAGAAGAGTACAGTGTATGGATCTGGCAAATCTTGTCTGCTCCTCTGCTTTTCTTCCACTTTCTCTGGCCCATTTTGGTCCTCCTGCCATCTGATCACAGTCAGCACAGCAGTTGTGAAGGCAGATTTGAGATCAGCCAGTGCAACGGGATGTGCTGTTGCAAGGGAAGGCGTGCTAAAAGTTCCTGCCCATTCCTCCAGCCCCATCGTAGCTGCTTCACACTTGAGCTTGCTGTGTAGAGATTAGCAGGAACCTGGAAAATCATGCTTCGTGATGGCTCATGGTTGGCCCCGAACCAACCAGAAAACCAAACCATAAACTGATTCGGTTTTTGATTTGAGTCCTGGTGGTGGTGGTGGTGGTGGTGGTGGGAAGGCTTCTCTTTTCCATTTGTGCAACCCTGCTCCACCTGCCACTGCCTCCTTACTGATACATCAGTGCATATACAGAGAACGCAAGCCCCACTCCCAGAAGGGAAGCCAGGCCAATGTCTCTGAAGATAGCGGAGGAAGAAAAGGAAGAGGAGGAAGTGGCAGGAAAAAGTGGCAAAGAGCCCATGGGGGGCAGCAGGAAGGAGATGGGCCATCTGTTTTGCTAAAGCGAAGCATAAAACAGAAAACAGCCTGACATTTTATTTCATTTTGAGAAAACAGTATCCATGAAGTGAACCACACACCAACCTGGTTTGTGTGTTTTTTCAGCCCATCTCTATTTGTTGGTTGGGTTGGTTGTGCAATTACAGTCATGACCAACTCTTCGTGACCCCATGTCCATGGAGTTTTATTGGCAGGAGTACTGGAGTGGTTTGCCAGTTCCTACTCCAGGTGCCTAGAGCACGTAATATTCCCTGGTGGTCTCCCATCCAAGTACTAGCCAGGGCTGACCCTGCTCAGCTTCCGAAATCAGGCGAGATCGGATGTGCTTAGGGCATGTAGGCAGCTCATCTCTATTTGACTGTAGTATATAATCTGGTCCTGACTCCTTTGTCAACCTCTGGTGACAGGAGAATATCCTCCACTAAGCATGAAGGCAGCAGATTAACTTTCAACCTATGTGAGAAACCAATACCTTTCCATTACATCCCAGCATATGTTGCCCTAGACAACCATCTTTCTCCACCTACTGATAGAGTTGGTCCAGAACACATGGAAGACAACTCATATGATGAGTTGTTTCTTGCCTGTGAACTAGAAACACTGCAACAGATGGCTGTTCACATCTTAACCTTCACAGCGGTGCTAACTTGAAGACCCATCCACATCCACAGTTATCTCTTCAGATGAATTGGCAGTGGACTGACTCTCAGCATCATACTTAAGCTGAGTTTAGTTGTACAACAGTGCTTCAGCCTGTTACAACAGCTAAGTCACAAGGTCAGCCCGGTCAATAATCAGATAGAAGCATCCACCACATGGAGCAGATGGTGAGATAGAACAATGTTGGAAGACAGAGTTGTGGGCACAGTGCTGCACATCCTAAACTAACATGATGTCCCTTGCTATAGAAAAGATCTTCTTCCACCAAAAGCAGTGAAGTAAGATTCAACATACAGTTTAGCCAGCTTCTTGTACATGGAATAGGAGCTGGGCATCATCTTATTCCTCATCTAAGGTAACAAAATGTTTTTGAGCCAGCCTGGGCTAAGTTATCTTTTTGAGCAGCTGAAATCCTTTAGTTGAGGTTGTATAACTAAGAGATTGGTTTTACTGTATATCAATGTTCCAAAGACAGTCCCAATCTTACTTAGTTAGGTGTGTGTGTGTGTGTGTGTGTGTGTGTGAGAGAGAGAGAGAGAGAGAGAGAGAGAGAGAGAGAGAGAGAGAGAGAGAGAGAATTTACAGGATGGATTTTCTCCTATGTTTTTCATAGATCCTTTCATTTATTTCCTTTGTGGGGGGGGGGGGGACAGAAGAAATACCACTTACTTTCTGTTCAAAAACATAAATCTATACCCTACTGAAAAATACTATACAAAACAAAACTCCTTCAAAACACATTCTCATTAGTATTCTAGGAAACAGAACCGAATAACTCTAAAATTTGATCTAAACTATTTTCTTCAT
>JAHTLZ010000015.1:9013145-9028999 GCA_023846285.1 Phrynocephalus versicolor
ACACACACACACACACAGTGTGCATCTATACTGCTTCTGCATCTACCCACTCCCATGATGTTCTCTTCCCAAAAGAAAAGGGGCACAATGAAATTCTCAACACTTTACAAACTTTTAACAAAGGTGTTCCTATCTGGAAGAAGGTCACTATGTTTTTAGGTATTTGTAACAATGAACTACCAGATAGCTGAGTGGTTTAGGCCTCTGGTTGCAGAGCCAGAGGGTTGGGATTTTGATTCCCCTCTGTGCCTCTTTGACAGAGTCCGGACCCAACGATCCATATGGTCCCTTCCAGCTCTGCAGTTCCACAGTGACAGCAATGGAGAATATTGCAACAGATCAACTGAATAAGGCCCCCTTTCTCTCTTTCCACTCCACTGCCCAGAGCCATGTTTCAAGATACCCTCATTCAAGACCTCACTATGGGCTGTAGGCAAGACAGTTTCAGCCTCTGTCCCAAATCTGCAACAGCATGATAAAAATCAAGATCAACCTTATGGGGTTGCTTGAAATATTAAAATGCAGTAACTTATCTGACGTACTTTCAATTCTCTGAAGGGCCATAAAAACTAAGTAGTAATACTAGCAGCATTAATTGGGGACTGCCTAGGGTGAATGTCCCACTTTGCAGAGCTCTCTTTGAAGGACGGTCTGGTCACATTCTGATGTAAAGTTCTTTTAAAGTCCAAGAAGCATCATCAGAGAGAGAGCGGAGCCTCCTGGAGAGCAGCCTGAGAGATCACCTGGCCATTGACAGCATCCCAGCTTTGTCAAGAAGAGATGCTAAGAAACTGGAACAACTTCAGAGAAAGGCAGCAAAGATGGATTAGAGGCTGGAAATAAAGCCCTATAAGGAAAAACTAGAAGAGCTGGTCATGTACACTGCTGAGAAAGGAAGACCGAGAGGTGCTATGACAGCACCTTTCAAATACAGTAATACCTCTTAAGACAAATGTCCCGCAAGATGAAAAATTTTGTAAGAAGAAAAAAAATTCAGGACGAGGGTTGCTTTGCATAACAAACATTCCCTATGGGATGCCTCACAAGACGAAAAACCATTTAAAAATTCCAAAAACGGTTGGCATATAATAAATAAATAAATAAATAAATAAACAAACAAATAAATAAATAAATAAATGGCCTTACAGGCCCCTTCTAACTTCATGATTTAATAATTCTGTTCTACAGGTATTTTTCATTTCTATTTCAAGCCAAGTGATTCTTTCTAAACATGCAGCTGTATGCATAAATTAGCATACACATTTGACAGAGATCTACATCTTCTTTTCCTCTTCTTTGTGGCATATTTGGTCTCACACCCACCCCAAACCACTTGCTATACTTTTTTAAAAAAATTATTTATTTATCTTAATTTGTTTTGCTATATTTTACTATTTTATCATACAACATTACTTTTAAAGAGAAAGCAAGCTTGGAAAAGACACTTGTTTGGATCACAATTCCCAGAGTACTGCAGCCCAGAAGGATTCTGGAAGAGAGAGAGAGAGAGAGAAAGAAAGAAAGAAAGAAAGAAAGAAAGAAAGAAGGAAGGAAAGAAAGAAAGAAAGAAAGAAAGAAAGAAAGAAAGAAAGAAAGAAAGAAAGAAAGAAAGAGCCCCCTATATCTAAATATTAAACCTAACAGGGGAACTTCTTTCTTGGGAACACAGCTTGCATAGTTTACCTGACACTAATGTTCTTCTGTCTTCAGTCCTACAAAGGATTATGATTGTCTACAGTGATCCTGTGTGGTGTCCAGATGACCCACCATATCAGTCTAACAGCATACAGGGAAATCGGATCTTTGCATCCAGTATATCAAAAGCAGACAATGATTTCCCCAGTGTCTACAAAAAAGGGAGGCTTGAGGAGACAAATAATAAAAATTGCCTTTCCTTGATCATTTCTCTCTCTTCCCAGAGCCCATTAGATGAAAGCTTGTGGATCTTTGATTTAGCACACAAGTATCACCATGGGAAATTGGCCCTAGTTCTCCTTTCATAGATAGCTTGAAAGGTCAGCCAGGAAACAAAGTCAATGCTGGTTCTGACAGATTACATGTCCTGTATTTATAGTGAATCCAGTTTTTTAAAGCTTTGCTGATACAATCAAATCTCACACTCTTAAAAAAAGGCTGAGACTAAAGATTCTTTGCCTCCATCAAATGTATCTCTTATAGGAGCAGCCTGTGGGGCATGATGATAAACAGCTGGCTACTCAGTAGTTTAGGTATCTGGCTGCCGAGCCAGAGGTTTGGAGATTAATTCTCCCGTGGGGCTGCTGGACTTGATGATCTGTAGAGTCTTGTGCAACTCTGCAGTTCTAAGATTATGATGATGATTAAAACACCCAGTCACTGATCAATAATAAAGCATGTTTACAAGCTGATCCTATGTTTTAATTATGTCGGCTCCTAAATGCACTAATGTCAATGAGTGGAGATAGAATATGCCTTGGCCCAAAGGCATCAGTGGCATGAAAGATAATTGTAGAAATGTGTGACAAGAAGGAACAGTGCTTGGCAAGTATCCACTACTCACTAAGGGCTCATTTCTATTCAATCTTCTCCATTTTATTATCTGCAGTGGTGTGCTGGGCTACAGATCCCCAAATCCCCAACCATGATGGTCTCTTTTCTTTGGTGATAATGACACTTTTAACACTGGTACTCCTCCTCCTCTCTTCCTTTTCTACCCCACCCAATCAGCTGAAACAAAGGAAAACTTCCCAAGTAATAAACATTTCAAATGCTTGCTGAATTCTGTCCCTTTCTGGGTCATAGGGTCATTACCCAGGGGTTCCTAAACTTGTTTCACCTTATATTGCCCTCCTCTTCCTCAGAGCCAGTCAGCAGCCTTGTGTGGTCTTCTGTTGAACTTCTGTTCCTCTTTGTGCATGGAGTCCACTTCCTGCTCCTGGAGCACCACACCAGTTCATGCACAGTCCACACACATACATGGAGAGTTGATGGATATGGCTGCATAGACAGACTGCTCTGTCAAAAAAGGGTGATGATGTGGGATGGCAAGTCCCATCAACACTAGCCAGAATAACCAATACCACGGAGTGGTGCAAATTGTAATGCACCAACATCCAGAGGGCCACCACTGTCATTGTGGGTTGGAAGCCCTTGTCAATGCAAGCTACTACATATACTGTATATTTATGCTACCATTGCCACTTCTAAAAGGAGACACATATTGATTTTCTTCTGGCTGCAAGGTTGTGCATTATGTATGTGTCCTGGGTAGGGTGACACCCAATGGAGGTCACCAGATGTTGCTGAAAAGTCAGCTGCTGGGAGGGCAAAATGACTAGAACCAATCAGATAGCTAGCTTCATCTGCAACCTCTCTGAGTCCACAAGTTCCAAAAGTTTGGTCTATGCAACGATCCACACTATGGCTTTAGCAGAACATATTTTGCTGGTGTGTTGTCAAACTATTTATTGTTATAAATGTTGTTATTATTTGCATAGCCAATAAAACTTAACTGATTTCTTACATGGCATGCTCAAATCATTAAGGAACATTTCTATTTAATTAATTAAAATAATGTACTGGTATTCCTAGGCCCAATTTCCATCAGTTCAAGGGAGTTTGCCATAATAACAAATCAACACCGATTGGGACAAAATTACCGGCACCAGTACAAGTTAAAAGTACTTTAAAAATCCGTTTTCTATTAAAATAATTCAAACTTGTTGTAATTTTCTCTTCCCAGTTGGGGCAAGGATGAAAATTGTGCTGGCATGGAAATCTGCTACCAAAACAAAACAAAAAACAAAACAAAAAACCAGTATTAACAGTGGATTTTTTAAAAATGAATAATTATGGAAAAAATAGTAATACAAACCCGATCTTAGAGAGGAAATGATTTTGAAGAGATTTTGGCACAAATTGTACTAAGGATACAAACAGACAACCACAAACCCACCGAGAACTCTTTCGCTGAGCTAAAAAACAGAAAATGTGGGTGGTGGGATATGAATTATCCCTTGGCTATGAAGTTTGGACAGGTAAATAAATTAGCCAATGAAGAGGAGGGAAAAGAAAGATATCCTTCAATTGTCACATGTTAAATGTAACAATTTGTAATAATACTGTATGCATTAATTTTTGATAAACAGTTAGTATTAAAAATCAATAAAAACGCAAAAGGTTTTCTTGGAAAGACCTATGGTTGGAAAGCTCATTAAATGGTGTACTGGCTACAGAGCCAGTGTTTGGGACATTGAGTGTTCATTGAGCTTCCTGGGAGAAAAGCCAGCCTGTGAAGTCTTGGACAACCTCAACTGCTCCAGAACACACAGTTCCCCACTCCCTTCTGATTCCTCTACATCTAGGAACCCTGGAAATGGTTTTCCTGAGTTGGAATCAATTTAGCAGCACATAATTATTTTTAATAAGCCCTGCCAAGCTTCATTACAGCCAGCAATTCTAGAACCCTAAGCTGAAATTTAACTTCCTTGTAGCTCATTCAATCAAGTTACACTAGGACTCACCTAAGACATGTTAAATGGATACTCATGTGTACTAAATGCATTCCTTGTCTTTAGAGATGGACACGAAATGAATTTTTAATTCATTTTGTTATTTGTTATTCATTTTGTTCCCTAATGAAATGAATAATGAACCCCACTCTGGAAGAGAAACAAAACGAAATGAAACAGAAATTTCTGTTTCATTCCGTTCCATTTCATTTCCCCATAGGAATGCATTAGCAATACATTCCTATGGAGAAAACCCTGTGGTTCCCTCTAACACGCCCTAGTGTGTGGGCTCTGGGGAGCCCCCCCCCCGAAGTTTAAAACCCCTGCCTTTTCCCTGGTGCGGGGAAAAGGTGGGAGGTTTAAACTTTTGGGGGGCGGCTCTGCACCAGGCTCTCTGCGGCCTTGGGAGCTCCCTCGCAGGGGCCCATTGGTGGCACCAGCAGTGGGGGGGGGGTTACTGGGAGGGCTCCCCCTGCAACAACAACAAAAAGCGCTGAGCAGATGGCCCGAGCTAAAGCTGATTGGGGCTTTTTTTTAAAAAAAGCCCCAATCAGCTGTAGTGCAGGTCCCCTGCTGTGTGCTTGCAGAAAAATAAATAAAATAAAATAAAATAAAATAAAATAAAATAAAATAAATAAATAAGCAAGCCCCAAGCAGGGGAGCTGAGCTACAGCTTATAAGGGCTTTTTTTTAAAAAAAGCCCCAATCAGCTGTAGTGAGGGTCCCCTGCTAGACGCTTGCAATGAAAAAGTAAAATAAAAATAAAAATAAAAATAAAAAATACCAAGCAAGGGACCTGCACTATTTATGCTGCAAGCTTCCAGCAGGGAGCCTGTGCTACAGCTGATCGGGGCTTTAAACAAAAACCCATCCATAAACAAAAACCATTGTAGCTCGCCCCCCTGCTCGGCACTTTAGTTATTTATTTATTTATTTGTAATTGTATTTGTATTTGTATTTTTTGCTGCAAGCACCCAGCAGGGGGCCTGCACTACAGCTGATCGGGGCTTTTTTTTTTAAAAAAAAAAGAAGCCCCAATCAGTTGTAGCATGGGCCCCCTGCAGGGTCCTTTTAAAACAAACAAACAAACAAAAAACACCAACCAGCCCTCTGTGACGAGCTGGTCAGCTTCTATAAAAAACAAAAATAATGAAAGAAAGCAAAATAAAAAAACTAAACTTTTTAAAGAAATTCGTTTCATAAGAAACAAAATGGCCAGGAGAGAAACGAAAAACAAAATGCTCAATTCTACTTCACTTACGTTATTTCAGTTATGGTATTTTAGTTGTACTATCAGGACTGATTTTGCACTTTATGAAAGGACATTGCTCACCTAATATGCTAGTACTGTACAAGTAAGCAAGGCAGAACCAAACAACATTGGATCAGAAACAAAACAGAAAAAACAGTATAAGTATCTAAGTTACATCTAAGGGACAATATTACCACCAACCTACCTAATCTCTCTAAACTGAGTACATGGAGCATGAATATATTGTTTGCTAAAGGTACATCCAAAGAGGGATGCACACACACACACACACACACACACACACAGAGAGAGAGAGAGAGAGAGAGAGACAGAGACAGAGAGAGAGAGACAGAGAGAGAGAGAGATTGCATTGAGGTCCTTGAGGTCCTTGGAAGACTAATATATGACATACACAAGGCATAATCCTAGCATTATTACCCCACCTTTGCTCAACACAGTATTTGGCTCTAATCTGATTTCTCTAAAATAATGTCATTATTTTCCTATATTTAATATTTAATTTAAAAACACTTCTAATGACATTTTTTTAAAATTTTTAGTTTGAAAAAAGAAAGAAAGACTGACTTTTACCTGGAAATAACAAATGCAGCTCACATAGTGTCCTCCAGAAATCCAGAAAGCCTGCTTAGTTTTATGCCACAAGAGAAAAAGTGGCAACATTCAGAGAGCTGACCTCTGAGAGACAATGCGAAAAGTACGAGTAACTTCTTAAGCACTTGACCTGGCAAATGGCCAACCAGTTTCATCCAGCTGGACATTCACCCACAAGACAACAGCGGCATAGTTACCTGGATACCTGTTGCTAAAGGAGGCTAACACAATGGAGTGCCGTTGGAAAAACAGCAAGGAGGCATGCTGCTAAACAGCAAGCACTGTCCTGGCAAGAGAAGTTTTAAAATACTTAACATATAAAGAAACCATTAAAATGCTTAACTATAAAGACTCCTCCATGGATACAGGCCTTGACGAGGTAGAGGGGCTTGAGGAGGCAGAGACTTTCAGTGAAGTTAGGAGCTATGCTGGCAGTAGCATTGCTACCAGAAGGGCCTCCCAGGCCAGACAGGTCTCAGTGGAGAGACCAGACTAAAGGTGTCCACCCCCGAAGCATCTGATCCAGAGAGGGTGGCTTCAAACAGCACCTGATCCATAATGCGCGGCTGACATAATGGCTACTAATGGCAGTGAAGCAGGCAAGAGGGAAACCACTTCACTTAACCTAACTTCCCCAGGCAAATCTTTAGCATGACTGGAAAACCTAAAGCCATGGCCCCCAGTCCCCGGCAGCCCTTCGGTGGGTGGGTGGGTGGGGGTTGTTGTCTAAGAATCTCCAGGCCAGCCATGAGAAGGATAGCCACCTGGAACGTTCTCAGCTTCTTTCAAAGTGGAAAAACCCACAACGCCATCAGGGAAATGGAAAGACTTGATATCCTTGGTATTAGTGAGATGTGTTCGCCTAAATCAGGAAAGTACAGTATGTAGTAGATGGATATCATGTACACCAGGCCTGAACAACTTGGCGACCATGGGTGACCAGTAGCCTGAAGGGCCGTTAGACGTAGCCCGCCAGGTCCCTACCAGCCTCCTGATCCACCAGCGGCAGCATCCATAATGATAGCCATTGATACCCTTTTTCTCCATGAATTTGTCCAATCCTTTCCTAAAGCTGTCACCACTTCTTCTGCCAGGGAATTCCACAGACTAGTGATCCTCTGGATTAAAAAGTACTTTCGCTTATTTATTTGAGATGCAGCATCCAAAAGTTTAATGAAGTGAGCCCCTCCCCCCAGTTCTAGCGTTGTGTGATAGGGAAAATAGTTTTCCCTTATCTACTTTGTCCATACCATGCATGATTTTATAAGTTTCAATCAGGTCACCTGTAAGACGCTGTCATTCAAGAGTGAAGAGGCCCAGCCATATTTTTATATTTATAAAGATGTACAAAATAGTTTCCTGGAACTATTTTGAGAGCCATCTCCGGTGCTCATGACCCAATAATACAGGGCTCCTAACAAAGGGTTGGGGGGGGGCTATAATTCATTTCCATTATCCAATATGATGGGCAAGGGAGGAATTAATATTATCCACTTGACTTGGGGGAGGAGTAAAAAAGACCAAAATAAATGCCCACGACAGGAATTTGAGAGGCTAACCTCCGTGCACTGGACCAGTAAGACAACAGCAGAGAAAAAAATATGACAGGCTCCGTTACTGGTTTTCTATGATAATCTATTTACAGTATTTACAGTTTCCAGTAGTCTTCAGACTTACATCCAGTAGGAAAGACATCAGCTACTCATCTCAGTTTACAGCATTATCACAAGCTATACAGCCCCAGCACTCTAGCTAAACAGTACTGTTCCACAGCACCACTTGCATAGCAGCAACCTGGGCTAACAGCATCTCTGGCTATCACATCCTCAGCCAGCAGCGTCCTTCACTGACAGCATTCCAGCTAACAGCCTTGAGTGACAGTATTTCCAGCTAGCAGCAAGAACATACTGCCTTATACACAGTACCTGTATATGTAGAAAAGCTTTCCAATCATGTTTCCACATTTTACATCACATGAGTCTCGCTCTTGCGACCTTGTACATAAGCCTTCCTTGTCAAGGGCACACTCCACGTTTGTTCCAGTCCTCAGCTGGACACAATCTTCACTTAATGACAAGTTTTAAAACTCTTTGTCAGATCTTTACAGAAAAAAAAACTCTGACACTCCATAAGTCCCAAATGTTTCAAATGAAAATTTGATTTATTTATTTTGTTAGTTTTGTTTGTTTGTTTGTTTGTTTGTTTACCACTCATCTTCCCAAAGGAACTCCGGACGGTTAACAAAGGAGGGTAAAACAGTCAATATAAAATCAGTACGTCAAGACACACATGCACACACACTCAAAAAAAATAGTCAAAAGAATCATCAGCAAGATGATGTTTATTCTGTTTATCTGACATTCAGCCTTGACCGGATTCAAGGAAGTTCGTAACTCTCAGAGCAAAGATTTCAAATATCTTTTCTTTGCATACAACTCTGCCATTCTGGCTCATCTTACCCAATTCTGGCATACTGTCTGTGAACAGATATGGCAAACTTAGAAAGCCATGCCTATCCCAGCTCATTTGGGGAAGAAGATTTCTTAAACAAGTAACTCTTGTAGGCCCTGAGCGTTCCTGATATGTCTTGTCTACTCTTCCCTCACCATCCACAGCTGTCAAGTAGCCGTGGTGGCTAGGGAAGATGGGAGTTGTAGTCCAATGCATCTGGCATGGATGTGCCTACCTGAGGAAGACTACTGTAATAGAAAGAAGTGGCCCCCAGACTTCGCAAGTTATATTAGGCTATGTAGAATATCATTTTACTCTTGAGGAGTTGGGGAGACTCCTTAATCTAAACCAAGCATGCAACAACCGCAATGATGCACTGTGGAATTGAGACGGGGGGATAACTGCATTAGCCACATATTTATGACTTTTAAAATATAAGAGTGGAACTGCAGTGCAGGTGACCCAAACAGACGACAAGCATGGTTTAATCTCCAGGAAACCTTAGCCATCCTATAAAAATTCATGTGAAGTAAGTGCAATGCTTTTAGCCATTTTGACAATATTTTTCCAGACCACAGCCTCCTTTAAAAGGGGACAAAAGCAAAGGGGTGTGCTTATACAGACACATTAATATTTAAAACTGAGTTTGCCTGCTTGTGATGTACAATGACAGTCTTTGGTCCCGAGCAGCAGTAGGGGTGGAGGCATTCAAAATCTCAATTATATTTAAGACAAGAGAACCTTAGTGAAGAAAATGATGGCTAAAATTCTCAGTTCTAATAGTAACTTGATTATGAGTAATGTAGAAAAATCCAAATGAAAGCAACCACCTGGTCTACGACACAGATTTTTAAAACATTTAAAATGGTAATACTATTGCATTTACCGTATACCCAAACCATCTTCCACAAAGCTCATGACAGAATGCATGCTTCTTCCCAGACAACCCTGTGTGGTAGGGCTAGTTTAATAAGGAATGGTTGGCCCATGGTCCCTTGGTCAGCAATGGCTCAACCGTGACCCTCAATCTTAAAGGTCGGGGCATAAAGTTATTTGAACCTCCTATAATGAGCCTGTTAAGATTCCTCCTATTGTCCCACAAAGATTGGGCAACTTAATCCTGGAATCATCATCCTAATGCACAACGCTGAGAGTTCAATTACTTATCTAGCTTGTTTCCATACTCCTCTGAGCTACGTGACTGCCAATATGTTGCACATTTGGCTAACAGTGTCCCAGTCCAGTGTTTGCTTTCCTTAAAACAAAACCCTGAAAAATCCCCTTTATGTCCTTTTAATGCCTTAAGTTTCTTTCTTTTTTGAATGAGGTGTATGAGGGAGTACCAGGGTATTGGGGAATTATTCCTCAACATGTGACAAAACATGCTTCTTTAAAAGCAGAAATGTTTTTGAGCTAAGTAAAAAGTTGGGTATAGTATTGGGGCATGCTGGGTTTTTTTCAAGGGGGAAATATGTAGCCCACATGAGGACCTCAGGATGCATGTTGCTAACTCCTGATCTTGAAGTTGCTATTGAACAGATTCCCTCAATTCTGCTTCTCAAATTCCTAACTCGCTGTCATTCTCCTAACCCAGGATGGACAAAGTCCAGCTCTCTACATATTGCCGAGCTCCAATTACTCCTCACTATAGGCTAAAGCTGATGGGAGGCTGCAGTCCAATGATATCTGAAGAACTGCTCTTTGCCCCATCCCTATCCTAGTCAATCTACTGACCAATGTGTATCAGATCAGACCATTGCTCCACCCCGCTACTGTCTACCATGAATGGCAACAGTTGTCAATGGGATTGAATAAGAGCCTCTCTTTTTTGGCTCCATCTAAGGGCCATAAGGTGTGATTTCTGGTTGAATTCTGGAATAATAGCAGGGCTCCAGACGTTTTATAGTTTAAGTATTTCCAAAATGAGATTGTGCAGAATTATTTTCTTAATACCAATACATTATTACATCTTCATCCTTGTCTTCTAGCATCCAGAGTAGCTTTCATTAGAAAAACAACTATAAACATTAAAAACACTATAAATGCCCATGAATAAAAAAAACAAATATTATAATGCAGTATTTGCATGATAATGATAATGTTAAAAGTCTTTCCATCTAACACAGATATTTTAATTCAGAATAGGGGGGAAAGCCTTTTTCATTTCAGAAGACTATAACAGATTCAAGGGTTTTAACACTCAGATATAAAGCCTTCCATGGTTTGGGTTCACATTACTTAATTGGAGCAGGACACAAATTGAAGAAATACAGTAAATAAAATTAATATAGGAAAGATATAGTTACCTATCTTTGCAATAGTAATAGCTTAAAATTAAAGTTTTTTTACTCTGGTGATTAAATGTAATCCGCAGTTTTACAGTGTTTATCTTCACTTTACTACTGTATATGAAGTGTGCACACCTCACATAAAATGATGTAGACAACTACGACTATTACTCTAACAGAAGCCTTAGTGATTGATTATACAGCGACTACAAGATGCCATAATGACTGTCCGGCTATGTAATAGGTTAGAACACATGATATAGATACTTTCAATTCAGCTCTGGGAGTGGATAAGATAGATCAGAGACGAAGCTAAATTTGCTTGTTAGGGTACGACTTTACAATACAGCTAAACCAGTGGTCTGGTAATGGCCACGCTGCCAAATTACTGAAGGTCAGCATGCCTGATCTCAATACTGCACGTCTCTTGGATGAGATTACTGACAGATAACTATCCCTTATAACAAAGGTATGCTGGAAAAAGGAAATAAATATAATGTGTGAAACGTATTCCACATTATGGGTGGAAATAAGTACTAAATGTAGGAAACATTATTTTTGTTAGTGAAGAATTATGTTCACAGTTAGCTTCCACTATTAAGAAACACACAGTAATCTGAATTTTGTGGGTCACCACCTGTGGGATTTATAGAGGATAATGATCTATTACAGTGGACCTTCGTATAACAAATGGTTCATATAACATAAAATCTGTACAACATAAAAAATTCCAGAGACAGGAGAAATTTGCTTAACAAAATTGCCTATGGGGCGAATCCGTACAACATAAAAATGGTCGCAATTAGGGATTACTCCATTTTCAATGCATTCCTATGGGGAATTTGTATAAAGGAAAAAACATAATTTTATTTGGAACAAATTAATTGTTTTATACAAGGTACCACTGTACAAGGAATTGTGAGGGTGTTCTACTATTTCCCATCCTTTGATTGAAATTCATTATTTACTATTATTATGCTAGAGACATCTTAACTCCCACCAGTACAGTGATGCAAGATAATGAGGCCTGAGTAAGGACTATCACTTTGCACATGCCAAATGAATTTTACTCATGGAGAACACTGCCTGGACAACAACACTTACACAAGTGGCATGATCCTGCATTACTTATATTGGAAGGACCTTGCATTCAGCTGATGCTCAGTGCTACTGACCTCAGTTTTGAATTAAGCCTGGTTTTGGTCTGTTGGCTCTTATCATTCTAATTGCTTTCCTGGATCCAAATAAACCAGTGTCTATTATTACTGTGTTCATTATTAATTATCTAAGCCTCAGAGGTATAGACATGGTATTTGGGGACTACTTGGATTATGAATCCGATGAGTCTTCATTCTAAGCCTTCTAATTCTTCGTTCTAGACCTTTAGGTGCCTGCCTGCCTACAGACACCTAAAAGGAGCTCACCAGGAGAAAAGGCCTAGTGGGAACAGCTTTGCGGCCTAGCTCTCACTTTCTGTTCAAAAAGGAAGCTTCCAGTTTGAAGTGGGGCAGCTTCATTTCCAACGCTAGGCCTATGCTATATCACGAAGGTTTCCTAGCTAGGCCCTTTTGAAAGGTGAACAACATTTCTGTCCCTGTAGATGTGGATATGTCAGGAGAAAGTCCCAGAAGATAGAACAATGGGGTCTCTTCTCCAAAAAATCCTACACATATATTCAAATTCATAGTGTTGTCACCCCCATATGAGTACAAATAATTTTCATCTACATGGGAACATAGTTTTTACCATGTAGCACAGTGGTTCCCAACCTGGGGGTCAGGACCCCTTTGGGGGTCAAACGACCATTTCACTGGGGTCGCCATGAGCCAGTGAAGAAAAAGGCACAAATGGCTTGGGTCTGGAGGAGAAGGGGGAGGAGGGGGGGGGGGAAGAGTGAGTTACAGCTGGATAGGTTGGAGGGGATGTCAGTCAATGGCACCAGAGGCTCCGATTGGCTGAGGGTGCCTGTAGAGTGTAGAGGGAAGTTCTCTAGTAGCCTGCCAAAGGGGGTTTGTGGCCTCTTCCAAGCAGGGCAAGAGGTCACCACAACATGAGGAACTGTGTCAAAAGGTTGCAGCATTAGGAAGGTTGAAAATCACTGATTTAGCAACACAGGAGGAAGCCTTACACAGATTCATATCACTGGGGCATGTTAACTTTGACTGGCAGTGACTCTACAGGGTTTCTAGTCGGATTCTTTTCTCACCCTACTTTGAGATCTGTGTATTTCCTGGGGTTCTCCCACCATGTCAGTCCTAACCTGGTCCAACTCTGCTCGCCTGTCAAAAGCATGGCATGGGGGGCATGCAATTTCTGGTATCTGGTAAAACTCTTGAGCGTCAAACAGCTTCAATATTATTTCTTTGAAACATCTAGAGAAAAGACATCATGCTACACAAACAGCCTTTTTATAAACTCCCACTCAAATTTAAAAATAATAATTCAAAAGACAGCACCTTTGCCAATGGAATATCTGTTGAACATTCTGGAGTTACTGTTTCTGGGTTGGGGCTGAAGCCAGATCTACTCTTTCCAATTCTGTAATTAAGTCTCTGACAGGAAAGCAGGTCCATCTGTACTAACAAACGTATGCCATACCTGAATTAAATGTACTGTATATGTATTACATTTTTACCACTGAGACCTAGTGTGCAATGCAGCCACTGTTGTTATCATCCCTCATTCAGGACAAAACCAGTGGCACAGCTGACACATTCAAAAACAGGGTTTACTGTAACTGTTTAAAGGATTTTGATGGACAAGCACAATACTTCCTGTAGTTCTGGGCCCAAATAAAGTGCACAGAGATTGGGGAAAATGTACTCTGTGCCCTTTTGGAGACTGTGAAATGATCCTTATGCGGATCTAGGGCAGCATTTTTGTGTGTTTCCTGTTCTGCAGGGCACAGAAGCTCCACTGTCCATCTGCCAAGTTGGGTACTGCACTTGGTATGACTCTTGGCTTTTTATATTCCCTCCTGCTTTTCAGAAACTGGAATAAAGGCAGCCTCTAGAAAGTAACTTAAGGACTTTCCCTACACTTCCCTTTTCTTTCCTTTGCCTCACCTTTCCTATGCTCCAGATCTAAAATCAGTAGCACTGTGGCCACAAGACTTTCACGGCTTAATCAGATTCTTTGTATGAGGAAACGCAAGGAAGGTTCACTCCCAGAGTAAGAATCTTCCTTTCCTTCTCTTCAGCTACTTCTAATCACAACACATGTATGCTGGATTTGGCAAGAAGTGTGCCACTCCATTATTGTTAATGAATGAAGTAAAGTTTCTAAACTGCTTGATGGAAATTTGGAAACACAGCCTCATTGGTTGGACAACACGCAGAAAGTATTGCTTACCTGATGAGTAGGAACTTCTTTTAAAAAGTAGATTACTGTTCTTTTTAACCAGGACAAACAATGCCAAATGGCCCCATCCTTACATTAAGGCAATCCTGAAGATCATTTTGTTTGTCTCAAGATCAATTAAACCACAATAAATGTAACACTGAAGGTATGTCCCCAACAGCACTTGCATGTTTTATTGCTTTTATGACTGCTGTAAACCAGGGATGGCAGGAAGTCATTGGGTCCAAATCCCAAGTCCAAGTTTGAGTCTTTGGTATCAAATATTGAGTCCCAAGGCCCAAGTCTGAATCCCTATAAAAAACAAAAAAAAATTCCCCTGAGAAAAAAGGGGTGTGGCTGGGTTGAAAGTCAAGAGCAGTGTCCGGATCTTTGGGGAGGGAAAACCGAGTCGAATCTAAGTCAAGTCACTGGTGCAAACTAAGGCTTAACAGTATGTCTTACGACTCAAGTCCCTAGCCCTACTGCATTTAATTGCTTCAAGAAGTGTTATACACTAAATTAGTGGTATGGAAATATATGAATGAATAAATAAACTCCTGTAGCAGGTCACTAGTCTTCTCTCAAAAGAGAGATTATCAAACTCTGCACACCGTAGGCTGATAGATCTTCACCAAGCAATATTCTTGCCCTTGTCTCCTGAAAGCCACATGGGAAGGAGATCAAAAAGAGAGTGTTTAGCTTTGATCCAAGCTGTCCTGGTGGAACCCGGGCAGACAAGGCATTCTTTTACCAAACAGAAAGTGGCCTTCAAAACCCTATGGAAAGAAACATTCGCTCAAGTATCGGGCTTTCCATCTATCTCAGCCATACTGGCAGCCCAAGATAAGTAGTGAGCTGCAAAGAGAGATGGATTGTTTCAATTACAGAGGCTCAGTTCCTTGTTGCCTGGTGCCTTTCAAGATCCACATGGGTGAATAGCTGTAATTGAAGGCTTGCAATTGACTGTGTAAGATTGAAAAAAGCAAAGTAAGTGCCCAAAGTTTGCCGTGTTACATTAAAAAAAAGTAGAGGAGTGCAGTAGTCCACTAATAAAATACAAGAAAAGACCTTTGTCCTCCCCTCACCCAACATACAGAGGTAAAGTGGAGAATTCTTCTACCTGGAATTAATTATTAAGAATCTCTCTCTCTCTCTCCCTGACTGCACTGTAAATACTTTCAGGGAAGTAAATGTCCTTGCAAATAGTGGGGCTTATTTCTGAGTAAAGAAAAACAGCCATCTGCTGCAACGGCTGTTAGAATCACTTGCATGCATGTCTGCCTCTCTCTCTCTCTCTCTCACTCTCACTCACTCACTCACTCACTCACTCACTCACTCACTCACTCACTCACTCACTCACTCACTCACACTCACTCACACACACACACACACACACACACACACACACACACACACACACAC
>JAHTLZ010000015.1:9030869-9054038 GCA_023846285.1 Phrynocephalus versicolor
ATAAGAATAAGAATAAGAATAAGAATAAGAATAAGAATAAGAATAAGAATAAGAATAAGAATAAGGCATCTGACACAAATCTGTCTGATCTGAACTAAAGGGTATCCAAACTATACTGTGACAATTTGTTGAATGGAATGTCTCGTTCAGTTAATGACTTCAAGATGGGGGGCATAGATCAAACATGACAATGGTAAAATAGTTCATTTATATATATGTATATATAAAACCACCAAGAAGCTTCCCCCCCCTGCCGCCGCCCCCTAACACCAATAATATAATAATAGCTGCTGAGCAAATATTTGAGCCTTCTGCAATAAGTCCTTCCTTCAAGTAGCAAAGGTTGTGGTGCCATCTCAACACATTCTGTTGCCTGAAAGAGTGCCCAGATGGCCATTTCCCCCATGTCAACACTTCCAAGACGTTTTAGCAGCATCATACATTTCTCTCTTCATAGTCCCCTGCTGATTATTCCCTAGCACATGGAAGCGCAATCCTGACATTATCGCTAAGAATCATCTACAGAGATGACCAAGGATCTGTTAGGGACAGTTCAAAAACAGGACCATCAAGGTCCTTGGTCTCAGCCTAGGAGAGACTGTGAGTGAAAATATTTACATTTTCTAAAACAGCTTCTTGTTATAGGAATATATGTCATCCTATTCTTTAAGACGTCAGCGGGCCCCACCCCCCAATTGGGACGAGCACAAAGAAAAAGATGTTCTTTAATTTGTCCTTAATAAAACCCTGGAAAATAAATATAAGTGCTTCAAAAGGACACACCACACTGTCTTTCCTCCTTATTTATATCCATCTACCTATAGCATTGTTTGGTTTTCCAAGTGTTTGCTAATCTGCTGGAAGTGCCACTCCATGAGGCGATGAAAAGGTAATTATAAAGCTGCTTCGCTTGTTCTATCAGCATACAAAGAGTGACCCTGGAACCCTGCCAGTTTGCCAGATGATATTAAAAACAATTTCCAGGAAGACTTCGGATTATTCCAATCTCTGTTAGGGGTGGGGTTGCCCCTCCAACTGCTTCTCATTATCTACCCACTCCTCTGTTTTACAGAAGCTTTTTCATTTGTGCTTTAAAATGCTGCATACATGTGTGAGCCCGTGAACTTCCAGATACGGGTAGGATATAGCTCCTACCATCCCTGATCATTGGTGATCAAGCTGTCAGAGGCTTAACTGGAGTTGAATTGGGGCAAGCCAATAATTCCCCATATCTCTGAAGTAATTCAACCCTCTGCTATGTAAAACAGGCTGGTTGATATACTTATCTAACAAAACCCATTGCATTGGTGTGCACCTCCCCCCCCCCCGAAAAAATTGTAGCCTCTCCCACTCCTCGGTGAGGGGGAGTTTCACCTTGGGGTCCAAGGCAGAGGAGCAGGTGGTGGCAGAAACTGTGGCAGGGAAGATAAGAAGGCCCCATGAGGTCCTTCCTCCTTCACCTCCATTTCTTTGAAAATTGGCAGTGGCCCTGACAGCGCATTGATGCTTCAATGTGGTCATCTGCCTGGGATCATTTAGGTTATAGTACAGCTTCATCTCGGGAGGGAAATGATATTACTATTTTCAGGGTGAGCAGCTTTCTCCTCATCCATCCCTTAAAAATTAGATACGGGCTGATGAGCAACATCTTGTCGAAACTAATTTGTGCCAGAGAACGGCAAAGAAGAGCAATGAAGCTGACATGCTCTGCTCCCTCCCCACCATTTATGCAGGGGCTTCTCCCTCTTGCCACTGACACCCTGTGCTACCACACCACACTTGCAGAGAGCCATTGGGAAGTTACCAGGTCTCACCACAGCCTCCGATGTGAAAACAACTGGAGAAATCCATTCACTGCAAACGTGTATGCACGTATCTAAAACCTTAGACATTCCACAATTGGCAGATGGCACCTGAAATTGTCGCACAAGCTAATGGGAACAGGCAAACAAGAATAACAAAGAGTCCTGTGCTAAATTTCAGAGTAGTAAATTTTGTTTTGTATGGGTTTTCACCGAGGCAGGCCACTTGCCTTCAGCCAAGGTTTATTTAAAAGAGGCGAAACCACACACAGAGAGAGAGAAAGAGAGAAAAAGAGAGAGAGAGAGAGAGAGAGAAATTTTTTTGTACCTCTCTGGGTAACCATGACGCCAGTTGTCAGGCATCGTGGGTTAGAGCAGAGGAGCATTCCATAGCAATAGTTATGCGTCTCCCTTCTTTTTTTGTTCTCTCTAGCCAGAACCAGCTTTGACAATGGGCCTTGGAAGTTCTGATACACAAGTCCTAAATATTAGGCTGAAACTCTCCCTCTTAAGTGAGCTCTTAGTTTGTGAAGATTCTCAGTCATCCAGGTGAGTTTATCTGGAAGTTGAGTCATGGCTACTGGACTTCTTTCTGAGACCGATGAAGCTGTTTGGATGAACAGCGAAACGTTTCTATCTCTCAAAAAGAAGTCCAGTAGCCATGACTCAACTTCCGGATGAGCTCTTAGTTGTTATGTTGGTCGTTATATTTTGTCCACTTGCTGTTTTCCAAAGCAAACATAGGGGTTTTTATTCAGCTTTTCTGAAGTACAGGCACCTTGACAGTTAGCACTCAGGTTGAAATCTAGATTTGATAATGAGCATTATTAGGTGATCTTGGAAACGTCACAAATCTTCACTATTACCTACGTTCATAGAGCTGATGAGGAGCTAAAACAAACTACAGTGGACCCCGTGTAACAAATGGTTTGTATAACATAAAGTCTGTACAACATAAAAAATTCCAGAGATAGGGGAAATTTGCTTAACAGAATGGCCTATGGGGTGAATCTGTGCAACATAAAAATGGTTGCGATTAGGGATTACTTTGTTTTCAATGCTTTCCTGTGGAAAATTTGTATGAAGGAAAATTTGCTTAACAGAATTTCATTTGGAATGAATTAATTTCTTTATACAAGGTACCACTATATAATGCCACAGTGAAAGTGCAGAGAAATAAAGACTAAGGTAAAGGGTTCTTTAAAAAGAGAGAGAGAGAGAGAGAGAGAGAGAGAGAGAACTACATTACAGTATCTAATTGGCCCATACAATCATCTTGCTTAAGCCATGAACTTCAGCTTTCTCAAATACGGGAAATGTAGGACTGCAGCCAGCTCTCTCACGGCAGATGGGACTCATCTGTGTGTTTCTAAATATGAAATTACCTAATACTTCACCCCACAAGCCTGTGCTGTGGGGGATGGGAGTGGGCAGATGTACCTGGCATATTCAGCACACTAGCCTAATATGCAGTATCTGTATAAGCAAATTATTGTGTCAGTTCTAATCTTAGGCCTCATTAACATGAGCCTATTATGCACTGGAAAACGTCTGGAAGCCAGCCCTGGCATCTCTTTGCTGGACCTCACATTGTCCCAATTAAAGAACTTTTTTTAGGTTTAATAATAGATTAAGCATGGGAATCAAGAGAAATGTGAGTGTGTGACTTTGACCTGTGACAAAGAGATGGTGTATTAAAGGTCTCTCTTATTTAAATGACAATTTCCTATTCCATGTTCTTTTATCCAATAAATAACAATTAATGTTCGAAGTACTGAGTACCTAGAAGTCAGTTACATTAAAACCTTACCTTGCTTATTCTATCAACTATTGTGCATCTTTTGGATCTGCACGGCTGGATTACAAGACAATTGCCCTGGAAGAGCCACTTGTAGCCTTCTCTGATCTGGCACCATATACGGTTGGCTACCATATACTATCATCCCAGATAACACTGATTTTATTATGTGCAGATGATGGGTTTTGTAGTCCAAAACATCTGCAGAGTGTCAGGTTGGGCACAGGTGCTCCGGGGGTTGCATCCCCCTCCCCCCGTCTAATTGCCTCGTCATGTTTGCTTCTTAGATCAACTTTGTTGTATGCCCAACGCGTGCTTGTTTGAGTGGAGATTCAGTTCTTTGGAGTACAACTCTCACTTTTTAATGTCCTGGTTTTGAGTGTTCCAGAGCAAGAGCCATTGGCTCTCCAGTCAGTCGGCTGCTATTGGGGTGAAGGTTGGCAGCTGGCACCAAAGTCATCCGCAACGATGCTCCTCTGTTGCAAGTTATTTCTAGCAGGCACAGAGGAGAGGTATAGGAAAATTAGCAAGGGGGGGATCGGCCTTGAAACCCTTCATCCTTCTGTAATTCACACTTTTCTGTGCCTCAGTCTATCTGCCTGTCTCCAGGTTTGCCCCTCCTATCTCTGCTGTCCCTGGGCATTTTTCATTTTTCGACAAGCCAAAACAAACATGTCCCTTCTCCTCCATTTGGTCTGAAAATTTCTCGGGAGATACGGGGGGGGGGGGAGGCATAACACCAGCCAGAGGAAGGAAGAAACTCTCCTGAGTGAATTGCGTGAGATCAGCCTTTTGTATGACCAGTCTGACTTCTTCTATGGCTACCACATGCTTAGTACTTGGCCTACATCCTGAACCTTTTTAAAAAAAAAAAATCCATGATGTATTTCTATTTTATCAAAGCCCTGTAGGAACATTTGGGAGCACATGCAACATCTGGTGGGAGATGGAAGGCCATATGGGCTGAAGAAAATATATGGCTTTTTCAGAAGCACCTGTTGAACAAATGAAGTTCATAAGCCTCCTAGTGCAGTGGCTCAGTGGAAAAGCATGTGCTTAGCATGTGCAAGGTCCAAGGTTCACATGCTTTTCTATATATGTGTACATGTAGCAAATGTCAGATACAACACAAAAGTTTAAGCTTGGATATTTTCTGAATTATACTGAAGACTTCTACTAAAAGACTGAGGGGGCAATCAGAAGAGCATCAAGCTGACTATTTTGTTTGTTTTGGTGAGGCCTGGTTTGCCCTATTTTCTAGCAATGACTTGTTTTAATAAGAGTGATCCATCCTGCTCTCTTTCGGAGTGGTTCCTCTCCTTTCTGGCATAGCCCTAGCGTAGCAGTTTATTTGGTGCTACTGACAGCACTCCCGATTATCCCATCCCTCAGTTTGTGTGGCTGCTTACTTCACTCGAAAACAGAACTGTAGGAGACATTCTGTTCAGTGACAACCCTGTGATGTATGCAATGGGTGGTGACAATAGAAAATGCAGCAGAGAAATCCTCCCCTCTGTTTCCGATAATAAGGGAATGTCCATGCTAGGCTGACATACTGCTGCAGCGCTACATAGCTTCCTACCGTTAAGTTCCCAAAAGTTCCACGGCTTCCTACATTCAAGTCCCCAAACTTCTAGCGAAGACCAATGTCCTCGAACTGTTCCAGTTTGGCTTCAGGCTTGTCTGTTCCTTGATGATTAAACCAGTGGATTTTTCTTCCCAACCTGTGCCAAGGAGCCCTTGGACTTATTGGAAAGGTATTAGAAATCCCTGAGTGAGAAGATAAGTGGTGGTGGATGAGTTTTCCATAAAGACAGATTGCCTGCTGAGATTAGTCCTCTCTGAGGACATGCCCCTTCAAAAACAAAAACAAAATAAAAATAAATAGTACGTATGTTTTGTCACAGAGAAGGGCAGAAGAGAGATCAGGAGCAACCATTAGGTTTACCCTACTCCAATTGGTCAAGTCTGTGCATATTAATTCTTAATTATGCAAATAAGACAGATCTATCTTCTGCCCTTCTCTGCCATAAAATGCACCTATTTTTATCCAATAAGTCTAAAGGCTCCTTGGCACAGTTTGGGGAGAAATATCCACTGGCATAGACACTAAGGAACAGGCAGTGTGATGAGGACTACATTTCCTTTAAAAGGAAACAAGTGCCAACAAAGACAAAAGGAAGACTGGAAGTCAACACTTTATTAAGAGAATATAAATTTTACCAAGGAAAAAGTGCTAGCTCTACTGGCATTAAAGGTAACTTTAACTGAAACCTCTACAATTACTTAATTAAATACTTAATTATTAATGTTTGGCAATCACATAAAAACACATACATATAAAAGGAAAATAAATGAGAACAAATGCTATATGGGACACATGGTAACATGAATAACCACGGGCGTATATAGGAGGAACCTCTTAAGAAGGAATGGGAAGAAGTGGGGGGGAGGGGAATCTGCTTTAAATTCTAATGAAGGGAGTTGAGGAAAAACATTTGCCTTGTATAAATATAATGCAGCATAACAGGAAAATGAAATTTAAAAATATTGGAGGGCAAAACAGTAAAACTCTAATTAAAGTCAAAACTTGCCCTGCAAGAGAATTGGCTGGACCATAGGACCACCTATTGCGAAAAGGGAGAATTAAGATGTCCCAAATGAATTCACAGCTGCTTTCACAAAAGTGTGTGTGTGTTGGGGAGAAATACACTGCAGGATTAAATCCAGAATTAAAGTGCCCCATGGAAGCCATCTGAAGCAAATTGACAGGGTTATATAACCTATCAAATGACATTCATCTGTGTTTTAACGTCACAAAAGAGAAAGAGTTGAACATTTTAGGGACTCCCTTTTCTTCTGAAGAGTCCTTCTGAGTGTGTGCAGATACCGAGAATGATTCATCAATTAATGACCTGGATTAAGGAAGGATCATGGTTGTGAATAGTTTTATTGTATGTCTGGCCAGCTGATCCCAAGAGGGCTATTCTAGCCCTAGCAGAGCAACAGAGAAGTCCTGTGAAGAGCAGTGTGTGTGTGTGTGGGGGGGAAGCATCTGAAACCCAGGAACTGCGAAAGGACCATTTAGGTCTCATTTAGGCTGCCATCATGCAGACATTCCTCAGGCAGTGCAAACACAGTGGGGCTTGGAAGAACCCCAGAGCCCTATTCGCTCCGTATCAAGGCCAGTCTAGTCCAGGTTCCTGTTTCCTTCCCTGGCCAAACAGACAATTTGGGATGAAGCTCTCAGGCATAACAACAGGGCAATGAGCTCCTGTATTAATAATGTTTAGAAATGAGAATCACAAGCAACCAGGGCCGGTGCTAGGTTTTTTTGCGCCTTAGGCGAGGGGTGGAGCGGGGGGCGGCGGCAGGGCGGCGGGGGGTGGGCAGGCGGCAGATGGCGGGGGACGGCGACGGGTGTGGGGCGGCGGGCGGTGGGCACAGGGGTGGGTGGTGATGGGCATGGGGCGGCGGGCGGGCAGCGGGCGGGGGCGGTGGGGGGACGGACGGCGGTGGCCAGCGGCGGGGGTGGGGGGCAGGGGGGCAGCAGGGTGGCCAGTGCACTCTGTCCATTTTGGCACCCTAGGCAACTGCCTAGTTCGCCTTAATGGACGCGCCGGCCCTGCAAGCAACTAGAAATAGTAAGCAGCCACTCTGAATGGCAACCACTGAGAAAACAATAGCAGGAATCCCAGTGGTTCTCATGCTAATATAAGCGAAAAGGCATAGATCACACCAGTGAGCTGACTTTTGTTACAAGTCACTATTTGTATTTCTTGTTGTGCCACAACAAACATGACTGGCATTAAATGAGGAGTGCAAGCAGTAAGCAATACGCTGCTGCAGTTTTATTCAATACACAGGTATGAATAATGAATAAGAATCTGGCCTTTTAAGTATACAGGCTAAGGCTTCCCACCACTGGGCTCAAGGTGAGGTACGTGGCTTTTCTCTTCCTCAGTTCATTCTCACTGCAAGAACAAGGAGAGTCAAGCTGGGAGACTGTGGTTGACCCACTACCACCCAATGAGTTTTATGACTCAGTGGAGGACTTGAATATTGATTGCCCATCTCCCAGTGCAAGGCTCTCTAAACCTTAACACGCTCTGGGCTGCTGTTGCAATTTCCAACATAACCATACTGACCAATGGCATGAAGCAGAGAAATCTTCAAAGCCCATTCTCATAGCACCAAATCTATGGTTTGACACTGCACGATGGGTTGCAAAGTCACAATCTAAACGCTGAGAACTCCCACTCTTCTTCTTTTCATTCTTCTACTATTGCTAACAATTGCTATTACTAGTACTATTATGAGCACTAATTCTACCAACACAAGTACAGTACAGTGGAACCTTGACTTGCGTCATTAATCCGTTCCAGAGGTCTAGACTTAAGTCAAACATGATTTAAGTCAAATGAACTTTTCCCATAGAAAGTAATGGGAAAGTGGATTAATCCGTTCCAGATGATGAAAAAGACCCCCGAAAACAGCAATTTAACACAAATTTGACTGGGATAGGAGATTCCTTCCGGGGATGTAAATGAAATGTCTCTTCCAAGAGAGGAGGAGGCACTGGAATTATAGTCCACAAGTTATACGCCTCCACTTTTTAATGTTCATAGCAACAATGTCTAACATTTAAGTTTTACTGATTTTTAACCTGACGTTCCAAGTTCTGAACAACTCTATGCTTACCATTAGAGTCCCACAACTGCACAGCATCCCAACTAAAATGCTTCCATTGTGGACCAGACTTCTGCAGCCAGGTTTTTTACAAGACTGAGCCGACTGTCTAACCAGCGAGGCCAGCCCCGAGCTCCTGGCCCTTCTTCTCCTCTGGTGGCAATGGCGGCTTCAGCAAGGCCGAGGACCAGCTCCAGGTGCTCGGAGCTGGCCTCGCCGAAGCCGCCGCTGCCGCTGCCGGAGGAAAGGAAGAAGGCAGGAGCAGTTTGGAGACAGCAGCCGCGATGCTGGGTCGTGGCTGCCGCCCGATTCCGGTGCCTTGCGCCGGGGCTACAAGATGTAAGTCAAAGCCTGCAACTCAAGTCAAACAGGCCCCTTCTTGCTGCAAGTCAAATATGATGCAAGTCAAGCAGCATGTAAGTCAAGGTTCCACTGTACTTTTTTTTCTCAGACAGCATTCATTGCTTTACCCAAGAATCCAATCACGTATGAGAAGGAACACACAGAAATGGAAAAGTCAGGATGAAGCTGTTGTGTGCCCCCCCTCCAGCTTGCTGGGGTTGCACAACAACCCATACACAACCCTTTCATCATGAGACGGCTTCTCCCATTGTAACCCTGGTTTGCTCCCCTGCTTTAGAATGAATAACGTTTTCATGAGTTTCTCAGTCGAGTGCAGCAGGCAGGCAGAGACACAAAACCAACAGGTCAAAGTTGGGAAACCAAATAACTTTGTTTGCTTTCAGCGCAGGCTTCTTTGTCTTTCTCTGCCTCTCGCTAAAAATCTTAATCCTCACACAGGCAACAAGAGATTTCACTGGGCGCCTGCCAACTCTTGGCTGCTGCTTCTCCCTCTCCCTCCCTCTCTCCCTCTCTCTGCCATCTTCTGAAAAGGAAGCAGGTCCTTCTTTGCGATGCAGAGGGGCGAGCAGGAACAAGGTTGCTGGTCTCCCTGTGTGGTCTGTTTTTAAGCACCATCTGTCTTGAGTTTAGCACAACAGTACAGTGTGCACAATTAAAACAATCTGCTCAAGTTAAAGCTTGGATGAATTCAATGTTACGCCAGAGACCGGGATGCAGATAAACTGCACCAGACATTTATTGTGGGGACAACATGACACTAGAAGGCTGGCCAGCATTGGAGAAAAAGTAACAAGCATCACGAATGCTCCAATAGATTAGAAGATCTCTGAAATCTCCCTTATGCTCTGATGTGGAAGAAAGAAACACATTTGCTGTTGTAGAATACTGTAGTGTCTTTGATGGGCCCTAGTTCTACTGTAGAAAAAAACTACCAAACTATAAACAGTAGCTAAGTTATACATCACTTGGGAAATATGGTAATAATAATCTACAAAACTGGTAGATAGCTCTGTGCCTTAGGCATCTGACTGTAGATGCAGAGGTTGACGATTCACTTCCCCACGGCGTCTCCTTGACAGGGGATGAACTCAATGATCCATCCAAAGACATCCTTGACAGGGGATGAACTCAATGATCCATTATCCAAAGATAATGGTGATGATGATTTCTCCATTAGTTTGTCACTCTGCTTGCTATTGAGCGGGCAACAAGATGGCACTGATTAGAATCAAGTTTGGTGCCACTGACAGTGAGCACAAGATACAACAGCATATTAACAGTCACAATGAGTTCATACTGATACAACAATGGTGCACTTGTGCCAGTAAATATCCCATGGCATCTTCAGAGGTGCTATTTTTTAAAAAAAATACATTGAATAGCCATTCAGAGAGATCCATCTGACACCTGCAGACACCCAAATGTGGCTCACCTGATTAAAAAGCCTAGCTGGAAAGGCTTTGTGGTGTAGCATGGGCCGAGCTATACCTTAGCTCAGTGGTTCTCAACCTTCCTAATGCCGCGACCCTTTAATACAGTTCCTCATGTTGTGGTGACCCCTTGCCCTGCTTGGAAGAGGCCACAAGCCCCCTTTGGCAGGTGCCATAGAGAACTTCCCTCTACAGACACCCTCAGCCAATCACAGCCTCCGTTAGCATTGACTGACATCCCCTCCAACCTATCAAGCTGTAACTCACTCTTTCCTCTCCCTTCCTCCAGACCCAGGCCATTTGTGCCTTTTTCCTCACTGGCTCATGGGGACCCCCGTGAAATGGTCATTCAACCCCCAAAGGGGTCCTGACCCCCAGGTTGGGAACCACTGCCTTGGCTTCTTGTTGAAAAACAAAGCTGCGGGGGCTTCGTTTCTGAACAGGAAGCTGGGAGAGAACTAGGCCTATTTTAGGCCACAGTGGCTTCTTACTGAGATCTGTTCCTCAGGTGAGCCAGATTTCAGTGTCTGCAGGTATTGGTGAAACCCCAAAAATGGAGAAATATGGGATCTGTAGTCCAACAATTATTGTAAGAAATATCTGCAAAAGCAAGGGAGGGGTTCAAGGACATAATTATGCTGATTTTGTTACCAAAAGTAAACCTGAAAAGTTTAACATGTTTTTTCTACCCACTGGGCAAGGTTATAAGAGGTTGCTGTGTTTTTCCCTCCCACATTTCAGGGCAATCATAAAACTGGTTTTTGCACCCAAAAAAGTTACATTTTGCCCATCGAACTAGTATCTTGTGCAAAATACAAATGTGTGTGTGTGTGTGTGTGTGTGTGTGTGTGTGTGTGTGTGTGTGTGTGTGTGTGTGTGTGTGTGTGTGTGTTACACCTACCCTTACCCCTTGAGTCCATTTTCTGTTTTCTAATTCTGCAGCTGTTGTTGCTAGAAGGGAGAAACTGGCCTTTTTGTTCCTGTGCAGAAATGAAATATCTCACATCGAAATATTTTTCTAGTGCATCATCTCAGTCTGTAGAAATGCACTTTTTTGTGAAGCATCAGAAAATGCACAAGTATTCATTAAATCTCCAGTAGGGCTGTATAGATTCTTGTTCAACATTTATAGACCGCTTGACTTGGTTCTCTGCACCATTCTAAGCAGTTTACATCAATGAATAATGTACAAAAATGAGCCAAAATACTAACCCACAAAAGAAGTAATGTTGTGATGACAACAGGAGACTCATATACATTAATTTAAAGAAGGATCACTCCCCCAGTTATAGTGGCTCCACTGACAGCCAATTCATTTCCGTACACAATTCAAACTGCTTGTTTTAATCTACAAAGCCCAAGCTATTTAAAAGACCACATCTCCCTTTATGAGCCTCTCCATCCTTGAAGATCTTCAGGGGAGGCCCTTCTCTCAGTCCCACCACCCTCCTATGTGCACTTGGTGGGGGCACAGGGGAGGGCCTTCTCTCTTGCTACTCCTCAGCTCTGGAACTCTCTCACACCGGAAATCAGGTTGCCCCCTCCCACACCTCTTTTCTGTCCAAGCAGACAAGGACCTTTTCATGATGTAACCAGTCGGGTTCTTTTTAAGGAGAAAGAGGGGATAAAAATATTTTAAACAAACAAAACAAAACTAGGGTTTCTTTACATGCCTCTCAAAAGAGACAATATTTAAACATCCAATCTTAAAGGATAAAAGAAAGGGGGGGGGCTGAAGTGCTTCTAGCAGGAGCCCATTCCATAGAAAGAGGCTACAACCAAAAAGACATGCTTTCTCTTACACAGGATAAGCAGATTGTCCCCATATATTAGGTCCAACAGATAAAACATTTAATGCTGTCTTATCTGATGAATCTCTGTTGCCAAAGTACAACCCCAACCAAGGTAGACTGGGCACCTCTCTGAGGCCCACTTACACCTCCATCTTATCAGGACTGAGTTTTAGTTTACTGGTCCTTATTCAGCTGATTCATGACCTTGGCTAGCACTTTCACCATCTCACCAGTGAAGCTGACAAAGAGATCTATGTACAGTCTGAGAAGCTACTAATTCAGACCTGTAGATACACAAGCAAGCAAACAAGCAAATAAATGTAGTGTTGTGTGGGGCCTCAAAATTGTTTCAAAATTATTTGACATAATTTAATGGTTTCAGACTGCTTTAATCTAGCTTCAGTAAGATGTTCCTTGTATATTGATTATATCCTCCTCTCCTTGAAAAACATTCTCAATTGTTAACAGGCATTAGATCATGGCAAGCCAAGAGAAGCAGAGAACCAACAATGCAGACAGTGCCTATGCAGTTACTGGTTTATAAGGTTATTTTATTGGCATTTTCATAAACCAGTAACATTTGCAAACAATAAATGCAGTTACAAAACACATCACAAGCCAACAACATGGAATACATCTGTACAATACTCTTTACAAGCAAGGGGAACCAGTAGCAGGAAAGAAGCAACTTGAACCACGTCCGAGAGAGCCATTCCAGAACACATTAAATGGCTGCAAAATATGAGCCTAATCCAAACCTAACCATTTGCATTCTAAGTTTTAGAACTTTTCCCAGTGAGAAATGAAATGGCAATGATCTACTTTTTGAAATAGTAAGGTCTGCATAAATACAGTTGGTCATGTAATTCATCACTGAAGAGCAATCAATAGCTGTACCTGAAACTGCAAATGGCCTTTGTAGTGCTAGTTTCAGGACGCTGATTCATTTGTTACAGCCCCAGATGTGGAAAAACTAGTAAGAATATTAGAGAATCATCTTGGGGGCAAGTGACTGAAAGTATACAAGCAACAAAGCGGTTCTTTTGGGAACAGGGAACCAGTCAAAGTGTCCTGGGGTCCTCAGAATACAAAGGTAATAAAAGGAGCATGGAGAAAGGATAATAATGGAGTAGTGATTATACAGAAGCTGAATGAATTCTTTGCAAGATACATTCATTAAAAGAGACGGCACCAGTACATTTGAGAGAGGCAACATGGTAAAAGGTTATGTTGACAAAATTAAAGAAGAAAAGGGGAACTGGGCATTTCTAAAGGTCAGTAATACTATGAATACTAGTCGTAACAGGGTAGGTAGATAGACAGATCTTTCTCCCTCTCTACCAATATAACATTTTGGGCTACTCAACAAAAACGATGGGCAGTGGATTCAGAACAGTGGAAAAACAATTTCACACAGTACTTATTCTGAGTGGGATTTGCTGCTGTGGGGATACGGTGAGGAAAACTGATTCAGTATGCATGAAAAAAATCAGCCAAATTCATAGCAGCTAGAAAAAGGTGAAAGAGTTGGGTAGATTTAACCTGGAGAAGAAATTCTTAAGAGTTAAAATACTGTCAAATTCAAACATCTGAAGGGCCATCATGCAGGTACTATTGCACCTTCATGCTCTGTTGTGTAGGACATAAACCAATGGATTCTGATTACAGTGGTACCCCGACTTAAGAGCAGCTCGGCATAAGAGCAATTCAACTTAAGAGTGGAAA
The DNA here is from genome assembly GCA_023846285.1 of Phrynocephalus versicolor. NCBI lineage: Eukaryota > Metazoa > Chordata > Lepidosauria > Squamata > Agamidae > Phrynocephalus > Phrynocephalus versicolor. The sequence continues at coordinate 9,044,470 of JAHTLZ010000015.1, forward strand.
ACTGTTGGCATTTTAACTGCCGCCTTACAAATTTTAGATATCGTCTGCTCGACTTACAGTTTTTTCCATTTTTAAATTTTTTTAACTTTTTTTTTCAATTTTTAGATAGGTTCCCTGACTTAAGAGTAGTTCAACTTAAGAGCATGCATTTGGAATGGATTAAATTCGTAAGTCGAGGTACCACTGTACATTGCTCATCAGTTCTACAATCTATTGCTTAATGATTATAGATTGACTGATTTTGACATTCTATTACTTATCCATTACTCATTGTCAGATAGCTCAGAAGTCTAGGTGTCTGGCTGCAGAGCCAGTGGTTGGGAGTTTGATTGCTCATTGTCCATCCCAGAAGAGGCAGCCAGCTGCAAACTCCGGGAATGCCCCAAAAGAAGGAATGGTAAACCACATCTGTATTGTCTGGGAGTTGAGTCATGGCTACTGGACTTCTTTTTTGAGAGATAGAAACGTTTCGCTGTTCAAGCTGTTTGGATGAACAGCGAAACGTTTCTATCTCTCAAAAAAGAAGTCCAGTAGCCATGACTCAACTCCCAGATAAACGCACCTGGATGACTGAGAATCTTCACAGACACATCTGTATTGTCACTTCCTGAAAAACCCTTAAAAGTGTGGCCATATGTCAAAATAGAATGTCATTGTTGCTGCTGCTTATAAAATTTGTTTATTCAATTATCTAAAAGAAGTAACTAAATTCAATCCAAATAAATATATTTATTAATTAATACTTGTAACTCTGCTTGTAAATGGGTACTAACTAATTGCTTGTAAACTTTCCAGTGGAATCTGGATGACCACTTCTGAGAACAGAGTACAGTGGTACCTTGTATAAAGGAATTAATTCGTTCCAAATGAAATTATGTTAAGCAAATTTTCCTTTATACAAATTTCCCATAGGAATGCATTGAAAACGGAGTAATCCCATTTTTATGTTGTACGGATTCTCCCCATAGGCGATTATGTTAAGCAAATTTCCCCTATCTCCGGAATTTTTTATGTTGTACAAATTTTATGTTATACAAGCTGTTTGTTATACAAGGGTCCACTGTATACTTTGTCGGGTCCACTGTATACTTTGTCCTTCACCAGGACAAAGTCCCCTGAAGTTAAGCATTGGACAAGTGGGTTCCACATAAAATCAAAGCTGATTTCAGTGCAACACAGAGTAAGGCAGCTACAGACATGTGTTGACCATCTATTAATTTCAGCAAGAGAGACTGACTTCATTGGATTAAACCTTTCAAAACCCACACCTAGTGACCATGCCAGCTGCAAGATCCAGCTAGCTCTGGCTCTGAAGAAACAATTTCCTTAAGCTCTGGCCTTTTTCATAAGAAGAGGCCCAGAAGGACAAGAACTGCTGCCTGTTCCTCTTGCAGGACCCACCAGGCAGGCAGAGCTTAGAAGCCTCAATGCGTGGATGAGGTGCTGGTGTCGAGAGGAGGGATTCAGATTTTCCAGGAACTGGAGAACATTTTGGGACAAGCCAAACCTGCTCAGGAGGGATGGGTTGCACATGACCCATGATGGGACCAGATTGCTGGCACTCAACATCAAAAAGGCTGCAGAGCAGCTTTTACAACTGCGGAGCTAGGCATCATCCGGTTCAGGAAAGTGTCTACTTGAGTAATGAGGAGGATGCAAAAATTACTGAGCAGAATGAGGAGGTAGTCACCAGCACTCTAGCAGAAGGATGCAAGATGCAGGCTAATGATGCAACTGGATTCAAAACACTGCATCAAACAGGCATATAATTGCTTGTAGGCAAATTCCAGAAGCCACCAGAACAAAACAGGGGACCCAGAATACTTAGCAATAGATAAAAAATATTGATATTATTGGCATCACTGAAACCTGGTGGACAGATGATAATCAATGGGATACAGACATCCCAGGCTGCAAACTGTACAGGAAGGACAGGAAGGAGCAAATGGGAGATGGTGTGGCCTTGTATGTCAAAGAAGAGATAAAATTGTATGAACTGGAATATCCAGGTGATTTGGAGTCACCATTAGAAACTCTGTGGGTAAGAGTACCAGGCCACAAGGATGGTCTAATAGTAGGTATATGCTAGCGGCCTCTGACACAAGTCCCTGACAGAGACTGGCAGTTGGAGAATGTTGCAAAGGAGGCATCTAAGAAGGGAAGCCTTGTTATAATGGGGGACTTCAATTACCCACAAATAGACTGGGTGAACTGTTGTTCAGCACATGATAAACAGATAAAAGTTCCTAGATATGCTAAATGATTGTTCCCTGGAACAGATGGCTGAAGACCCAACTAGAGGTACAAGAATCCTTGACTTGATCCTGAGTAATATACAGGATGTGGTGCAAAATGATAATGTGACTGATCCAATAGGGAACAGTGACCACAACAAAATTACTTTTAACTTAATCATAGACTTGCAAATCACTGATAAAATCTAACATGGAGAGCTTAAATTTTCAAAAAGGAAATTTCCCAAATATGAGAAAACTATTAAAAAAGAAGCTGGAGGGGAAAACTGAAAGAGTCCAAATACTCCAAGAGGCATGGAGGCTGTTCACAAAAACAATAACAGAGGTCCAACTGGAATGCACCCCCCACCCCAAAAAAGGGCACTGACAGGTCCAAGAGGACGTTGATGTGGCTTACAGGAGCTGTTCTGGACGTGATCAAAAGCAAGAAAAGCTTATTTAGAAGATGGAAGGCTTCGCTAAATGAGGTCAATAGGCAGAAACATAAATTCTAGCAGAACAAATGCAAGGCAACAATCAAGAAAGCAAAGTAAGACTTTGAGGAGTGTATAACTAAAAACATTCAAAGAAATAACAAGGAGGACTTCTTTAAGTACATTAGACATAAGAACCCAACTACAAAGGCCATTGGACCATCAGATGACAATGGAAGGCAAGGGATTAGTAAAAGGGAAACAGAGATTGCAGAGAGACTCAATGAATTCTTTGCTTCACTATTCACTGAGGAAGACAGAGACCACATGCCCAAAAAAGAGACTATCTTCATAGGGAGGGAAACTGAAGAATTAAGCCAGATAAAAATAACAAGCGAGGAGGTTCTTGCATGTCTTGTTAAACAAAATGCTAACAAATAACCAGGACCGGATAGCATCCATCCATGAGTTCTCATGATGAAATTGCTAAGGTCCTAGCCAAAATATATAATCTTTCCCTCAAATCAGGCTTTGTGTCTGATGACTGGAAAGTAGTGAATGTAACGCCAATCTTCAAAAAGGAATCCAGAGGCGTAACATGAAATTACCGACCGGTCAGTTTGACATGTGTCCCAGGTAAAGTGATGGACACCATCCTAAAAGATAAAATTAATAGGCACAAAGAAGAGAAGGTGATGCTGAAGCCAACATGGCTTTTGCAAGGGCAAATCATGCCTCACTAATCTGTTGGAATTCTTTGAGGGTGTCAACAAGCATGTGGATAAGAGAGATCCAATTGACATTGTTTATCTGCACTTTCAGTGGGCTTTTGACAAGGTTCTGCATCAAAGGCTCTTGAATAAACTTGCCAGTCATGGAAACAAGGGCCAGGTCTTGTCCTGGATCAGCAACTGGCTAAAGGAAAGGAAACAGAGGGTAGCACTAAATGGACACTTCTCCAAGTGGAGGGAGGTAAAGAGCGGCATCCCCCAAGGTTCAGTACTGGGACAACTGCTTTTCAACTTCTTCAGAAATGATCTAGAATTAGGAGTAAATAGCAAGGTAGCCAAATTTGCTGGTGACACTAAATTATACAGGGTAGTAAAAACTGAGAGAGATTGTGAGTAACTACAGAGGGATATCTTGACAGTGAGAAAGTGGGCAAACCATTGACAAATGAACTTCAACATTAGTAAATGTAGTATGATGCATGTTGGGGCAAAAAAAAAATTACATTTACAAACTGATGGGGTCTGAACTCTCTGCAACATACCAGGAAAGGGACCTTGGTGTCCTGATGGACAGCTCAATGAAGGTTTCAACCCAGTGTGCCGCAGCAGTGAAAAAAAGCAAACTCAATGCTAGGGATCATTAGGAAGGGTACAGAATATAAGTCAGCAAGTGTCATTTTGCCTCTTTATAAATCTAATGTGAGGCCCCATCTGGAGTATTGTGTACAGTTCTGGTCACCATACTCCCAGAAGGATATTATGGAAATTGATAAAGTGCGGAGGAGGACAACCAGAATGATTCGGGGACTGGAACACCTTCCTTACGATCTGAGGCTGCAACGGCTGGGCCTCTTCACTCTTGAACAATGCTGTCTAAGAGGTGGAAAGTTTATAAAATCATACATGGTGTGGACAAAGTAGATAAGGAAAAACTGTTTTCCGTATTACACAACAATAGAACTAGGGGGCATGTCTTGAAACTTTTGGGTGCTACATCTCAAACAAATAAGAGAAAGTACTATTTTACCCAGAGGATCACTGGTCTGTGGAACTCCCTTCCGGAAGAAGTGGTCACAGCTGTCAGCCTTGACAGCTTTAAGAAAGGATTAGATAAGTTCATGGAGGGTATCAATGGCTACCATTATAGATGCCTAAGGTCAACCTCCGGGTTGGAGAGAGAGGCAGGACATCTCTCAATGCCATTTGCAGGGGATCATAAGCAGGTGAAAACATCTGCTTGGGAATACCCTGAAACAGATGGTGTGAGACAGAATGCTGGACTGGATGGGCTGTGGCCTGTTGCAGCAAGGCTGTTCTTATGTTCTTATTTTGAACAGCAGTTCAAGTTCTTCAGTCAGAATAGTGAGAGAGGAAGATACAGTGGTACCTTGAGATATGGGCACCACGTGACACAAAAAACTCATGATACAAAAGGGAAGTCTGTCTGGGGTGCAATGCAGCCTGGGAATGAAAGTCTTCCACAAAAACTCGAGATATGAAAATTTCTATTGAATGCCCCAATATGTGAAAGTTTTTGCAGAAGACTTCAGTTCCCAGGGTGCATCGCGCCCCATTCAGATCCATCATATGAAAATTTTACAATACGAAAAGTCCCGTGGAACAAATTAATTTTGTATCATGAAGTACCATTGTACTTGAACTCCGAGGCCAAGAGCCAGCTTTGGTTCTTCTGAGGCCCTACGTTTGCTCCAAACCAACACCAAGACTGTATCTGTGTTTTATTCCTGACTGGAGGCTGTGGGGCCAGAGGGAACAAACCAGAAAGTTCGGGAAAACACTAAAAAAAAGCTTGTGGTTTGGGACAGTGCAGGCTCTCCAGTCTAGACAAACTCAAACCAACTAAACCAACAATTTCCCATGAACTTCCTTGTTTTTGTTTGTTTGTTTGTTTGTTTTTATTTTTGGTTCGTGTCTATCTCTATTCCTAGGCTAAAGCAAGAGGTGGATTGGAAATCACTATGAGATGTTTTGAACTCTAGTACAGTACAGTACAGTACAGTACTTTGGCTGACATAAAGACGCACCCTGACATAAAGGCACTCTTTGTATCTTATACAAAGAAAACTCTGCATGGGTATTTAAATCTGCATGGCTAGATCAGTTTCTGTTGATATTTTTTTATTCTAGGACAATAGCAACAGAATCACTTTTGGGGGGATGGGGTGGTGTCATTTAAAAACAAAACAAAAAGGAAGACAGCTATAAATTGCTGAAGTTTTGGGACATCTTTCAGTACTGCACAGGTGTCAATGGAGGGACTACCCTGTATGTCCATTTCTGTGTAAATGAAAATTGCACCACAGTTACCAGCTGATCCCACAAAAGATGAACTGGAGATTAATAGTCTGTTGGTTTATGGATTTGTTTGCTCTAAATTTGTACTGCTGCTATTTCAGCCTTCTTCTATATTGTTCAGTTTTCATTGTGCGTTATTTTTAATGTACTCTGATTAGTCTCTGAAGGCTTTGGGGGTGTTTTAACAGGCAAAGGAAGACAAGACAAAACAGAACATTCCTATTTGAATAAAAGGGCTGCTACAAATACCACCCTATCTAATGTTTACAGAAGGAGATGTTGGTTGGAGGGGACTAATAGGTAACTGAGCGCCTGAATTATGTTTTCACGTGTAATAATAATTTGTTGTTATGTACCACTGAATCAGAACGGACCTATGGTGACCCTAATAGGATGTTTAATGTATCAGGGTAGGTGAGCTATTTAAGGAGTGGCTTTCCAGATCCATTCCCTCAGTGAGTTTCGAGAACCAGCTCTCCAGAGGCCTAATCCATTACTCTACCCAGGACACAACACTGGTTAAAAGTAAAGGTCGCCCCCCCACCCCAGCACATGCGTGCTAGTCATGTCCGATTCTAGGGGTGGTGCTCATCTCTGTATTCAAGCCGAAGAGCCAGTGTTGTGCAAGTCCTTGGCCATGTGGCCAGCATGGCTGCAAGGAAACAGTTTTACCTTCCCACTTTTTATGGTGGTACCTGTTTATCTACTTGCATTTACATGCTTTCGAACTGCTAGTTTGACAGGAGCTGGGGTTAACAGCGAGAGCTCACTCTGCTGCGTGGCACCTGGGATTCGAACTGCCGAGCTGCTGACTTTATAGCTAACAATTTTCAGTGCTCTAGCCCAGCGTTTTTCAACCACTGTTCCGCGGCACACTAGTGTGCCGCGAGATGTTGCCTGGTGTGCCGTGGGAAAAATTGAAAAATTCTAAAGAAATTCAACCCAGGGCTTGCCCCTTTCTTTCTGTCTTGGGTCTCCCTCTTCTCTCTGTCTTTTCTTTCTTTTTTCCCCACCTCTCTCTTTCCATTCGTACCCTTTCCCCTCTTCATAGAAACATGCTCATTTCTAGCCTGCATATGTATATCTGTAATTAAAACTGTAAACCGCCCAGAGACTCCTTGAAGTGGTATGGGGCGGTATACAAGCAGAACACTTTCTGCCTTCTTTCCTTCATGCCTTCCTTCATCCTCCTCCCCTCCTGTCACTGGACTTGCTGAAGGCATCTGCACTTTCGTAAAGTGGCAATACAGCAATTTAACCTGAATACAGGTGGCTGTGAAGGGATGATGTCGGGTGCCCACAGAAAGGGCTCAGAGTGCCACCTTTAGCACCCATGCTATAGGTTCGCCTACAGTGCCCTACTGTTAATGTTTTGCAGCCAGTTAATGTTGCTAGTGCTATCCAGTGTACACTGACGGACAGAGACATTTTCTAATGGTGGTGTGCCTCGTGGTTTTTTTCATGAAACAAGTGTGCCTTTGCCCAAAAAAGGTTGAAAAACACTGCTCTAGCCCATTGAGCCACATATTTATTATACTATTTAATTATCATTAAACAAATTAATGGTAAATTAATCTGCTTACTTTCTGTGTACTTGATACCCAAGCTCTTTAAGGTGTCAAGTACACCGAAAGTAAACAGATTAATTTACCATTCCCTTCTTCCGAGGTCACCACTTCCTACAAATTCCTTCTGGGAATACATTTTTAATGATCTTCCCCTCATTTTGGCAACACCAACAATCCTCTGAAGCAGGTTGGACTGAGTAACAGTGACACTGCCCAAGGCTTCCAAGGCTGAATGGGAGTCAGCTGGGTCCACACACTCTGCTACTTCAGGTCAGAGTCGACCTAGGGAATCCAAGAGCACTGCAAAGTCCGGATACACTCCCAACCCACCAACTCAATCCTTTTTTATTGGAAAAGGGCAGGGCCAGATTAAGACCCTTAGAGGCCCTAAGCCAGGCATGTCCAAAGTCTGGCCCAGGTGCCAAATGCAGCCCATTTTAAAATTTCGAGCGGCCCTCTGTCTCTTCTCCCTGCTGACTCAGCCTTTCACTCATCCCCGTCAGCCAGTCCCTCCCCGTGTTGGCTGGAGACATCAGCTTGCAGTTTTATGGTTTGCCTGCCCTCCCTGCCTCCGTCCATCCCCTCAGCCACCCGCCCTGCCTACCCACCCCTGGCTCCGTTTTTGCAGCATCCTCCCCACCCCCTTGTGAGGGAGGGCAGCATATGCAAGCAGCAGTGCGCCTTGGGTGCACGTGGGCCGAATCCCAGGCCATGCCAGGCCCTTGGACACCTTGAAACCAGAGCATTTGCGGCTGTTGCAGATGCACATGGGGCCACACCCTTTCTCCCCCCTTCAGGCTCAATCGTCGGCCCCTACACATTTTCACCTCACCAAATCCGGCCCTCCTGGCAAAAAGTTTGGACACCCCTGCCCTAAGCATTTAAGATTTTGGTTCCCCCATATATTTGTAATTCAAAGTATAAACAATAATAAACCACAAAATAAAATTTTATTTATTAAAATTAAACAAACCCTACAGTAAGATGGAAAATAATGTTTATTTTGGTATACTTCCACTTCCTTTATATTTGAAACGTTTTCTCCTACTTTTATAATTGCAAAGTCTTTGATCAGATCCTGAAAACTAATCTTGTGCAACACTGCTTCTATACTTAAGAGAGATAAGGAATCCAGCCTACCTTGTTGCATAGTTGTTTTGATGGGAATTTTAATATACTGTACCTCAACTGAGAAAATGAATGCTCAGCTAAACAATGTGTAATCAGTAATTTTAAAAATATACGAAAGCCAATGTCTATACAGTATTTGGAAAGACACACTCAATATTGTCTTCTACAATTATTTTATAAAGTTCCGCAGAACTGAATCTTGTTTTTACATTTTTTGTTGCAATGAATTTATCGCTGGAACAAAGTAAGGCTGGACACACAGGCCAAGAGCAGAAGACACTTGCATTGCTGAGGCAAAGTCTGGGTGGAAGAACCACTCCTTAAATAGGTCTTAAGAACATAAGAACATAAGAAGAGCCATGCTGGATCAGGTGAAGGGCCCATCTAGTCCAGTATCCTGTATATCACAGTCGTCCCTCCAAATGCCTTTGGGGGCACACAAGACTAGATATCTGTCCCCTGATACCACTCCCCTGCATCTGGCCCTTGAAGTACCCTGGTTTTAAGCCTGGAGATTACACATCTCCCTCATGGTTTGTAACCTGTGGTAGACTTCTCCTCCAGGAATCTATCCAATCCCCTTCTGAAGCCAGCTAGATGCCATCACCACATCCTGTGGCAGGGAGTTCCACAGACTAACAACATTTACATCTGCAAACTTGGCCACCTCACTGTTTATCCCTGTATTTAGATAATTTATGAACAGATTAAAAATCATTGGTCCCAGGACAGATCCCTATAGCACACCACTTTTCACCTCTCTCCATTGCAAAAACTGCCCATTGACACCTACTCTCTGTTTCCTGGATCTCAACCAATTCTCAATCCATAAATTAACAGGGCCATGTAGGCTAGATCCTGACACAATGTTACAATGTTAGCACAGGCAAAAACTTTTCTCTTCAGGCAAGATTTCCCTGAATGATAGACTACCTACTGTGCTTTTTTATGAATCTACCATACATGGCTACACGGACTTTGTGTTTATAACCACTTATAACTTTGTGTTTATATCTCTTCTTGTGGGATTGCACTGACACTATGTTATCAGTTGTTAGCCTTATAATGTTTCCTTATAATGCTGTAAGATACCCCTAAATTCCCTATTTCTCAAACTGATTGTGCCTTAATTGTAATGGACTGTATAGTCTGTCC
>JAHTLZ010000015.1:9054048-9094573 GCA_023846285.1 Phrynocephalus versicolor
AGATAGATAGATAGATAGATAGATAGATAGATAGATAGATAGATAGAGGCATTTAGCCCAAGTTTCAAATTTAAATTACACCAAACCTTGAAAAATTACGACTATGCTTTACAACCCTGCTCCCTTCTTCCCCCCTCCCCTCCTCTATCCATGTGTTTAACATATTGAGAGCCTCAAACAATGGAAGTGAGTGACCACTGCTAAGTACGCAAAAGGCCCCCTCTGTGTCCTCTGCTATTTCCAGACAGAGCTATAGAAGATTTCCAAAACTGCAGAAAGTTGCTACCCGTCAGTGAGTAACACCAGTCCTGATATTTTCCTAGAGTAATAAATGGTGCTTTCCTCCCGCCTCTTATAAAGGTGCACAGCAACCAAAGGCAGCCAAGTTATTTTGGCACAGTAGGAAAACTAAAACAGTAACAAAGGAAAAGAGGAGCCATTTGTGGTGCTTACATGATATCCTGCATCTTTTCCCTGAGGTAGCGGCCTTGATCTGCTGGCCCTGCGGGTCAGTACTGGTAATGCTAACGTCAATTGACCAACAGTCTGACACATAATAAAGTGACTTGTCTGTGAAGATTCTCAGTCATACAGGTGAGTTTATCTGGAAGTTGAGTCATGGCTACTGGATTTCTTTTTTGAGAAGTCTTTTTTCTTCTTTTTTCTTATTTTTTCTTCAAAAAAGTTCAGTAGCCATGACTCAACTTCCAAATAAAGTGACTTGCTATGTTACGAAAGAGGAGGTTCTTATTCTGAATCTCAACCTCTGTAAGAAGATATAATGGCCATCAACGAGGCCAAGCCAACTGCTGTTCCTTCACAGAAATGTGGCACAACCCAGTGTGTCACAGAATGCCACCTAACCCATTGCTCTTCAACAGTCACTAATAGGCTCCTATTGTTTTAGAGATACAGTGGACCCTCGTATAACAAACGATTTGTATAACATAAAATCTGTACAACATAAAAAATTCTGGAGATAGGGGAAATTTGCGTAACAGAATCGCCTATGGGGCGAATCCGTACAACATAAAAATGGTCGCGATTAGGGATTACTCCGTTTTTCAATGCATTCCTATGGGAAACTTGTATAAACAAAATTTGTTTAACGGAATTTCATTTGGAACAAATTAATTCCTTTATACAAGGTACCACTGTACATTACTTATCCCAACATCCTGCCCAACCCCCCCCCCCCCAACGCATGGTATATATGCAAACAGGAGCCATATTCAGTGCATGAAGCCCATATGCATAGAGGAGTGTAAACTAGCTTCCCTCCCTTATTCTTTTTAACAGATGAAAGTAAAGTTTGAAGATCAGGAAACTTCTGCATGCAGATAGTGTCCCTAAATAAGCCAGAACCCCCTTTTACAGGGGCATTACTTGATGTGAAACGGAAACCTAGATTTTTTTTAAAAAAAAAACTCCTTCTTCAGACTGTTGCTTTTGCATACTTATTTATTTTATTTATTTATTTATTTAGAATATTTTTTCCCCACCTTTCTCCTTAGAAAAGGACCCAAGGTGGCTTACAATAATGAGGGGGACAATATACAGTCAGGAACATACTAAGACATATTCAAGTAAAGAGCAGGGAATTAAAAGAGGCATCTTAGAACAGTGCTAGGACTGAATGCATAGGTTGCAAAATGGCCACTGGTTCCAGGCAAATCACTGATGGATGGGCTTATTATCATGTGTTCCCCTTTCAAAGGAGATGGGTGGAATAGCTGGTGGTGGAAGTATTACTGGAAGGGGAGGAGCATAATAGCCAATGGTTTCAGCCAAGTCTGTGTGGGTGGGAGGGAGATGGTTGCTTCACTTCTCCCTCTGAGGCAGGCAAATGGAAAGGCCACTGAAGGAGAATGTCCTGTCAAGAAAAGCACCTAATGGCTAGAGGCTCCTTCAGAAGAGTTCAGTGTTGAGTTACAAAAGCAGACATTCTGTTGATCCTCTGGTGCTTTGCCAAAGTATTGTGCCCAAGTTATCTGCAGCCCTCCAATGGACCCCGGCCAGCCTAGATATTCAAAGTTGTTTTGGCTCAGGTTGATTGAATGTAATAAGAACTAAGCCACCTGTAAGGACACAACAGAGGCATAGCTCCATATGTGGGAAAAGTTACTTAATTAGCAAATGAGACTTACGGTACTCCCACCTATACAGACTCTACTTATAAGGTGATCCTTACTGTCAGCAAGCATAGTCTTGAACCGATAATTATAGGCTGCCGTCTTCCAGAGAATTTCAAAATTATGTGACATTCATTACATTGTTTATTGTTGGCCTGGTATGTCCTTTGTTCATTCTTTTTGTTGCTTTCATTGTAACTTTGTTAAACATGCTTTTTAAAACCCTGGGATGGGGTGAGGGAATCCTGGCCAGCCAAGTTGGAATTGCCATCTTACAGCAATCATTTATCATGGAGGACTATTGTTCACTGTATGAAATAAAAAACGTTCAATAAAGACTGCCATGGAACTACCATCACCAGATTTTATGTTTTATACATATGAGCAGAGAAAGCAAGAGCATGTCTAACAAATTCTCAGTACAAGCTGCTGGTGCCTCTGCGTTGCCATCCACATTTGCCAAAGTTCATGTATCCGGAAACGGTGTTCTCAAGCTCTGAGCTCATGTTTCATTTCTCAAAATCTTTGGAATTTGTTTATTCAGCAACATATATCCTGATTTTTGATTTTTGATTTTACTTTTGCTCAAAAAGTGAACTAGTTTTAAAAGTGGTAGCCATGTTGGTCTATGCTAGCAATATCAAGGGAAAATAGAAACAAAAATAAAAAAACAAGGAAGAGAAAAACAACTCTTTTTTTTTAGTCTCAAAGACTAACTGCTATATTTTAATGTAAGCTTTTGTGGTCAAGTCCACTTCCTCAGATGTAAGAGTAGCCACCATGCTATGGCAAGTCATTGATAGATAAATGACCATCTGTGTTCACACTTGGGGGTTGCTTTGTGCAGTCTCCCCGGAGATATTTTTCAAGCATCTTATGTTTCTGGGTTTACAAGGTCTTTTCTGATACAGTTAAGCAGAACATGTTCCTTGGTTTGCATTAATCTCCTTTTTCTTTCCGCGTTCAGTTCATGGTAAGTCTTAAAACTCTAAACAACACTAGGCAGAAGGTACACTTGGGAGGTTGGAAGATTTCTGGATGACTGATGATAAGGCAGCAAACGTTTCCGATCTGTTTAACAAAAATAGGAACAGCAAAATTATTTTTCCCACCTCCATCCCCCAACCCCAGATATAATACTAAAATGATGAACATGCAGGATAACCACTGATGGAATTTTGTATAGAAGGATTACAAAATACTAAAATGACGAACATGTAGGATAACTACTGATGGCGTTTTGTATAGAAGGATTACAAAATTTGTTCATGTCTATTACAGTACAGTACTTGTGGTGCAGTGGTTAAATGCCTATACTACAGCTAAAGCTGGGCTCATGACCTGAGGTTCAATCTCAAGTAGCCGGCTCATGGTTAACTCAGCCTTCTATTCTCCAGAGGTCGGTAAAATAAGTACCCAGCTTGCTGGCGGGGGGGGGGCAATGTGTAGCCTGCATAAATAAATTGTAAACCAGCCAGAGACTGCTTGAAGTGCTATGGGGTGGTATATAAGCAGAACACTCTTTTTGCTTTTTAAAGGAAACTGCTGAATTCAGCACTTTCAGCTGAAGAACTAAAGTACCTCTCTGTTTCATTACCCCGTCCCGTCCACCTATTCATCAGAGATCTAGTAATACAACAAACAAACAAACAACATGTGAAGTCTGCTGGTCCTTGCTTCAACAGTTTGAGATGTCTCCTTTCATGCACGGTGTAGGATCGGAAACTTTGTAGTTGGTACCCTTGCCAAATGAGATATAGCAGGGGAATACAATGTAGGCAATTACTAAAAGCAGAGTTTTTTCCCCTCTTAGTGGTACACACTTTGGGGAACATTTTTACTACAGAGGTTTGTCATGACATGTGCTTTATTCTTTTAGATGTGTGGTCAAAATGTAGACTTTAGGGTTGATAAGGGAACGGGCGATGAATTGTGTAGCAAATAAATCTGAAAATGAGAGGAATTGTTTGCAGGAATTATTGCTTCAGCTGACTGAAGTAGAGCCAGCTGTAAATAAATTACTTGCCCTAGTAACTGCTCCACCATATGGACATACAGTAACCCCCTGCCTATCGCGGGGGTTAGCGACCCACCCGACCTGCGATGAATGAAAATCCGCAATATACAGATGCAGGTCGGGGGGAGCCTGGGGGAGCAGCAGCCCATGTAAGCAGCGGTAGTGGAACTGACCCGCCACCGCTGCTTGGCTGAGCTGCTGGAAGACTTTTTTAAAAAGTCTTGGAGCAGCACCAGCAAGCGACACTGGGGGGATCAGATCCGCCACTGCTGCTTGCCCGGCTGCTCCAAGACTTCGGAGCAGCCCCAGTGAGCGACGGAGAGGGGTCGGTCCCGCTGCCACCACTCGCTGGGGCTGTTCCAACACTTCTTCGAGCAGCCCCGGCGAGTGACGGAGGGGGATCAGGTCCACCTCTGCTGCTCGCCGGGTCTGCTCAAAGAAGTCTTGGAGCAGCTGGGCAAGTAACGGTAGCCGATCAGATCCGTCACCGAGCTGGAACCCGGGTCTTGGGGAAGGAGGAGGAAGGTTTTAAAAGCCCAGGCTTTTAAAACCTTTTTTCCCCTTCCCCACACCCCGGGCTCCAGCTCATTGAGGCTGGGGTGGGGAAATAAAGCTTTTTCTCCCCCACCCCAGCATGTACTGTGGTCCCATGTTACTGCGAAACCACAGTACATGAACTGTCAAATGGCGGGGGTTACTGGGGGTGACTCTGGCTTTGAGAAAAGTAGCCCTGACTGGGGCTTGGGGTGGGGCTGAAAATAAGGATTTGTTATCTGAAAAATTCATTATCTGGGGCATTCATTATCCGAGGTATTATTGTATTTCTGGTTTGAATTCTAGGTTTTGCTTTGTTATTTGTTTTAGCCATATATGAAGTTTTACCCAAAAAGTCTTCGCTCTATCTCACGTCCACCAAAGATGGTAATAAGTGCTCTCATGTTTTCTACACTTCCAACATTTAATTGATACATTGGGAAACATCCTAGCTAATTTGTATGGTGGAAGATGCCATCTACAAAACATTTTAAGTAAATTTTCTCTATAGGAAGCAGCTATTGTCAGTTTATAGTTATTGGCCCAAAGTCTATGCCATGTTTCTAATCTGATCGTGTATCCCAAGTTCTTGACCCATTGGATCATTGTATGTTTGTCTTCCTCGTCTTGCATTTCCCAATCTAATAGAAATTTGTATAACTGTTTAATTTGTTGTTCTTCTGTAAATAGCAGGATTTTATCCAAAGACTAATACTTTTTCAAATCAATGTGTTTTTTTCTTGCTTTCGTTATAAGTTGATTTTATTTGTAGTAGAGGCCACCATGGAAGAATTACTCCTCGACCTTCTGGTTGTTGCTTAGTTTTTAGCAATCCTTCATTGTTTAGGAGGGAATTATAGGTGATTTATCTTCTCAAAATTTGTGAGGTTTGGGAGGGTAAATGCTTCCATTGGCAATACCCATCTTGGGGTTTTCATGTACATTTTAGATTTCACTGTTTCCCATGTTTTAAGTGGCGAATTCCTTCAAGTAGTGAATCTTGAAGGAACAGCTCATAATTCCAGAGCTATAATGTGGAAAGGAAGAACTATCCACCTGTTGAAATGGATGGAACCCCAGAAAAATCTGGACCCCGACCACAAGGAGAACGGGGTTACTTAGAAGTCATTAATCAGGCTATGGACTGGAGTTGGCAGACCCAAAATGAAGCTGGGAAAATTGAGTGTGTTGCACTCAGACAGAACAAGCAATCTCTCACCTACATCAGTGTGCTTTATGCATCTCAACCTATACTGTGGAAGATTTCATGTTTGTAGCCTCATATGTTCTTTACGGTGTTCATTACTGGACAAAAAGTATTTGATATCCTTATTAATTGTCCTGTGGTCCTTCCAACACTAACAAGAGAAAGAAAGAAGCAACCACTAATTCCAATATCCCTGACCAGTGATCTTGTGGCCCATCCCAGACCACTGGTCATACTGGTTGGAGACAATGGGAGCTGGAATACAGTAGCATAGTGAAGTCCACAGTTTCCCTTTCCTAATACAAGGCAATTTCTTGCTTTTTCATGGAAACTCTTCCAACAACTCTGTCCTGGGCAAGGCAATGCCTGTTATGTTTGCTGCTCATGCATTGTAAAGATTTCATTCTGCACCTACAGCAAACCGCACGAGAAACCCAAGCTTCTTGTCATGCTTGCGATGTCTACCATGGCTATTAGTTTAAATAAACATAAGCAGAAGTATCCTGAGCACCAATGCTTATGTGGTACCCTACCTGTTGGTGTTTGCCACCCACACACTGTTTTATTAAGATTTAATAATCTCAAATGAAAAATGTTACTATTGGCAAATTACATTTTAACATATGTTTGGTCCCACCCAAGGAAAACATGTATAACACACATGCATTCACTCTCACAAACCAGGGCTATTCTTTGCATGCACTCACTCACACACATTTCTATGTAGTATTTATGAGTCCCAAATGTTTTAAATGTTTAAAAGTAACACCAGCCATATGGTTATTTGATAGAACAGCCTTTGTATTGGTCCAAAAATGTTAGTGGTATTTTAATTTCCAGTGGGTGAGAAGTAATTTGTGGCTTCATAAACTGTGTGCTCGACATCATAGCTCTTGCAGTAGAACAAATGCCAGGGGCAGATGTGGCATAACTGAAGCTAAGTGCTGTTCGCAGAAGACGTGGGTTGCTTAACCGGTGTGGATGTATATGTGTGCGTGTTTTACAGAAATGACCAGGAAAATGACTCACAGAGAAGTGATTTTTGTCTAATTATAGGAAAGCGACAGCCTATTCAGTATTCATTGCTAGAAATTTTTAAAAGGTGTTGCTCTACAGCAGCGGCTCCAAGCCTTGGGTCCCCAGATGTTCTTGGGCTAAAACTCCCAGAAGCCTCTACCATGAGCAAGGGTTTCTGAGAAGTGTGGTCCAAAGAACATCTGGGAAGACCACATGTGGAACCACTTCTGTAAAAACCAACTGGCATATTACATCAGACGAAAGGGAAATAAAAACATGATAGTACTTCCAGTTCCCCACATTTTGCTTGTAGAGTGTGTTCTACTCTGATATATTATATATCACTATCTTCATCTTCATCATCATCACCCTCTTCATAATCATTGAGTAGCTTAATTTTCATTGCTATCAATGGTCTGTAGAGTTCTTCCACCTCCCTTTCTCCCAGTTCTTCCATGTTGGTTGAGAAGGAGCATAGGATTCACCAGGGTTCATATCCAAACTTCACTAATAAAGCCATTACCAAGGGGGGGGGAGGGTGTGTGCTCACTGATCTCCAGGACATTCTAGAAATCCTTTACTCAAAATACAATATGCAATGCAGAACTTCTCTTGACTACGTTGATAAACTAAAACAAAAATAAACCTGGCTTTCAGGAGAGGGCAAAACCCATACAAATTCGCAGATTTTGTTGTTGAATGGACCAAGAGGAGCCTTCCATCATATGGATGGCAGGAAAATTACTGATAAAATTGGTGGTCCATTGGGCACATTAGAAGTTTAAAATGTCCCATGTGAGAAGACTGTTGAGTCTATCCCTAAGTAGACCATCCCCCCTAAGAACTTCACTGTACCAAAAGCCAAGCACTCAGGAGTGTCTTCTTCCACTGTATTCAGCCTGAAGTTATTCTAAGAAAAAATGTCACACGCTGATGTTAATCTATAAATAACTAGGCGCTCTGGTATTCTACAAAAAAATGAGGCATGATAGTTTTGTGCTGATGTACCGTATATAGGAAAGAGTTATTCCTTGGTCACTGGTGTCAATATTTAGTGCCTTTCAAAATACCAAAGGCTGGAGTCATGTTTTTATATCATTTTTAAAGAGTGCATATATGCTGCACTTATATTCCATCTTACTACAGTATAATTAGGCCTAAGTCATAACGTGTGGTACTATTACTGCATCTCAAAGAAAAGAGAACGAAAACTGAAGTTGCTCTCTAGCTAGGCTAGGGTTTTACTTTTCCCCCATACTTCTCTGCACATGATGTCAATCAAAATGCTCCTTGCCATATGGCAATAGATGATGAAGTGGGAGAAAAAAAATCAGCCTGCAATGTAGAGCACTATCTTACATCTTGCATTGGATCCATTTACAGTCCATCTGTTATGCAATCAGATCTCCAGGAAAAGCAAGGAAATGTTCCTTCGCATGACTTCCTATCTGATCTTTTTGCCCCAAAATATCAGGCCTAAGCCTAGATTTTAATATATATAACATATATAATTTTACTGCATGCAAAGCACACACTTTCCTACTGAACAATCACATTTCTCTAAACATCCTGGTCAAAGGCAAGAGAACATACTAGATTGTTCCTCATAGTTCTAAGTTGAGAGCTAAAGATGAACTGGACCTCAAAAAAAAAGTCCAAGGAATGCAGGGCATCTCATACAGCCCCCACCCACACAATAAGAATGTAGGATAGAAATGGTTGTGCAGTAAGCTTCATGAAACGTTGGAAATTGAATACTTTATAGAGATCTCCTCCATTTTGGTTTACATGCAAACCATTACGTGCCTGTAGTTTTCTCCAGATTATGGACTGCGCCCAGAAAACTTGGAAGTTAATAAAGGAATCATTACCATTGGGACTGCTGAGGTAGATATTTAGAGAGATTTCCAAGCCAAAACACTATTTTGGACTCAAGATTAGTGAGAGCCTGGAAAAGATCATAAGGGGCCAAGTTCTCTCAAATGTCTCCTGTACACCTGTACGGATTGTCATTTCCATCTAAGTGCCCCTACTTATCAAATTAACAGGGTTTCAGCTATTTAAAAAAATAAAGATACAAAATAAAATAAAAATACACTGTTGTTACTTTCCGTTCGAAGCGCATACTTTTTCTATAGGTAGGGCGGTAAAACTTCTTGCCTGAAATCGTTAAGAGCTGCTCCTAATCAGGATCAGTACTACTGAACATGATGGAGAAAGAGTCATAATACTTAGCATAAAGCAGCTTCCAAAGCTCACACCCAAATCCCATCCTTTCCAGCTCAACGCAACATGCGCTAAGCAAAGCAGGGGTGGAGAGAGCTTGAATGTTTCCAATGTAGCTGGAATGAAGATACAGTACCAGCTAGGAGGAGGAGGAGGTTTCATTGAAATGTTCCAGGGAGCCAGAAAAAAGATGAGGGGCATTTTCATAATCGTTCCTATCTTGACGGAGGGAATGCATAATTGAAAAGGATTGTTCATCTATAATTTAATCCAATATAACAAGTATACCTTCTGTTTCTACTTCTCAGGCTTTGGGCATAAACTGTGAATGTGTTCCTTGTACTGTATACTGATGTTTCCTGTGAATTCCTTAATTGGCTTCTCAAATTGGGAAGGTACCTTGTATAGAAAATCACTACTGTATCACAATCCTACAGCCAGTGCAATCCTACAGCCAGTGCACCATTCTGCAGCTGTTCCAGAGTTCCTACTGAAGTGATGTGCAGAGTTCCCACTGAAGTGAATATGTAATAATCATTCCCCCTACCCACTATGGGGATTGTCAAAGAAGTAACTCCCCCCAGTTGGCCAAGCCCTCATCTCCTCTTTCACGTGTATGTTCACTCATCTCCTATTATTTATATGCATTTATGATTATAAAAGCTGCAACATTGCTAGGCAACAATGGATCTGTAAATAGTTCTAAAATCTAAAATCTAATGCTCTAATCCTAACTCCCTCCTGCTGGAGGCCAGGACTGCCCCATCTCTGCTGTCTTTCCAGAAGCAGGCAAAGACCTTCCTCTTCAGGCAAGCTTTCCCTGAATGAGGAATTACCTACTACGTGATCTTGTATGGATTATCTTACATCATTGCATTGCCTGATTTCACAAGAACACTAGTGTTTTCCATGTTCCTTTTCACCCCTCATAATGGAGTTTTCTCTTCTTCTTGCGTGCTCTTTGTAGCTCTAATGTTACCTTTTAATGTTCTAAGATGCCTCTTCTAATTCCCTGTTCTTAATTTGAATATGTCTTATATGTTCCGGACTGTATATTGTCCCCCTCATTATTATAAGCCACCTTGGGTCCTTTTCCAAGGAGAAAGGTGGGGTAA
Organism: Phrynocephalus versicolor; assembly: GCA_023846285.1. Taxonomy (NCBI): domain Eukaryota; kingdom Metazoa; phylum Chordata; class Lepidosauria; order Squamata; family Agamidae; genus Phrynocephalus; species Phrynocephalus versicolor. The sequence goes on from JAHTLZ010000015.1 coordinate 9,064,297, forward strand.
AAATATTCTAAACAAACAAACAAATAAATAAATAAATAAATAAATAAATAAATAAATAAATAAATAAATAAATAAATAAATAAATAAATAAATAAATAAATAAATAAACAAACAAACAAACAAACAAACCAGGTTTCTCATTACAGGAAGGAGATATGATAAACCCTGGGCCCACATGCTTCTATGCCATCTTTACAATCACCACACACACACACACACACACACACACACACACACAAAATATAAAAAAGATGGAAAATGTTTGTTTACCATTTTGAACAAATCACATTTGTTCATTTGCAGGCTGCAGTTAAAATATGTTTCATGGGTTCAGTGAGTTAGATTTCTCGCTGTGGAAGCCAGATGTTGGGAGTTCAATTCATTCCCTCCTATGAGAAAAGCCAGCTTGCGTGGCCTTGGGCAAGCTGCACAGTTCCAGATTGCCCTCAAAAGAAGGGAATGGTAAACCACTGCTGAGAGTTCCGGATTGAGAAAACTCTGGAAAGGGTTACCATAAGTCAGAACTGATTTGACAGGATACATAAAGGAGCGGGGAAAGGGATCTGCCTGGGTATCAGATACTGGGTGGGACTTAAACTGCAGGGCAAACATAATTTAGATTTTAGACCAAGTATGGCTTACCGAGTTTGGACATCGTGCGGAGTTACTGCTAGCTTTAGTCAGGAAGCTCTTGTTTCCAATCTCTTTGTTTAACACACAAAGGAGGCGGAGTGTGCGAGCCCACCAGGCTTCAGGGCTCATTCACAGCATGTAAAACCATGGTTTGCCATTGGCTGAAATCCTGTTGGGCAGTTAAGCAAACAACCCAACTTTTAGATGTGACTTGCCATAAGTGAAGGAATCTCTGCAATTGCTCTGTTTGGCACGCGAAGTTGCATGACTTGTTATGCAACAGATAATGTCTATGGAGATTTTTTTTAAACTTACTTCCAACACTCCCCACACCCCAATAATCTCTGTCTACCAATATGCCACCCCTTGGTTGGGTGAGCTCCACCCTCCACACAGCAACTATCTCAGATAGAGCGAAGCTGGAGGACATAGGGAAACAAGGCATGATGATATTAGGGCAGGGCCTGATTCTACTTCCCAGACTACGGTCCAGCTGCTACAGTCATGGCCATATCCTTGGAGCTGTAGTCCAAAAATCTGACCTTTCCAGACTCTGAGGTCAGCCTTCCGGTTTATATTAAAAGAGGACTGAGCTCTTACTCAGTAGAGCAGGTAGACAAAGAGCAACCACGGTTGCCCTCAGCACATCCACTCTCGTCTCACAAATGTATTTCTTCCATTTGTTTCATTAGAATAAAATAGCTTTCGCATGCCGCTGGTATGAGGATACAGTCTGAAAGAACATGGTGCAGTAACCTCAATTAAGCATGCCTACCTTGACTAAATGCTTGGAGCATCAGGTGGAGAGGAACGAGGCTCCTCTGGGAACTTTCAATGTGCAGGACTATGGAACAAAAGATAAAGCACTCGGAAAGTGTGACTTTCACCTGCATACGCTGTTTGAATCTGAGGCTTGATGCAGCAAACCTGCAATACGGATTTGTTTTACAAAACAAATAGCTGAACAGTAAGTACAGTCAAAATAAAACTGGTGCCATGCCGCAAGCCGATGACTCAGTACCTGGCTGAGTCATACAGATTAAAACTGATGCAATGACCAATTAGTGTCAGACACTGTCGAGGGAAGAGGTATGAGTGCAGGCTGAGGCAAAGGTAAAGATTTCCCCCAGCCTTATGCAGTTGCTACAGCCAAGATAAATCAGAACAGATGACGTTAAGGCCAGGCAATAGGGAATCACTCTGACACTGTTTGGGTTGGGTACATGTGTCTACGCTTAAGTCTCATTTTGGTTTCAGAAGGAGCCACATGAATTGCTGACACTTAACAAAAGAGACAAGTCATACCAACAATCTTTAGTCTGTACTTGAAGCACCAACAGATTTCCCGGTTTTACGCAGAGCTGCATGTTCCCAGCTCGGGAAAAAAAACATTCCTTAACAGTGGACTCTGTAACATCTAGGTGAGATTCTGAGAATATCAGACACAATAAAATAGCAAGCAAGATTCAACCGCCACCAGCACCACCTCCACCTCCACTCCCCAGAACTAGGGGACATACACTCAAATTGAGGGCTGGGAGAGTAAGAACAGATAAAAGAAAATATTTTTTCACCCAGCGCATTGTTAGTCTGTGGAACTCGCTGCCACAGGATGTGGTGATGGCATCTGGCCTGGATGCCTTCAAAAGGGGATTGGACAGATCCCTGGAGGAAAAGTCCATCACAGGTTACAAACCATGATGGAGATGTGTAATTTCCAGTCTTAAAACCGGGGTACTTCAAGGACCAGATGCAGGGGAGTGGTATCAGGAGACAGATATCTAGTCTCATGCACTCCCTGGGGCATCTGGTGGGGCCACTGTGAGATACAGGAAGCTGGACTAGATGGGCCTTTGGCCTGATGCAGCATGGCTCTTCTTATGTTCTTATGTTTTAGAACCAGCGGCTGCATTTAGACATCATGGACAGCTATGACGTAACGCATGTTGCTAGAGTGGATTTGATTCAAATCCAATCGATTAAATCACAATTAAATTTTTTAAATTTGGTTTCTTAGTGTTTTTTTAAAAAATCAATTTTAAAAATTTTAACTCATGAGTTAAATCGTGAGGTAAAGAATGAGTTCAACCATTTAAAAAAAAATCATTGATTTTTTTATCCACACTGCTTATTGCAGAGTAGATCACTCTGGGGAACCCATCTCCCTTCCTAGACCTTTGAGGAGCTACCTTGTGTTGCCACTGTCACTTCCTGGTGCAACGACAGCAAACTATCTAGTACAGTACCTTTATTTTAAAATAATTCTCTCTCTCTGTTTCTCTCTCTCTCTTGCTCACTCACACACACACACACTCACAGACAGATAGACAGACAGACAGACAGACAGACAGACACACACACACACACACACACACACACACACACAAGCACACTTCATTCTTAGAGCGTATAGATGGGCATCAACCTCAGTTTAGAGGTTTGTAATGGTTCATATATGCAGCACAACAAGTGCCAACCATTAACCTCCCTGGCTGGACACCCCATTCACCAGCTGGAACGCACCCAACTCCTTCCCTACCCCACCTCCTTTGCTGATCCACTCAGACAAGGAGGCTGGACAGCCAGCAGCCAGGCCCTTGCTTCTGCTGGGGACTAGCTGAACAGCCAAAGAAGAAGAAGAGGAGAGCATGCTTTGGCTGGTGAGTGGAGGGGTTCAGCCAGGAAGGAAGGGGAAGGGAATGCATGGCACTTGTGGTGCTGTGTGTACGAACCAGCACCAATCTCTCCATACTGAAATTTGTGCTGATCTCTACTCACCACCACCTACTTTACTTTAAAGCAGACATGCTTGAAAATGTTTGGTGTGAGGGGGTGCCACTGCTAACACTGCACCACTGCGTTATTTGCTGAAATTAACAGCACCAATGAATAGGGGCAGAGTAGTTTAAAAACAAAACAGGCTCATGCTGCCTGTGGTTTATATGTTGCCCACTCCTGATTTATTGTGATGGGCACAAACGTAGTCCCTTTGGGGGTTTGGTTACCAGTTTTTTAAATATATAATTGTGTAGTATTCCAAATCTAAACTTGCCTGCCATTTTTAAAACAAGGAGTCTACAAATTGTGGAAGTGAATTTGCTAAATGGAAGTAACTGTGGCATGTCTCATTAAATGAGATGTATAAAATATAAGCAATCTAAGTTCCATTGGAAACATGCAGAGATTTTATATGCTCAGTATAATTCTTATCTTCTTTCATCCCAATTTTCAGTCACGATAACCTTTCCCCATAAGAATATTAAGAGGAACCCTGCTGGTTCAGACTAAAGACCTGTTTACTCCAGCATACAATAGTGGCCAGCCAGTGATGTAAGGGTGGCAAATGACATGATACGATCACAGAAACATCCTCTCTCACTATTCCTCCAGAAAAAACTGCCAATGGAGACACATGCTGCCTATGATCATGGAGATACAACTATGTTGATGGTGCCTACTGATAGCCTTATCCTCTTGAACCATTTAGTCATGTAAATTAATAGCCACCACTATATCTTGAAGTGTTATAGTCCCATCATGTGCCATGAGAAGTATGTCCACAGACTGAGCATTCTAGGTGACTCCAAGTTTTAGCACTGGAAAAAGACCTCTCTAATCACTTTTCCACAGCATGAACCATGCATTTTATTCCACATTTAAGATATTTACCCCTTACTAATGTTAAATGCAAAAGTCTTCTGTTCTTACCCCAATTCTTTCTTTCTGAATAGGAAACTAGGAGGAGGTAGACCCAGCTAAGTTTCAAAGCTTTCCTGTTGATGTTTTTCTCTCAGATCAGCCGCCTATCAAGGTATGTGAGATGTCCATCTCTCAGGTCGAACATGCAAAATGGAGATTTATGGGATTTGTTGTCAGAAAAAAACCCAAATCCCATCCCTAGTTCCAAGCATGATAAAAATTTCCACAGTAGATAGATATTCCACCTCATATAGTATGACCCCCTGTATCCACTGATTCATTATCCACGGTTGGCAGAGGAAAATATTAAATAAATAATCCAACAGCTGCAAAGCAAGCTACTGTCACAAACAGCATTTGCCCCAGGCACAGCAATCTGGGGGCGCCTGGCCTGCCCGCCTGCCACTGCATTCCCCCCGCAGGCAGGAAAGGGCAGCGGCACTTCCTGCTCCTGCTCCTCTTCTGCCTCCTAGTGGTGGTGCTGGTGGTGCTAGCGGTGTCGCCACCCCCCATAAGGGTTCATCCCTGAGCTGGCAGGAAGGATGGCTGGCTGGCTAGCACAGCATAGCGCTCCCCGTGGGCAAGCCCCCCCTCCCTGTGGTAACGGCAACGGTGGTGGCACAAGCACGAGCCTGAGCGCCGCCAGCCGCAACCCCCAACTCTCTCCACCTCCTGCTTGGCCAGGACAAAGCTGCTGCACTGGGCAAAGTGGAGTTTATCTAAGGCTGCCGGTGCCAGGGAGGCGGTTGAGGCCAGAGGGGGTTGCCGGGGATGCCCCTCATCGACAAGCCGGAGGCGAGGGGAGTTAACAGGAGAAGGAAGAGGAGGAGAGATGTGTTGTTCCCCCCTCCGCTCCTGGAGGCTGTGAACGGCGTGAGAGAGGTGGGCAGAGAACGGAGAAAGGACATGGAAGTGGTGGCGGCAGCGGAGGAGGGCCGATCCAGGATGGGCTGGGCTGGGCTCGGGATCTACACATGCACGGGGGTGGGGGAAGAAAGCTCCACCCCCTCCTGGTCCACTTAAAGGCACCGCTGTTTGTCCCCGGGCACTGAAAACCCTAGCTACACCTCTGGCTGTAAAGCAAGCTACTGTCATAAAACAGCAACTTTAAAGCAAGCTACTGTCACAAGCAGCAGCTGTAAAGCAAGCTACTGTCGCAAAACTGCAGCTATAAAGCAAGGTACTGACACAAAACAGCAGATTTGGGGATTTTTAGCTTTCTTTCTTATTCATAGTTTTCATTATCCATGGGAACGCCTGGAACCAATCCCCAGCGAATACAGGGGCCTACTGTATGCTATTTGCATTGCATTTTTCCGCACCTTTTCTAGTTCTAACCCAACTTTATGAAGGTTTACAAAACCAGTCGTGTAGATTGCTACAGGATGGGTTTAGAAATATCATGCTGATCAACTGCATGGCTGTTGACTTTCACTAGTAGACTCCAACCACAAAAGTTCACTGAAGGAAGACCACCTTGCTTCTGTAAAATCCTATTAACTATCCGCTTGTTTCTACTAACTTCACATCGACCCCGCCCCAACATCTCCTAAAATAAATCATCTGTTTAAAATTTTATGGTGAGAACTGAAGTCTCACTATCCAGCCTAAAACTAAAGATGAGCTTATTGTCTTTATTATTGCCGCTGGTACCTTATAGCAAATGCCTCATGCCATCACTGATGACAGCAAGTTCTTCTACTCTCGTGTCACAGCACCCGAATTCAGCTAAAACAGGCAATGCTTTCACACAGTAGACAGTGCTGCAACATTACTTCAAGAACACAGGCCTGAGACAAAGAAAAGTGTTTTCATGGGCCTTGAGGTGACATAATTACTTTTTTAAAAACATGCAATCCCCATAATCCTCAAATCAGCACAGCCATTTGGAATTATATTCTGGAACTGTGAGATTGCAAAACCTCATGGCAGCGTGGTTAAACAGCAGTACTGCATTCAAGACGCTGCTCATTACCTGAGTTTGATCCCAATGGGCTCAAATAGCCAGCTCAAGGTTGACTCATGCCGCTGCCCTTCTGAGATTGGTCAACTGAGTCCCTAGCTTCCTGGGAGGGGGAAATACTCAGCCTGCATAATTAAATTACAAACCACCCTGAGAGTGTTTTGAGCACTGTGAGGCCATAGGTAAGCACTAGCAGCACACTTTTACTGGGTATGAAATGACTCACACCATTTTTCAACTTTGGCCTCAGCGCCCTCCTTGTGTTTGGCTTGTCCTTTTCATGCAAGGAGCAATTAAACAGCACTCGTGTTGCCACTTCCACAGTAAGCACAATCAGTGTCCTCTTCAAGTATGAGAGAGTCACACAGTGAGCTCTCAAAATTAATATGGCACAATCTCCGGTTCATCTTCTTTGTGACCCAGGCCTATTCTCTCTCATATATATTTTATATGGGTAGGATGACTTATTACCTCCGCTGACTCAAAACTCCTTATAATTAGCTTGCTGGTTTCTGTGGCAACACGTATCAGCTCTGTTTTAATGGGAATCGGCAACCGTCACATTTTAAAGGAGTAGCATCACAGGGCGGCAGCTCTTCTGTACAAGGAGGCTGCGAGAGGCTGAGAGTGGGGCAAATTATATTTCCACCATTGTGACGACTGAACAGTCCTGAAAGGAAAATACGCACTCAAACCAATGATAAGGCAGTTGAGGTGGTCAAGGGAGATTCTGGGTTCAAAGCCAAACAGTTCCTCTCGTACCCACCTCTTCATGGAGGTGCTGCGTCAGACAGATGATGCAAGGAAGCACCTTGAGCAGCGCCCTACTTCTTGAGGAGTTAGGATGACGCAACAATCAGATGAGTGGGAAAGGCAGAAATAAGTGGTTGCAAAGTAACATAGCCAAGAGGACATGGAGGTTCTGACTTAATACATCTGCAGGATACAACTCAATGAAGGTGCCTACCCAGTGTGTGGCAGCAGTGAAGAAAGCCAATTCCATGCTAGGGATTCTCAAAAAGGGGATTGAAAATAAAACAGCCAACAATATAATGCCATTCTACAAAATGATAGTAAGGCCTCACCTGGAGTATTGTGTACAATTCTGGTTACCGCATCTCAAAAAAGACATAGTGGAACTGGAAAAGGTGCAAAAGAGAGTGGCTAAAATGATTACTGTGCTGGGGGATCTCCCTTATGAAGAAAGGCTCTTTAGTCTGGAAAAAATTTGGGGCTCTTTAGTCTGGAAAAAAGGCGCCTGAGGGGGGGATATGATTGAGACATACAAAATAATGCAGGACATTATTTTGGATAGAGGATAGAGGGAAGCTCTTCTCCCTCTCAAAAAGTACCAGAACTAGGGCACATCCACTCAAACTGAGGGCTGGGAGAATGAGAACAGACAAAAGAAAGGTTTTTTTTACCCAGTGTGTTGTTAGTCTGTGGAACTCCCTGCCACAGGATGTGGTGATGGCATCTGGCCTGGATGCCTTCAAAAGGGGATTGGACAAATTCCTGGAGGAGAAGTCCATCACAGGTCACAAACCATGAAGGAGATGTGTAATCTCCAGGCTTAAAGCCATGGTACTTCAAGGACCAGATGCAGGGAAGTGGCATCAGGAGACAGATACTGTATCTAGTCTTGTGTGCTCAAAGACGCATTTGGTGGGGCCACTGTGAGATACAGGAAGCTGGACTAGATGGGCCCTTGGCCTGATCCAGCATGTTCTTATGATACAATTATTCCCATTTAGAAATGAAGTAGATAGAAAAATCTCAGAAATTCCACTAGTATATTTCAGAACTGTAAATCAACCATGACTGCCATGAGTCTGGTGCTATCCTCACCCTCCCCCGAAAAAATTACTAGGTATGGTTAGGGTATACACTGGCACTGACCTCCTATACTGTAGTATTAACACTAGGCAGTTTCTGCTATTAATCTAAGTGATGTTGCTATTAGGTGCCATCTAGAGATGGAGACAAATTAAGAAATGAATAACATTCTCATACAAATTTGGCCAACTCCTCAACATTCATTGATTTGTATTCGTCATAAATAAAGTCCCCTGCCAAATATGAATTGATGAGCTTTTAGTGATTTTTGAATCATCAATTCTTTGGGCCATAAAATGGCTCCCAAGGCATCTAGCAACACCAAATTTGGAGCAAACCTTTTGCTGACTCTCCCCTAGAACCTCTCCAATTGTGGAGACTGGATTTTTGATGCCTGAGGTATGCACACCTAAATAGCCCCCCTAGGAAAGTTCTCTCCAGATACCTAGACTCCCAACTTGCAGAGAAGCTTCCTCCTATTCTCCTCTACAATCCCTCCAAGTTTGGTGAAGATTTGGTTTCCCCAGTCCAGTTGTTAAATGGAACTTTCCACCCCCTTTTGAATGGGCGGATAGTTCAGAAGTATGAACCCAATTCTCACCAAACTTCCAGACCTTGTAAAGGAGGATCATGGGTACTTCTCTCCAAATTTGTTGTCACTGGTTGCCTTGAGGTCCATTTTATAGCATTTTAAAGTGGAGACTAATAAACCCATCAATTTTTCGCTAGAAATTTGTCAATTTGTCAGTCCCGATGAATCACAGAGCATAACAAATTACCTTTTTAAAATTTGTCCCCATCTTTAGTGCTATTTAATTATTGGGCCACCAAATGTCCTATCATAACCAGTTCCATTCAGGTCTTGCAAACTAAAGACCAGAGCTTCCATTACTGAGCCAATCCCTCACATATTTTGTCTTCTTGCTACCTTTAGCTTCTCTCAGCATTGCCACATATTCCAGTAAGTAATACTGTACTTAAATTTTAAAAGCACAGAATCACTGAGCTGGAGATTTACACCATCAATATTCTCTTCTCATTTTGGTTGATTTGCTGACCATGTCCTGAGCTCCACAAAGCAAGAGAGAAGGTTTTAGAAGCATCATAGGGTTGAAAGGGGAGATCTTCTAGTCCAGGCATGCCCAAACTTCAGCCCTCCTGATGTTTTCGACCACAGCTCCCAGAATTCTAAGCTTAGATTGCCCATGGCAAAGGACTGTGGGAGTTGCGATCCAAAACATCTGGAGGGCCGAAGTTTGGAGATGCCTATTCTAATCCAACCCCCTGCCCAAGGCAGGAGACCTCATACCATTCTGGACAGATGGCTGACCAATTTCTTCTTAAAAACCTCCAGCAATGGAACACCCACAACATCAAGAGGCAAACTGTTCCACTGTTTAATGGTTTTCATGGTCAGGAAATTTCTCCTTATTTCCAAGTTGGCTCTACCTCTGATGAGGTTCCACCCATTGGTTCTTATCATACCCTCAGGTGCAATTAAGAATAAATCTGTGCCCTGTTCCCTGTGGCAACCTTTCAGGTATTGGAAGACTGGTATCATGTCTCCCCCAGTCTTCTCTTTGTCAGGCTAAACATTCCTAGTTCTTTTAGTCGCCCTTCATATGATTTAGCCCCCAGTACCCTTATCACCTCTGTTGCTCTTTGCATTTTTGTCTTGTTTGTCTTGTAGTGACTAGAACTAGGCACTGTACAGTGATCCTCCGACTATCGCGGGGGTTAGGGACCTGACCTGACCCGCGATGCAGGTCGAATCAGCCTGGGGGGGGGCTAGCTGGGGGTTCCTGTACTTACCCCCAGCCTGGTCCTACCCCAAATGGGCCTCTGAGAGCCTTCCCAGGCCTTCTGGGGACGCCAGAAGGGCCTCCCTGTGAACCAAAAAATAATTTCAGAGCCCTCTGACAGGCCTAGAAAGGCTCTCGGAGGCCTCAGAAATGATTGTCAGAGATCCGGAAGGCCTAAGAACACCCTCACAGGCCTGTTCGGGGCAGCCCCAGTCCTGGGGTGAGTATGGGAGGCTTGAAACAGGACTTTTCCCCCTTACATATACTGCGGTCCGGCGATATAGTGGGACCACAGTATATGAACCGTGAAAGTGCGGGGACCACTGTATTCTAAATGTGGCCTTACTAGAGCAGTATAGAGTGGTACTATCACTTCTTGTGATCTTGATGTTATCCCCCTTTATGCAGCCTAGGAGTGTGTTGGCTTTTTTGTCAGCTGCAGCACACTGCTGCCTTATCCTGGCTTTTAGGAATACCCTGGTCCTGGCCCCTTGCTGTTAGCTTAGCTGCCACCTATACCCCAGCCATTACAGTGGTCCACCAGGAAACCGAAATCCCTCTCACAGGTACTACATCTGAGCCAGGTACCCCTATCCTGTACCTTTGCATCTAGTTTCTCCTGCCTACACGCAGCACCTTACTTTTCTTGCTGTTGAACTGCATCTTATTGGACAGGGTCCAATGTTCAAGTCTGTCAAGATCCTTCTGAATCTGTCCTCCAAAATATTGGCAATTCCCCCCAGTTTTGTGTCATCTGCAAATCTGAAGAGTTCCGCTTTAATCCCCTAATCAAGGTCATTTATAAATATGTTGAAGAGTACTGTGGCCAAGACAGAACCTTGAGGGACCCCACTGCGCACTTCTATGTAGATGTGGCTCAATTGAGAACCACATCAGTGTTCCACAGACAGACCAGGCTAGCCATGCCAGCAGAAAACTTTCTCAGAGCTTTAGGTTCTGCAAGCTTCCAGGACTGGATCAGCTTAAAAGAACCACCACCCTTCCAGAGAGAAAGAGCAACTATTTATATGGACTACTTTGGGGAGTGGGTTGACTTTGATAACAAGATTAAATATATGCATCCACCAATTCCAGACCAACTTTCTTCTATTTCGTCAAGAATACTAGATGAAAGACCGTGACATGTTAGGCTAGTGATTTGTTCAGCCAGGCCTATGGCAGCCACACTTCCTAACTGGTCTTGATGAGGCCACATGAATACCAGGCTACTGAAATCCCCAGCAACAAGAGGTCATCTCAATTAGTTTGGGTAGAAAGACAGGAGAAGACAGCAGAATTCTTAAATGCTCAAATCCAGTTCTTGAGTGAACCGATTTTGTGGTGATGGAGATGGAATCTTTAGTGAAGAGAAAATACCAAATTCCTCTTCTTCCGCCATAGGCTAGTGCTGGACTGTGTACTCAGGTAGGGGGAAATGGGTTATATAGATTCTTTCTAATTATTTTCTCTCTGTGTGTGAACCTGTTAAACATGGTTGTATGAGTTCCTTTGGCTATGATTCAATTGTGGAGGTCAAGTGTCTTTTTAATAGTCTGATCTTATCCTTCAAAAACTGTCTGTTCATTTCTGTGCAGACCGGCACATGGAAACTCATGCTGGTGACTTGACAGGGTGCTTACAAAATAAACAAAATAAAATAAAATTTAAAAACAGTGGCGGCGGCAGAGAATAGATTGTTTCTTACCATAGAGCAGTGGTTCTCAACTTTGGGTTCCCAGATGTGTTCTTGGACTACAACTTCCAGGAATCCTGACCAGCACTGTGAAGCTTTCTAGGAATGTTAGTAGAAGAACACCTGGAGACCCAAGATCAGGAACCACTGCTGTAAGAGGTTAAGTCTCTTCCATCTGCAAAGGAAAACAACCTTCTCCTGGCTTGATAGAAGGCTCCCCATTAGCTTGTTAGGAGCAGGCATCTTATGCCCCTTCCGAAAACCACCTGATGGCCTCTCAGCAGTCTAATGAAGGTCCCCTCTGCTGGCTTTTGTGAGCTTATATGCAAGTCCAAGGAGCTTCTCCATGAGAAGGACACCTGGGTCATACTTAGGTCTTTATCTCAACTTATAAACATCACAATTGTTTGGAAGGTGAGCATCAAGAAAAATGACTGCGAACCAGAAGCATAGCTAGGGTTTGGAGCACCCGGGGACAAAGTGAGTTTTTGCACCTCTTCCTGCCCCCCCCCCAGCTGTGTCTCACCCACTGAGCAAGGGGTGTTTGATCGAGGGGGACAGTGGGGGAGGGGAAGAAGGATCCCTCTTTCTCATGCCCTTTTTAGGGGTCTCCTGGACAAGCCTTTCTTGTACAAAACACATAGCGCACGGATAGTGCCAAGCAGGCGATTTTTTATTCAAGCATCACCTCCGTAGCACACTTCCCCCTCCTCCTTTCCCTCAGATAAGGCTTGGCAATCAATAACCCGGGGAAAGGAGGAGAGGGAAGCAGATAATGGAATTTTTTTTCCAACCAGCACCTCTGTTGCAAGCTTTCCTCTCCTCCTTTACCCGAGCTAATGATTGCCAAGCCTTAGCAGGGCTAGGGAGAAGCAGGGGGGAGCAATTGATGGAGGTGCTGCTTGGAAAAAATGCCTGCTTCCCTCTCCTCCTTTCCCCAACTAAGCCTTAGCGTGGCAAAAGGAGGACTGCTGGCAGGATGGTGCATGGCTTCCTCCTCCTGCTCCCCTTCCAGGCGTCCCCAGATTGCTGCACACCCCGGGACAATGCACTCTTCTGCCCCTCCCTAGTTACGCCAGTGCTGCAAACCCAAAGACTTCCAGGGAGGAGCCATGTCAGCCAGTTTTCATATGAATAACAAGGAGCCTTGTAGAGCCTTAAATATTAAGAAGCAGTATTTGACATAAGGTTTTGTGGGCAGCAGTTCATTTGCATTTAATCAGGTAGGCTGTATTCTACACACACATTGACAAACAAAGCCAGCCAAAAGAAAGTTTGGAACTAACTACCATGAACATTCCAGAGGAAAGGGAGAATGAATGCTCTCTTTCTGGCTTTTAAACAAGTCGGTGAACAGGAGTTTTGAGTGGAAGGCCCTTTCCTGTGGGGGGAATGGTTGTTCAGCTGATTCATTTCCTTCTGATACTTTTGGTGCTGGATGCCAGTTCCACCTCTCTGGCCCACTGGGCAACAGGCTTCTCTGTTAGTATTAGAAGATATTTAATAGCTACTTATGAGCACCAAATCCACATGGTCTTAGTAAAGAAAGTAATAAATGGGCACTGGTGCCTAAAAAGAACAGCAATTACAAAAGGCTTGTCTCAGATAGATCTGTGGAGAAAGCCAGCTCATAAAAGAATCATAAGAGACCACAGTGATGAATTCCTATGCAACAAAGCCTCTGAAACTGCCATGCTTTATAACACCAGAAAGTCATCTGGAATGCTTTCCTACCCTTTTCTTTTACTTTAATAATGTTTCAGTGTGGGCGTTAGGAAGTGAGAAGAGAGCCACACCTTCCCTTAGCAGAACAGACTATTGGAGATATTGACATATCGCTGGCAGCAACGTGTGTGATTCATGTGCATATGTATATGTTCTGTTTCTGAAGCCATAATATGTTTGGCCAGGCATCTGTAGCGGAGAACAGAATTAAAAATATGTAAGGGGGCGGGCGGGTGGGAGGGCGGGAGGAATCCTTTTTCTCTCTGGCCTTTCTCTGTACTACACAAAGCAGCTTAGCAAAATCCATAAAACAAAAACTCAATCCTAGAATGACTCACTCATCATTTTAGACCACATCGGCCTTTGCAGGAACCGGGAAAGGAGTTAAAATGTCAAGATGGGCAAAGGCAACAGCCAACAGCAGAAATGATCTGCCAATGAGACATTGGGAATTTAACACCATGGCAGTATGTCGAAAAGGAAAGGCACATTTGGAAAGTGCAGAGCTATTAGGTTCATTTAAAGTCAGGTTTAGGGGAAGAAATGGAGGCAATGACAGAGGTTTTTTTGGGGGGGGGGGCTCCTTGATTACTGCAGATAGCAACTGCAGCAATGAAATAAAAAGATGCCTTCTTCTTGGGAGGAAAGCAATGGCAAACCTAGATAGCATCCTAAAGAGCAGAGACATCACTTTGCCAACTAAGGTCAGGATAGTCAAAGCTATGGTTTTTCCAGTAGTGATTTATGGAAGTGAGAGCTGGACTATAAATAAGGCTGATCGCCGCAGAATCGATGCTTTTGAGCTGTGGTGCTGGAGAAGAGTCTTGAGAGTCCCCTGGACTGCAAAGAGATCAAACCTATCCATCCTGAAAGAAATCAACCCCGAATGTTCACTGGAAGGACAGTTTTTGAAGCTGAGGCTCAAGTACTTTGGCCACCTCATGAGGAGAGAGGACTCCTTGGAAAAGTCCCTGATGTTGGGAAAGATGGAAGGCAAAAGGAAAAGAGGACGACAGAGAATGAGATGGTTGGACGGTGTCATCAATGCAACCAAAATGAATTTGACAAAACTCCGGGAGGCAGTGGAGGATAGGAAGGCCTGGCGAGCTCTGGTCCATGGGATCACAAAGAGTCGGAAACGACTGAACGACTGAACAACAACAAAAGTCAGGTTTGCCCCACAGTATTCCTATTCATAACTTTGTGACACAACAGCTGAAGTCCTCTTGCACAAAGCAGCCTCCCCAATAGGAATGAAGTCTGCAGTAGCAGCATACTAAAGCGGATTTACGGTAAGACATCCTTATTCAACATGGCTCACATGCAATGAGGTGAGGCTGTATGTGCCCTGAAATTGAAAAAAACAAAGTATTTAATTCTCCTGGATACAAACCATAAAATCATAATTTAGTTGGAAGAGGCTTATAAAGCCATCAAATCCAACCCTCTGCTCAGTACAGGAATCCAAATCAAAGGGTATCTAACAGATGGTTGTTCAATTGTCCCTTGAGGCCACCAGCATTGGAGTGTACACCACCTTCTGAGGTAATTGGTTCCACTGAGGTAACTGGTTCCACTGTCATTCTGTTCTGTTAAGTTTTTTGCCCTCCTGATATTGAGCCAACATTTGGTTTCCTGTAACTTGAGCCCACTGTTACTTGTCCTACACTGTGGAATGATCTAGAACACACTCTTCCCCTCTTCTATATGACTATCTTTCAAGTATTTTTAAAGTGCTGTCATATCTCCCCCTCAGTCAAACAATACTCTAAATGAGCCCTAACCAATGCCAAATAAAGGAGAACTTTATGAGATTTGGAGACTACACTGTACTTCTGTTAATGTGTCCTAAAATATAATTTGCTTTTTTGGCAGCAACATTACACTATTTGTTCATATTCAGCTTGCTATCTGCAAGAATTCCAAGATCTTTCTTGTTCATAGCATTACTGAGCCAGATATTCTTGATCTTGTAAGTGTGCTTTCAATTTTTTTCTCCCTTACTTATTCCGTTTAAATTTCATTGTGTTGTTTTCAGCCTAGTTCTCAAGCCTATCAAGATATTTTGGAATTTTGTTCCTGTTTTCCAAGGTGTTAGCAATTCCACCCAATTTTATGTCATTTGAAAATCTGGTAAGTATTCTCTGCACCTGCTCATCCAAGTTATTAATAAAAATCTTGCAAGTCTGCAATGGAAACCCAATACACTGAAGAACATATTCTGGACCAGAAGTCCTTGACCTTACTAATCTGACCATTGCTCAGTTATGACTTCAGCAAGTTATTATATCCATTCATCTTAAAAGTAACTCTCCAAGCTATGCAGGTGCACATTCAGCTAGAAGGAAGTGCACAACTGGCCAGAGTTGTTATACAGCAATACAACTGAATTTCCTCTGCATCAGCACAGCTTGGGGCAATACTAGCGGGTATATGGATCTAGTCTTTGGAGAAAGCTTGTGTGCCACCACCAATCTTGAGGAACCCCAAAGTTCCACAAAATACAGCCTGAAAGCCACCAGAGCAGACTATCAACAAACAACATCTAAGATGAAGAGGGCTGACTTGTTTCTTTCTTCAGACACTGCAATCCACTGCAGATGCTAAAAATGTCCGAATGAACACATACTTCATTTTCCTTAGCAACAGTAGAGTGCAAAGGCTGTTTTCCCCTTCTCCTTTCTTCTTTCCCTTAGAGATCATTTCAATGGCAATAAATCAATCCAGCGGATGTAAGCAAATCATACTTTTTTGAATTGTCCTTCAGGGGCAGAAAAAAAGAAGGAGGAGGTGTCAGCACAGCATTCTTAAGGGGAAACAGTGAAAATGTACAACAATGAGGGATGGAGCGGGGATAGGGGAGATGGGGGTTGTCTTCTACCAAAACATAATCACCTTAAATGTTGGCGAAGAATATTCATCTCTGGCACTCTCTACCCTACTGGAGTTTCATCAACACATTTATCTGCCTACACACTCTAAAGGTCAAGTGCAGTCAAAATCTGTTACATGTATAGTTCTGGTGCACAGAAAATGTATTCTTTTCACAACCCATTCCTTCAGCAGTTCATTTAAGAAGGCTGCATTGCATTTTCCCCCATTAGGTGCTAGAGAAATGTTTTCTTTCTACTGGCACACAGCCCAATTCAACAGGGAAGGGGGGGAAATCCTCCATCTCGCTCAGTTTTCCAGCAATACAGAAATGTAATGCATTATTGACTTTAACTCTTCAGTTACATCCCAGATATTTACTTTTGTCCTTTCTTTTTCCACTTTTAAAATTTTGTTTTAGTTTTTTTAGAAATCCACAATGCAGGCTTTCTTTCTAACATTGTCATGCCCTTGGTTACTAAATTCTTCATCATATAATGAATGCAATTTCAAATTCCCAACATTACTGCTCTAGACTATATGTTTTTGTAAGATCTCCAGTGTCGGGCTTCAGATATAACATACAGGCCCAGTTTGGACAATAATAATGTAAGTCATAGAATGGAGCCATTTGAATCAATGGAACTTACAGAGAAGTTGAACCACCAAATCTCAATTGATTAAATGTTAAACAACATGATTGTGGCCACTGTCCATTCGGTGACTTTATTTCCAGTTCTTTTTCTAATTATACCCAACACTGAATTTGACTCATATGCAACAGTCAGCCACACAAGTGGTTGACACGGTTGTCTAATTGTCCACTACAGCCTTAAGATTCCTTTCTTGGTCTGTTGCTGCCCGCTTATGCCTGAGCAGTAAATATATGAAACTGGAAACCCATTTTGCCCCCAATCTGCATCACTGTCTTTGCATTTTGAATCACATAATAGAGCTGGGAGGGGCCCATAAGGCCATTGAGTTTAACCCATTCTCAATGCCTTTCAAAGCCTTCCGGAAGGCTTTGAAAACTCTCCTCTTCCGGGAGGCTTTCGGTTGATTTTTTCCCCCCTCTCCCGCCATCTGCATTTCTTGTATTTTCTGTAATTGTTGTCTTATTTGTTCATTTTATTAGTTCATGTAGTTGTTGTTTTGATTTGCTGTAAACCGCCCGGAGTTCCCCCTCCAGGAAGACGGGCGGTATATAAGCGCCATAATAAATAAATAAATAAATAAATGCACAAATTCAAATTAAAGATGATTTTTCAATCTTCTCTTGAACACCTCCAGCATGGGAGCATTCACCATTTCGGGGGGGGGGGGGAATTGTTGCTTTTAGTTGCTAACCTCGAATCATTTTCAGCTTTTTCTTTCCTAATGCCATCCCTGCAGTTATTTGCCAACTTGTTTGTACTCTTCCTTTGTGTCCCGCTTTTCACTTCCTATGTCCTTTTTTAAAAATTGACAGGTCCTCTCTGAGCTTTTGTGAAGCTCTAATGTTCTTTTTTTTTTTACTAATTTCAGGCAAAATTCAAAGAAAAACAAAACAAAATAAAATAAAAGACACAAACATGTGGCACATTAAAGATTAACTTTCATATTTTAAAGTAACGTTTCGTTCACATGTGAACTTCTTCAGACATATATAGCAGCAGAATGAGGTGTAAGATATAATATGAGCAAATATTCATGGGCTGTAGATGATATGATAGGCTGTCTTTTACCTTTTGCTGTTCTGCCTATAATTGTCTGTAGTTCTGCCTTTAGAATTCCCTGTGTAAGAAACTCTCATCATCTCAAACTCCTTTTCCTGTTAGGATCTTCTACCATGGGATCATCCAGTGGCTGCAATGAGTGTGGGTGGGTAAGGGGGTAGCTGTGCTGGGGGGGACACCAAAATGATGAAATAGTAATTGATATCAACATTCGCCTTGCAAAACAAAACAAAATCTCATAATGAAAAAAAAATCTTGAAAATGGGGATGTACTGCTTTAAGGAAATGGAGTCCCCTACTTTACACTGTTTTCTGTGCCTTTTGCATTGCTTACCATTGCATTGCCGGGGGGAGGGGTCTGCTCTGCATGTCTTTAAAGTGCACTTTATAAAGAGGTTTGAACAAAAAAAAATTTAAAAAATTAAATATCCAGAACAGATTAATTGGTTTTCCATGCATTCCTATGGGAAACCACACTTCGCAAATTTGCACAATGAAGAATCCCATAGAACAGATTAATTTCATTATATGAGCTATCACTGTACTGTATTTTAATTCCTGTACTCCAGTCACCCAATCAAATTTCAGTTATCCCTGTCAAGTCACATTTATTCTCCTAAACTAAGAATTCCCGTTCTTGTTTGTTTCCCATTCTCCTGGCAACCATATATAAACACATGACTGTGAGATTTTCACAATAGCAAAATGTAACAGAAAATAACAGTTTAAGCCAAAAAAATCCCTAAATTTCATACTATAAAATTTCAAACATATTTGTATCATTAAAAAATTACTGTATATACTCGAATATAAGCCTAGTTTTTCAGCCCTAATTTTGGGCTGAAAAAAGGGTTCCTCGGCTTATATTCAGGCCACTGATGCAAGTGCTTGGGTCGGTGGATAAAAGTCATTTTAAACATTGTGTGCCGCTTCTCCTGACCCCCCATGTTTAAAATGACTTTTTAAAAAGTCAATTTAAAACAATGTTTAAAATGACTTTTAGCCACCAACTCAAGCACTTGCCTTGGTGGCTAAACTCATTTTAAACATCACATATACACCCAGCTCGCAAAGGAAGAGTTGCTAGGCCCTGCTGCATTTCCCACCCTAGGCTTATACTTGAGTCAATAAATTTTCCCAGTTTTTTGGGGTTTAAATTAGGGGCCCCGACTTATACTCGGGTCGACTTATACTCAAGTATATACGGGTAAATTATAAATTGGTTGCTGTTGCAGCAGCTGCTGCTGCTGCTGCTGCTGCTGCTGCTCCTATCAGAAGGCATAACTGCAAAGCAGAAGTTTTGCTTTGTTTCTTAAAATCAGAAAGTGGCACTCTGGTTCTCCCAGGGTGTATAAAACATATTAACATAAAAATTTCTACTCTCCAGTCATCTTCTGTCACAGAGGCTGATCTTAGTTATAAGTCCCAATCTTTTAAAGGAGACGAATAGTTTCACATCTGAGCTATTTAAGAACTTTAGATGGATACTATTTGGAGCCAACGGTATTACTTGTTTACAGTTTATTTATACAGTGCTATTTCGTAAGATGAATTTAATTCATTCTATGGTTCAGGCAAAAACAACCCCCCCAAAAAAAACTAAATCAAACCACTAGACGGTCTGATGGCACTTTAAAGACTGATCATTTTTATTTGGCATAAGCCTTCATTGATAGCATCAAAGGCCAGCAACGTTAAGGTGCAACAAAGCTGTTGGTTGTTTTACTTGTCCCCCTAGATCTATTTTAGCCATGACCCTCCATGTGTTATTGGCTTACAAGCTCCCAGCATTCCTCAATCATATCCCCCCTCAAGCGCCTTTTTTCCAGACTAAAGAGGCCCAAATGTTTTAGCCTTTCTTCATAAGGGAGGTGCCCCAGCCCAGTAATCGTTTTAGTCGCTCTCTTCTGCACCTTTTCCAGTTCCACTATGTCTTTCTTGAGATGCGGTGACCAAAATTGTACACAATACTCCAGGTGGGGCCTTACTATTGTTTTGTATAATGGCATTATAATGTTGGCTGTTTTGTTTTCAATCCCCTTTTTGATAATCCCTAGCATGGAATTGGCCTTCTTCACCGCTGCCACACATTGGGGAGACACCTTCATGGAGCTGTCCACCAACACACCAAGATCTCTTTCCTGATCCGTCACGGATAACTCAGAGCCCATGAGTTGATAGATGAAGATTGGATTTTTTGCCCCAATATGCATTACTTCACATTTGGTTACATTAAAACGCATTTGCCATTTCTCAGCCCACTCCCCCAGTTTAGAGAGATCCTTCTGGAGCTCTTCACAATCTTCTCTGGTTTTTACCACATGGAAAAGTTTTGTGTCATCTGCAAACTTGGCCACCTCACTGTTTATCCCTGTCTCCAGGTCATTTATGAACAGATTGAAAAGCACCGGTCCCAGGACAGAGCCCTGGGGCACACCGCTTTTCACTTCTCTCCATTGTGAAAATTTCCCATTGACACCTACTCTTTGTTTCCTGGTTCTCAACCAGTTCTCAATCTATAAGAGGACCTGCCCTCTTATCCCCTGACTGTGCAATTTTCTCAGCAGCCTTTGGTGAGGGACTGAAAAAAGGGTTCCTCGGCTTATATTCAGGCCACTGATGCAAGTGCTTGGGTCGGTGGATAAAAGTCATTTTAAACATTGTGTGCCACTTCTCCTGACCCCCCATGTTTAAAATGACTTTTTAAAAAGTCAATTTAAAACAATGTTTAAAATGACTTTTAGCCACCAAATCAAGCACTTGCCTTGGTGGCTAAACTCATTTTAAACATCACATATACACCCAGCTCACAAAGGACGAGTTGCTAGGCCCTCCTGATGTTTTGGACCACAACTCCCAGAATTCTAAGCTTAGATTGTCGATGGCAAAGGACTGTGGGAATTGCGGTCCAAAACATCTGGAGGGCCGAAGTTTGGACATGCCTGAAGTAGGGCAGAAGGAGGTGTAGAGGAGGTCTAGTTGCCTTGAATGCCAAATTCATTTCAAATTAGTGGCTAATATTCTAAAATGTACTGGGGTGTTTTATGGTTCCGCCATAAAATTCATGGCCGAAAGTGTAATATTGGAAACCCAGCTGCTCTGACTTTTTTAATAACACCGCAGCAAAGCAAAAATTTTAAATTGAACGCAGACGTGGCATTTTCACCACAACATAACTACTTGTGCTGTGGGCCAAATTCCAAAGAGGAAGGGAGGGGGGAGGCATCACTTCCTTTCTCTGATTCAAAAAATGCTACGTCTGCAGGCCATGCCTCACCACCACTACCCCTTCCCAGTTGAACAGAAATCAACAGCAGAATTCTTCATTAGCTTCCACTGCTCAAGGAAAATCAAACGGATGTCATGGCCCCACAGTGGATGTATATCTATGTGAAAAAAGATGGACCATTACCTCCCCGGTTAAGAAATTATGTAGAGAAGGTGATATGCCTTCATTCCTTGATCCTGAAGATGATGCTCAGAAGCCTCCAGCTTTATAGGGAGTCATGATCCAAACAACAAGCCCTGTTTGCATAAAGACCCTCCCCCTTTTCTGATGGCCTGCAAAATGCTGGCTCACGGCTGGTAGGTCCAGATCCACAAGTCTGAACACCAAATTCAATGCTCCTAATGCTATCACCACTGGACTTCTTTCTTGCCTTAGTAGAGTACCTCTTGATCTCTGGGCTTCCCAGACTGTAATGTATAATTTATTTTGGCCCTAATAGCTGATTGGCACTTGGGCCATGAAACAGCTATGACAAATAAGCAATGCGCCAAGCAACTACTGTTAAGACTGGGCCTTTTAACCACATATTCTAAAAGTTGAATCTCCCCATTAAAAAGTATTTAGAAGTTCAAACCATGATGTTTTAGACAGAAAGGTAGAAACAGGGGACAATGCCTAGATAGGTGCAGATCAGTCCATGCAATTGTTAGTGGCCCAGATGCCACATTCAACCCCAGGAAACATAGAGTTCTGCACCCATTATTCAATGTATTGCTAATTTTGCATTTTTTAAGTGTTTGTGTATTTTTAAAAATGTAATGCCAAATCACATGCCTTCTAGGTTCTACTGGCCACTTCATCTCTGTATTTTTTTAATCACTAATTTCTTAATTTATTGTTTACACACATGCACCAAAAAAAGCCAGATGGGCTAAAATGATTACCTTAGATCTGCCAACCAGGAAGGGGAAGAGGGAACCAGGGCACATACAGAGCAGGAATGGAACAATGAGTCCGGGGAGCCTTGGAATCTTGTTTCTGTAGCATTCAATCATGGCTTGACGTGACATCCGAATCAGGTTTGCGTAATCTCAAGTTCCTGAACTCTACAAGCAATGGAGAAAGCAAGAACAGCTCTCTTCTAAATTAGGATTAGATCATATCAAGTTTAAAAATCACATACTGTACTATACTAGCTGAAGTAAATTCTTCAGAAAGATTTGTTTCCCAGGAGTCGGTTGGAAGTAAAAATTAGCATTTGTAAGAAAGAACTGAAATTATGAATGTCATTAAATGCTCTTTTGCTGTGCTCCCTCAATAGGTGATTTAATTAATTGCTCTCTGGCTCATTGCTTTTTAAGATATAGATTACACATATTTCCCCCTTTCCTATTCTGTAATTAGTTGAAGCTGTATCTTCTCTTGTGGTTACTCTGTTCAACTTACATACTGATAGAATTTACTACAGGGTAGGTAATTACTACTAGAGTACAGAACATTTTTTTAAAATGCTTGCTTATTTCCCTGAAAGCTTTGCTTGTTTTCTTTAGAATTTTGGATTCTCTAACTCTAGTGACTCAAACTTTGACAATTTGATCCTGCTGCTTTTTTGAAAATCTTGTACTGCATAAAATTTAAAGGGATGGAGAGTTAATCACGGGTTACAGTATTAACTGTGTGCCACCAAGTCAATTCAGACTTATGGAAACCCTCTCCCAGGTAGGAAAATACTGTATTCAGAAATGGTTTGCCCATTCCTTCTTCTGAGGGCGCCCTGGGACTATGCAGCTTGCCCAAAGCTATGTATAGGGTGGCTGTATTCCCTAGAGCAGGCATGTCCAAAGTCAGGCCCGGTGGCCAAATGTGGCCTGTTTTCAAATTTTGAGTGGCCCGCAGCCTCTTCTCTCCACCAGCTCAGCCTGTCACACATCCCTGCCAGCTGTCCCCTCCCCATACCAGATAGAGACATCAGCTTGCAGTTTTACAGTTTGCCTGCCCTCCTTGCCTCTGTCCATCCCCCTAGCTACCTGCCCAGCCTACCCTCCCCTGGCTCCATTAATGCAGTGTCCTCACCACCTCATTGCATGTCCTAGAGTCTTGTCCAAAGTCCAGCCCGAGGGCCAAATGGGCTGAATAGCCGGACCCCATACATTTTCACCTCAGCAAATCTGGCCCTCCTTGCAAAAAGTTTGGACACCCCTGCCCTAGAGGCACAGAAGGGAATCTAACTCCCAACTTCTGTCTGGAAGTTGAGTCATGGCAACTGGACTTCTTCTTTTTTTGAGAGTCAGAAACATTTCGCTGCTCATCCAAGCAGCTTCATCTGTCTGTTTGGATGAGCAGTGAAACGTTTCTCTCTCTCAAGAAAAAGAAGTCCAGTTGCCATGACTCAACTTCCAGATAAACTCACCTGGATGAATGAGAATGTTCACAAACATATTGCTCCCAACCTCTGGCTCCACTGCCAGATGCTTAAACTATGAGTTTATGCAGCCAGCTAATCAATGCTTATATAGTTAATCGGTTTTTTTTTTAAAAAAAAATCTGAACTAGAAGCATTTATTTTTACACTGACATTGTGACAGCTGCCAGAATGCTTTAGAACAGTGGCTCCCAACCTGGGGTTCGAACAACCATTTCACAGGAGTCGCTATGAGCCAGTGAAGAAAAAGGCACAAACAGCTTGGGTCTGGAGGAGGGGGGGGGAGGAAGGGGAGAGAGTGAGTTACAGCTTGATAGGTTGGATGGGATGTCAGTCAATGGCACTGGAGGCTGTAATTGGCTGAGGTTGCCTGTAGAGGGAATTTCTCTATGGCACCTGTGGCAGTGGCCTGCCAAAGAGGGCTTATGGCCTCTTCCAAGCAGGGCAAGGGGTTACCACAACATGAGGAACTATATGAGAGGGTTGCTGCATTAGGAAGGTTGGGAACCATTGATTTCGGATGTTGTTTATCATCAACCCTGGTCCTGTGGCTTCCCAGAAGTTCAAATACAGCTCCCATCACCTCCATTGGTCATGTTGCCTGATGACAATGGGATTATAGCATGTCAGCTTCAGAAATCCCATACCACACTAAAGGGCTACACATTCTGGTCCCATTCCAATCTTACTGGAATTGTGCTGTGTATTCCTACAGTGGTAATTCCAAAAGAAAACTTGTCCATCTGCACTGATCATGGATCACTTATGCATTTTTGTGAGCAATGTGGGGAAAGAACTTATTTATTTATCGATCTACGCCTCTTACATGTCTATGGTTAGAATGGTTGCTGTGAGGCTCCAACTGTTCATAACAAGGAATTTATAATTTAAACACCAAATTCCTTAAATTTCATTGTGAGAGGAAGAGCTTTTCACACTTCCCACAATCTGCAAATAAGCCTCCTTGTTTTGTCAATGGTCATCAGAAAGAAACCAATGGGCTTCATTTGCAAGTGTGAGAGCTCATACTTTCAAGATGCCACTGACTCTCGTAACATAATGTGAGTTAGAATGGCAGTTTATATGATGTGTCTGACTTAGTGCTAAGATTCTGAATGCCATAATACAGAGGAGTGATACCACTCCTCTCTCTGTGTGTTGTGTCATTACAGTTGTGACCGATTCTTCGTGACCCCATGTACATGGAGTTTTCTTGGTAGGAATACTGGAGTGATTTGCCAGTTCTTACTTCAGGCACCCACAACACCTGGTATTCCCTGGTGGTCTCCCATCCAAGTACTAACCAGGTCTGACCATGCTTAGCTTCTGAAATCAGGCGAGATTGGATGTGCTTAGGGCATCTAGGCAACTGCAACTCCTCCCTAGTGGGTGAATATTACCACTGGGGTTATTGATACCCTTGCTGAAAGCCCTGCCCCCCCCCCACAAGAAAGGAGACAGGGCAAAAGACAATAAGGTCAAAGTGGGGCATCTCTGCATCCACAAGGCTCCCTTCATTTCTGTTTCACTTTTCCTGGTGGTTAAGGTGGAGGTGGGAGGGGAATGGACAGTGAACCACAACTTCTGGGACAAGAGCCGCATGGCGCAGTGGTCAAACTGCTGTACTGCAGCTATAACTGTACTCATGACCTGGGGTTCAATCCCAGGTAGCCAGCTCATGGCTGACTCAGCCTTCCATCCTTCCAAACTTAGTAAAAATGAGTACCCATCTCGCTGGGGGTGGGGGGCAATGTGTAGGTAGCATAAATAAACTGTAATCTGCCCAGATAATGTTTTAGCACTGTGGGGGCAGGATATAAGCAGAATGCTGTGTTTATATGGGTTCCATCAGTTCTTCTGGCTCTCTAAACACCCTCTTTCCTTACAATCATGGCAATGCCTTGAGAGCTGGTGAAGTCAAGGGTGTGGCCACACACTCTGAAGTCATCTGGCCAATGGAAGGGCTAGCGTGGGGCAGACAGCCATAGCCCAAAATTATATTCCCACCACTCTTCAAGCAGAGGCTGCCTACCAAGCATAGAGCCCTCTTTAAAAAAGAAAGCACATGGCTACTGAATGCAACGCCATGGCCACTCATATCCTTCTTCTTCTCTAGAAGTAAATCCTTGTCAAAATGCAAAATCACTGTACATGAGCAACACCAATGTTTATACCAGGCATGTCCAAACTTTGGCCCTCCAGATGTTTTGGACCGCAACTCCCACAGTCCTTTATCATTGGAAATACAGGCTTGGAATTCTGGGAGTTGTGGTCCAAAACATCAGGAGGGCTGAAGTTTGGACATGCCTGGTTTATACAGTGGCCCTCAGACAATGACCTTCATTTTCATTTCCCTTCCTAATACAGTAGATCCTTGTATAACAAACTGTTTGTATAACATAAAATTTGTACAACATAAAATATTCTGGTGATAGGCAAACTTGCTTAACAGAATCGCCTATGGGCCAAATCCGTACAACATAAAAATGGGATTACTCCATTTTCAATGCATTCCTATGGGAAATTTGTATAAAGGAAAATTTGCTTAACATAATTTCATTTGGAACAAATTAATTCCTTTATACAAGGTACCACTGTACTCTCAACTCAAGCTCCACCCCTTGCCACATAAATCTTATTTCTTGAGAGTGCTAAGGATCACAATCCTGTTTCCTTTTTCCTGGGTAGTTTCTACCAGCTATTCTGATCTCAGACCTGACCCAGTCATACATTGCAAAGACTGCTACCACCATTGTGTGAAACTTCCCCCTCCCTCCCTGAGATCTTGTCCTGAAACCCGCAGCCTGGTGTTACTGGAAGAACACAAAGCACAGCAGTTTCTGAGATTAAGCCAACTTGTCTATATAAGAAGTTATCCCACTGAAAGGTAGAAATGTGGGAACAAGTTACTCTGAATAATGGCAGCTGTGAAGCTGACTTCAACTGTGGATTGCTGGGTTCCAAAATGTAGTGTTTCTCTTTTGTTAATTAACTCTTTCCTGATAGCAGCTAATAGGATCTCAGTGTAATAGCTGGGGCGTGGGCTGCAACTAGGACAGGCATGTCCAAAGTTAGGCCTGGGGGCCAAATGCAGCCCGTTTTCAAATTCTGAGCGGCCTGCAGCCTCTTCTCTCCACTCCACGCATCCCTGCCAGCTGGCCCATCCCCATACCAGATGGAGATGTCAGCTTGCAGTTTCAGTTTGCCTGCCCTCCCTGCCTCTGTCCACCACCCCCCTTTATTTATTTAATTATTTATTATTATATTTATATACCGCCCCATCTTCTGAGATGGCTGCCACTCTGCCAGCCTAGAGGCTTGTCCAAAGTCTGACCCGGGGGCCAAATGTGGTGAATGTTCGGCCCGCACACATTTCACCTCACCAAATCTGGCCTTCCTTGCAAAACGTTTGGACACCCCTGAACTAGCATATTTGCAAGGGGTCCAGGAACAGGGTGTTCCCAGAAGCCGAGAGTGTAGTCAGCCCGTCCGAGCTCAAGAGTGGGTCATCAGCCAGTCCAAGGTCAAGAGTCACATACAAACACAACCTGAGAAGGAGAGGGATGCCAAACAGGAAGACTTACAGAGTAGCAGAGTTCCAGGAAGCATCAAGATAACAGGGCCAAAGCTTCAGAAGTTCATGGTCTCGTGTTGGTGAGGCAAGGAACAGGGAGTGCCGGCTGGTAGCTTTATGCCAATAGCAGGCCCACCAGCTGCACTCCCTGATTGGCTCAGGCTGAGTGGAAGCTGACTCTACAAAGAGGCAGAGTTAAGCAGCCCCAATCCTGACTCTCAGGCTAGTAAGGATGCTCCCTGGCTTTTCAGATACAAGATGAAGGGAAGCCACAGGCATGGGTTTGCAGCAGCTGAGCTGGGCTGTTAAGGAGAGTTCATTTTGGAGGTAGCTCATTCAGTAGGTTGCCATAAGTCCACAGCACATAACAACAACAACTCCCGTTTTGATTTCTGAGAAATCTTCATGTCACCAGGCCCTTCCTTTACTGTCATTGAACAATCTTTTAACATGCATGCACACATACATAGTCATTTAAAGTTAATGATGCGCACACAAGCACCATTTTAAATTGCAAATAACCCTGAACTGTTTTTCTTGGGAAATATTTCATCCCTAAAACAAAGTCCATTGCAAAAATCTGGTCAAAGATGATGTTAAAATGCTCTTTATCAAATGTTCTTTATCAAAATTTCACAGATCTGGAAGCCCTACCTACTAAGAATACATTTCTTCCTGCACCACCACCACCATCACCCGGTTTGAGGACCAATAACCTGGACAGAAAGATGACAAAAGGGAGAAACTGGGACAAAAAAATGAAGAGAAGTGAAAATCACAACCAGGCATTTGCTTTTAGGTGAATGGTTTTTTTTTTTTTAATGAGCCCACTTTTTAATGCTTGCATTATATATTTTTAAAAGTAGATGTTTTTGTGACTGGCTGAACATTTGGATGCAAATTCACAAATCAAATCAGCCACCATTCCCCTCATCTAATAACTGATCAATAGGCTGTCAAGCATATGGGTCAACACCTCAGTAGTTGGACTTTTTCTCAGATCTGACCAATATTGTGGCATCTTCTATGAGTATATGCATTTTTGCCCTCTCTTCTGGTATATCACGTCACTCCCTTATGTAAGTCACCAGAATGGATCTATCTGTGCCACTGGAAGCTCTATGGAGAACATGATTCTGCTGATTCCATATGTTAATTTGTTCTAGAGTGGGCGCATGAACAATCCTAGCAAATAAGTGTAAGGTTCCTCCACCTACAAGATTCTAAGCTATTTACACTCAGCTCTTAAAACCCAGTCATTTGTATGTCACACCATTCCTGTCAGCAAAAAGGTAAACAGCAACAAACCCAAAAGGTCACTAAGACAGCTACAAAAATGATTTTTAATCCTTGGTTGTCCCATGGGGACAGCCAAGGAAACAATTACATGACCAAAATCCGTATATTTTATCTGTCTGCAGGACCAGGAACATTCAAAAGTTCAGTTAAGCATCACAGGCTGCCATCTGGTGTATGTTGCCATGAAAGTTTATTTCTTGTGTGTGAAATGTTAATATTTATAGGAATTTGGGGAGAGGAAGAAGGAAAATATATTTAAAACAATGGCTGCAAGGCTGAGATATGGAGAGAGGTTACTGACTGCAAAGGGAGTTAAATATTCATGTACCTTAGAGCTGTCAAAAAGGCAAGATAACCCCAGTATGAATGCATATTATTTTAAGAGAGTTCTCTTTTTCCTTGAAATAAAAAAGAATTAAAGCAAGCATTACATCAGTTTTCTCATTTTAAACTACTTCCTGCTCATTCTAGAATATCTCATTGAAATAGATATCTACTACAGAAAAACGGGGGGGGGGGGAGATGGCTTACACAATGTTTCCTATAAGATCATCTGAGTAAGCAGCTGGCAAACCTAACTTGTCTACACCTCCTTTTACATGCAACAGTTAAAACAAAACCAGAGCTACAGCCATTGTAATCCTAAAGTGCTTCTGGGACTGGTCCATTTCTCTGTGTTGTGGTCAGAGCTGGATGTATCACGCGGTCTGTCTTGCAACTTTTAGACTGGTTTCCTGTCTTAAGGTATGATGGGATACACACTCCCACTGCCAGTGCTCAAGTAAGATACAACAGCCAGTCAAGTTTATTTATTTATTTATTTATTCAACTTATATTCCGCCCACTACCCAAAGGTCTCTGGGCGGCTTACAATCAAAAGTTGGCTCCTGTCCATGCAACCAGCAGGACCCACTACTGGTCCCTGAGATACAAAATGTTAGAAACTGCTGCTCTAACCCAATGTGCTGGTAGTAACTAGAAAGGGTCAACATCAAACTTGTAATGTCCAGCAGGAAGGAGATGATGTCTAAGGACTGCCCTGTTCCTCTTATACTTCACAGGCTACCATATGCATCTCTAGGTAGAGCACAATCATTTTCTCCACTGGTCAACCTCCCATGCATTATACTCTGCCTCACGCATCTCTGAACTCCAGGAAAGGTGTTCCACATGGAAATACAGAAGCACCTTGGCAACTGGTTTGATCCATCCCATCATTCTGCACCCGGTAGTCACATAGATCATGACTAGGGATGGGAACAAACAAAAACAAAAAACAAAAACAAAAATCAGCATATTAGTCAGAAATCACTGGTTCATCTAATATTCATCGTTTGGTATTTGTCAAGTCTGGAAATCCCAATGAACATGAAGTGATATTAACCTTTTTTTCTCTCCCTTCATATGCACAGATGGCCCCCGGCTGGCCCACAAGCAGGGGAAACAAGGTGATAGTAGAGTCACTGAGAAACATCTTGAAAAAATTACCCGATATCAGGATCTGAAAATTGAACTTCAAAGACTCTGGCATAAACTGGTACAGGTGGTCCCAGTGGTGATCGGCACACTGGGTGTGATGCCTAAAGAGCTAAGCAAGTATTTAGAAGAACCTGGAGTGGACAAAGTCACCATCAGTCAGCTGCAGAAAGCCGCCTTACTGGGATCTGCTCGCATAATTTGCCAATACATCACTGAGTCCTTAACGCTTGGGAAGTGTTTGACTAGTGATTTATAATACAAAATCCAGCGTAGTTATATTGTCTGTTGTGTGATGATGATGATGATGATGATGATGATGATGATGATGATGATGATG
>JAHTLZ010000015.1:9100361-9127798 GCA_023846285.1 Phrynocephalus versicolor
GAAAGAAAGAAAGAAAGAAAGAAAGAAAGAAAGAAAGAAAGAAAGAAAGAAAGAAAGAAAGAAAGAAAGAAAACTGGGCATGTTGCAGCTACCCTGAAAGCAGTCCTGGAAAGTGAAATGTTTGGGAAGGGAATATAGGTTGGATTTACCACCACTGACCATTAAGAGAGACGGGGCAGGCAGAAGCACTCTTTTTATTACTAGCTTGCTGTTGGCTGGGGCTGAGAGCTTTAATCCATTGTTATAGCATGTCCCTATTACAAGCAATAAAGAGTTAAAAGTAGTTGGAGAGGACATAGAAGAAAGGGCTGTCAAAGTTGAGTTAAACCTGTTTGCAGATCTTTTGGAAATGATGAAAATACCGTGAAGGATGGTTGTGGGTTAGGGGTTAAGGATGGGGGTGGAAAACCACAAAGTGTATTACAAAGTTAAATTTAGAAGAAAAATAAATAAATAAATAAGCAAAGACTTTTGGAAGTATGGATTGCATTTCCTGACACTCTGGACCAACTTGCTCTTTGTCCATCATTAGGAAAATCTATAATTAGGCTCATAGAAATGAATGATTATGTCCATCCATGGAAAAGTCTAAGGAAGCAGTAGCTGTCAACAAAGAAATAATTGCCATATGAGAGTCCATGAAGTACTGTTTGCTGCTATTAGCATATAAAATGGTTTATCAGGAATGCATAATGTCCTAAATGTGCAAAGGCCTTAGACAAATCCTTCTGGGTGAGTTAGATTCTGTGAGCCAGCTGTGCATGTGGTAAAAAACACTTGCTCCCCTGTTTTTTCCAAGTTTGTAACAATGGATTTTTACAGATGATTTTAAATTAAACTTTGTAGTGTAGTGGGGAATACACAATCCTTCAGATAATGTACTGCAGCTAATACTGTGCTCGCGACCTGGGGTTCAATCCCAGGTAGCCAATTCATGGTTGATTCAGCCTTCTATCCTTCTGAGGTCGGTAAAATGAGTACCCAGCCTGCTTGGGGGTGGGGGCAACGTGTAAAATTTTAAACTGCCACGAGAATGCTTGAAGTGCAATGGAGAAGTATATAAGCAGAACACTTTGCTTTGTAAAAATACTGTTGGACTAGAACTCCCATCAGGGCTACCCAGTACAGCCAACGCCGGCTGCTGTGGCAGTTCACGAACAGCTGGAAGGGCGACACTTGCTCACCTCATCCTATGGGGCTGCGGATTGGCTGAGAGCTTTCCAGATCAGTTCTACTCGTCTGCCCTTCTTGGCTTCCCCCAGGACACATGTTCAAACTGAAGACCACAAACAGGTTTGCCTTTGAAAACATTGTCACATACAAACAGATAACAATTGGGGTCAACAAGCACAAATGCCAGTTTTAGGTTCATTTTTCAGTCATGTATGGAGAGGAACACTTGGGCGGGTACTCTTCCCACATACATGAAGGACTTATAGAAAATGCAGAACGGGTTCTCAAGCTGTAAGGCAAGTGAGAGAGCCAAGCATTCTGATACTCCTGACAACAGATCCGTACAGGATCAAACACTGTTTTGCATTCCCATGTCCTTCTGCAGCAAATTAACAACGCCTTCAGATAATCTGGAGCCCATATGTTGAGCAAGGAAAGGAATAGGAATGGGTACACTTTTTATCTTCCTGTTTCTGCTACTCCTGGTGGGCTTCCTTCCTGGTACACAGCAAGAACACTCCAAATCTGTGAGCAATGATATGGATCTACCATTTATAGCAGTGCTTAGCACTGTTAAGCATGTTTCATCACTGGGTCCTGGGTCAGCTCAGAAACCATTTATTGGATTTCTATCCTGTTAACTCAGAAAGCTCCAAGACCGAAGCAAAGAGCAGCATTGAGGATTTGAGACCCCACTGTGTAAGGCATTGTGTAGGAATACACTGCACCAGGTATTAATGGATATATACCTCAAACAGACAATGTGGCTAGAAAACAAGCATTACCTAACATTTTGCTTTTATGAAGCTTTATAGTTTCCCCATACTGTATTAGCCTTCAAACATTTTCCCACTATCAAGGGAGCTAAGATCCTGGGTTCAGATAATATGTCAAGTGATCCCTTCAGGTTTTCTTTAGCAGAGTGGAACATAAAAGAACATAAGAAGAGGCATGCTGGATCAGGCCAAAGGCCCATCTAGTCCAGCTTCCTGTATCTCACAGTGGCCCCACCAAATGCATCTGGGAGCGCATGAGACTAGATATCTGTCTCCTGATACCACTCCCCTGCATCTGGCCCTTGAAGTACCCTGATTTTAAGCCTGGAGATTACACATCTCCATCATGGTGTGTAACCTGTGATGGACTTTGTCCAATCCCCTTTGGAAGGCATCCAGGCCAGATGCCATCACCACATCCTGTGGCAGGGAGTTCCACAGACTAACAACACGCTGAGTGAAAAAATATTTTCTTTTGTCTCTTCTTACTCTCCCAGCCCTCAATTTGAGTGGATGTCCCCTTGTTCTGGTATTTTGGGAGAGGGAGAAGAGCTTTCCTCTATCCACTTTACTCATGCCCTGCATTATGTTGTACGTCTCAATCAGATGTAAAGGCAATTAAAATTGTTGTATTGCTCACAGAACATCCCTTATATATATAACATCAAAGGGAACTAATTGGAACGTAGCAAAACTGGGTGAAGAAGTTTAGCATGCGTCAATGCTCCTGTAATCAGGTTGCCTTGTTTCTTTCATTTCTAGGCCGCCTTTCTCCTAGGGAAGTGAACTAAGGCGGCTTACAAAAGAATTAAAGCAGGGGAGACATTTAAATTTTAAAAAAATAAACCACCGACAACTTACAAGCTTTAAGAAGATATGCAAAAACGGAGATGGATCAACATTCTAATGACTAAATATTAGAAAGAACTTCTGTCGGAAAGAGCTGATTGACAGGGGAACAGGCTGCCTTGGGAGATGGTGGATTCTCCTCCACTGGAGGTTTCCATCTGGAAATTGTTTGGTCACCTGTCAGGAGGACTGCTTTAGCAGCCGATATACTTCAGGAAGATGATCTCAGTGACACCCGGGAATCCTTTACAGCCCTTCACATCAACGAAGGCTGTTCTGCTTCAGATACTTGCATGCAGTGCAGACAGCCTGTCACTCTTATCTGATTGATCATATATGGTAGGAAAATGGGCCTGTTTCCTCTAAGAATGAAATGTGGTGGTGGTGGGGAATATTTTGTTTAGTCTAGCAAGGAAGGGATAGGAGATGACATCAGAACTAATCAGATTTTTGGGGTTAGGGTAAGGGAGTCATTCCACACTAGTCAGTTTTTAACACATGCAAGGTATGCTCCTGTTTCCTGAAAGTATCATTTATTTTTTTTAAAAAAATGCATTCCCCCCCCCCCCAGACACAGATAATGTACAAATGACAGAACACCCACTGACATCCAATACAGGCCTAGAATTCTGTTTCCTAATTTAAGTACCAGGCAAAACCCAAGGCACCAAATGTTTACTAGCGGCTGTCAACATAAGGTTCCCAACGCCAATGCCTTACGCCAGCTGCAGATTTGCACAATTGATCTGAAAAGTAATTCAATCAGGCAGCTTTTCAAAGCCCTTTAAATCCCTGAAATGTAATCCAGAGTAACTTGTAAGGAGTCAAATATTTTAGTTAAACAGAGTCTCCTTGTGTTTGCCAGGCACAAAGTATACACTACACCTGTTTCATTGTCTCTCACACAGAAAAGACCATTCTTCTCGCCTTTTTGCTGGAAATATTGCAATGCATAAAACAAATGGGCGTTTTGACTTAAAAATGGCCACAGAAAGTGAACAACTTTAACTCAAGTTCACCAGCTGCTTTCAACACACACACACACACACACACACACACACATGCAAATTCAATTTCCAAAGGGAAAGAGGTTACTTAAGAGTTGTTTGACCAGTCACAATTTATGGTACCAAATGCTGGCCACCAAAAGAAACTGAGCATCGCTTTGGTACCATGGAAGAAAGATGCTGCACAGGATCAGCAGTAACACTCACTCTGACTACATCCACAACAATGAGCTCAAGCAGTGGTATGAGATTGCTTCAATTGCCATCAAGAAGAGAAGCCCAACTACAATGGTGCGGCCACATCCTGCATGCTGACACCAACACACTAGCACAGAAGGACCTTCAGTTGGAGATCAATGGCCAACAATCGAAGGGCTGGCCAAAGCTATGTTGGCTTGATACACCCCGCAACAACATGAAGACCACTTTCCTATACTTGGACCAAGCTGGCAACTGAGAAAAATGGTGTCTACAATCACAGGTACTGTAGCCATTTTAACAAACAAGTGGATATTCTGCAAGTCTCAAAAGCAGAAGACAAATTCCTGAATCCAGCAAAGATCTACTCTGCACCATCACAGGGTTCAATTTAAGATTAAATGGAAAGTTCCCCATGATTTCTCCTCCTAGAAAGGGTATACCCTTAAGCACATGTTCCTTGGCAATCAAACTTGCAGAGGAACACAGATTGTGACTGGTTGGTATTCAGCATCTAATTACCAATCACAAAACAAAGTAAGCTTACTGAAAAATTAGGTGATGCTTACTGCAAAATGCCATGAGAAACATTTTTCATCACTAGGGGGAGCACCTCTGCAAAAATCAGACAAGAGTACAGTATCTTCAAGTTTGACCTTTGGGAAGCAACAGTTTTGATCTCTTGCATACTAGTCAGACCTCATCTCAAGTGCTACACAATTTGCTATAACACAGCGCAAGCAACCACATGGGCTCCAAAATAGTCTGTTGCAGTGGAGATTTACAGTTTGGAACAGAAATACATTGCTTTACTACTCGGGCCACCCCCTTACATTAAAAACGGCTGCATAAATCAAATTCAACAAAATCAAGGCACCACAGGCAGACTGTTCCAAAGCATGCTATTCATGAACGTGTAAATGTGGGTGCGAAACATAATTGCAAGAGTACCTGATGCATATGGGAGCAATAATTCAAATCATACCTTCTCCCCCTCCCCCTTCAAAGCCAGATACAAATGCTCCATCGCTCACTGTGATTCATTCTTTTGCTGTTTCAAGCAACCATTAACCAGGGTTTTTTTGGGGGGGGAGAGAAGGGAGAGACTGGGGAAGGAGGCTAAATGTCTGCCCTTTGAAGACTTTTGCCAGATTTTGCACAAGGCAAAGAATGATGCTATGCTGAAAGGAACGCTCTGCAATTGCAGCCTCCAGCTTCAAAACGGCATTAGTCCGTGTCCTTCAGATGTAAAGGCAATTAAAATTGTTGTATTGCTCACAGAACATCCCTTATAATATATAACATCAAAGGGAACTAATTGGAACGTAGCAAAACTGGGTGAAGAAGTTTAGCATGCGTCAATGCTCCTGTAATCAGGTTGCCTTGTTTCTGTCATTTCTAGGCCGCCTTTCTCCTAGGGAAGTGAACTATGGCAGCTTACAAAAGAATTAAAGCAGGGGAGCCATTTAAAATTTAAAAAAATAAACCACCGACAACTTACAAGCTTTAAGAAGATGTGCAAAAACGGAGCGAGATTGTAATTAGACTCCAAGCATTTACAAGTGTGGCAAATACAGTCATGTGTATCACATTCTCTGAATTGATTTGTCCTGACTGGGTATTTTAATGACATTTCAGAAGCAGGAACTACACTTCTTAAGGCAGAGGAGGGGATCACATGGCTTGCTGACCTCACAGGGCCCTCCCGGCTCCTTTTTTCCCCGCATTCAAGGCTGTGCTCCATCCGCCATGGAGAATTGCTGTCCCTGGACGCCTCCAGGAGTGGAAATTCTCCTCTAAATCAAAGCCTTGTGCTTCAGAGAGGTTGGGGTGCGGGAGGTGAGTGGATCTGCTTGCAATTTTAAAACCAGAAATGAACTTCCAGTGCTTTCAAGTTGGGATGGTGGTGTTGGGAGGGCATGGAGAAGTTATATTCCATTGGTTCTCAACCTTCCTAATGCGGCAACCCTTTAATACAGTTCCTCATGTTGTAGTGGTGACCCCTTGCCCTGCTTCGAAAAGGACACAAGCCCCCTTTGGCAGGCCACTAACACTGGTGCCATAGAGAACTCCCCTCTACAGGCACCCTCAGCCAATCGCAGCCTCCAGTGCCATTGACTGATATCCCCTCCGACCTATCAAGCTATAACTCACTCTTTCCCCCCTTCCTCCCACTCCTCCTACAGACCCAAGCCATTGGTGCCCTTTTCTTCACTGGCTCAAGATGACGCCTGTGAAATGGTCATTTGACCCCCAGGTTGAAAACCACTAAACTGTTGGAAGATTTGAGAATGGACAGGGGGAGAAGGGAGCAACACTGGCCCTTGGAATCCCCTAAGCTTGGCCAACCTTCTATGTTAACAATAGACAATGTGAAGTTTCCAGTGCAGAGTGAGGAGGGTGGGTAGGTAAAGTGGGCCATGGACTGAGGCAACAAAAAGTCATCATTGTCGTTGTCGTTGTCGTTGTCGTTGTCGTTGTCTTCTTCTTCTTCTTCTTCTTCTTCTTCTTCTTCTTCTTCTTCTTCTTCTTCTTCTTCTTCTTCTTCTGTACATGCCACTCAATACTCTTCTTCACTGTCAACCTAACATACTGTTAAAAGGGCAACCATACATTTCCAGTGGGAAAGTTAAGCAACAGACATGCAGAAGTGCAATGGGAGGACTTGTGATGTAAATGCATAGTGACTGTTCAGAGAATATCTCACAACATGGTTCAATTCCTTAGACTGTTTGGAGTCTGCACCACAAATTGTTGTCCATGTAACTCTAAACCATCTCCATTAGAAAAGGCTTTTAAAGGACATAATCAAAGCGAATTAATTCATCATGGCAAACACAGCTTGCCACATCCTACCTGTGTGCAACCCTTTGTCTCCTTTAAAGGTTCAGATAGTTATCCTAATTACATTAGGGACAGGCTGTAAATTTCCTTCTCCACTTGCTCCTTCGGCCACTTTTTGTATGTGGTGAGGAGGGTATTATGCAAAAGGCATTCCTAATAGTCACTCAGTCACCCAGCCCCAGTGACAGCTTTTACAGAAGATCCCAAGCTGGCTAAGAAGCTGAACAGCAAGCAGTTTAATGCAAAGCGGATCTAATTAAAAGAAAACAACCACTGGATGCCTGAGGAGTTAGCAGGCCATCCGCAACACTACCTTCTCCAAGTACAGGCTCCTAAAGATGAACCAACAGCTCCTGATCAGGTCACATTTGTACAGAAGATGCCTCTCTCTTTGCCACTAAGGACATGTCCACAGATAAACATTTCCACACTTTCTAGATCAGTCTGTGTTTGTTCATTTTTCCCCAAAGGAAATAAATCACAGGAATTTAAGAAGATGCTGAGATCACACAGAATGACCCAAACTCTCAGTGGGATGGCAGAACTGCCACACTGCAGGCATTCATTCAAAAATCCTGAAACATACTGACATGAAGCGGATCTCAATACACCGAAAAATCAGCAACATCTCCAGATTTGCAGGCCAGAGTGTTAAGTACTTTTTAAAATTATTATTAGCTGCACAAAATGAGAAATTTGGCAACACAGAATGAAAAACCTGGAGTACTTCCAGATGATCTTTTCTTCCTCTATTTCTTTTCAACTTCTCAGAATATTGATTCTGTACACCCAACACTAACAGGCCAAGCAGAAATTTAAGCAACCCTCACCATGTGCTGACTAAACTAGTGCAAACAGCAATCTGGGCTTTAGTAAAACCATCCCAGTTGATCACTCAGCAACAGAACATCTGCTTTGGAGACAAGGAGGATTTGTTTCTCTTAATTTGTGACATGACTTTTTTCCCCCATTGCCAATGGGAGGAAAATGACTTTATTTAATATGTGAAAAACCAAACCAGGTCCCAGACTTTGTGAACTTGACCTCTTAAAAAGAGCAAGGGTGGATCTACTATGAAAGCAGTAAAGCTTAAGCTTCAGGACAAAAGATGGGCACAGATCAAACTACAGTGGTCCCCCGCCCTTTCGCGGTTCATATACTGCGGTCCCGCTATATCTCGGGACCGCAGTATATGAAAAAAGCCCCCTGGGTTAAGGGGGAAAGGCCTGTTTCAGGCCTCCCATATACTTACCCCCAACCTGGCACTGTCCCGAATGGGCCTGCGAGGGCCTTCCCAGGCCTTCTGTAGGCCCCAAAAGGGCCTCCCTGCGAACCAGAACTGATTTCCAGTAAACCAGAAGTGACTTCCAGATTGCTGAAAATCATTTCTGAGGCCTCCGGTAAATACAAGAGCCCCCTGCTAGGCGCCCCAGGGCCAACCTGACCTGCATCCGCATATAACAGATTTTCAGTTATCGGAGGTCGGGTCGGGTCCCTAACCCCCCGCGATAGGTGGGGGATCACTATACAGACTGAAAAACCCACAAACTGGGCTGAAATGGAATGAAATGCCAGTTTCTCTCTCTGTGGCACTTTGTTTTGGCAAAACAGATGTTTCCCACTGCCCCCTTCATTCCCCTACCTGCTCCGGCCACCTCCTCCTCTTCCTTCTCTGCCATTTCCATCTTCAGAGAGAGTGGCCCAACTTCCCTTCTGGAAGTCGGGCCAGCTGTCTCTGAACATCCACTGGCCTATCAGTACAGCAGCAGTGGCAGTGGGGCAGCAGTGGCAGTGGCAGCAGCAAAACTGAAAAAAGGAAGCGCTCCCCCCAAACTGGTTTGCAGTTCAGTTTTCTATTTGGTTCACGGTGGTTCATAGCCAACCACGAACTACTGTTTTTCAAGTCATGCCCATCTCTCTTCAGGACCCAAAAGCCCAGAGGGACTCTAGAAGCAACCTTTGGCCAACACTGAGACTATTGTATGAAAAGAGGTTTGTAGTAGTAGTAGTAGTAGTAGTCGTAGTAGCAGCAGCAGCAGCAGTAGTGGTTGTGGTAGCGAAGGTGGTGATATAATTTCTAGTGTAATTCACTACAAAATAATGGAACAACCCCATTAAGGAAGATAAATGTGGTAATCCAGACCTTGTAGTTGGTTCTGAAGCCCCCCTCCCATAACAGCTCAAGTTTCAAGAAGCCCAAAATTTGGGTCTGCCACTATCCCTGTGCATTCAATTGTGGTAAATTCAATGGCTGAACTAGGGTTCCCATTTCACTC
This sequence comes from Phrynocephalus versicolor, assembly GCA_023846285.1. Lineage (NCBI taxonomy): Eukaryota > Metazoa > Chordata > Lepidosauria > Squamata > Agamidae > Phrynocephalus > Phrynocephalus versicolor. The sequence continues at coordinate 9,109,485 of JAHTLZ010000015.1, forward strand.
TCTCTTTAAAAAAAAAAGGCTCCTCAGCTTTCACCCTTGTAGGGCTGTCATGTAGAACAGGACCCTCTCTGAACTAATGGCAGCTATACAGTTTTATTCAATTTGATGGAATGGAAATTTGTTTTGGGTAGCTTTTGAGAACAATTTGCCAAAAAAAAGTTTGAAATAAAAATGAGGGGAAAGCAAATTGAGATTTGGAAAATTTCATTGTGGGAGGAAGGCAACTGGGCAGATTCCCCCACTTCTCATCTGCTTTGCATTACCAATGTCCTCCAGCTTCAGCGAGCAGGATCTTTGGGGGGGGGGTGGAAATCTCAGGTGTCAAAAGCTAGAAAACAGCTGTGCCCAAGACTTTTGAAGTCAACAAGTTAGACAGAGCAGTTCTGGGCACAATGAAGAAATGATGTAGGGCAGCTTGATGTATTTCCCAACAAAGTGCCACAGACGAGGACAAGTTTAGAACTAGTATGGAGGTTCTTCACAGTCAGGGTGATGCAAAAAACAAGCAGCTGTCAAGCACAGCTGTGCAATCTCCAGAGTCACCAGGGCTGCCCATGACCAGCCCTTTATCTTCTTACAAAAATTTGGAGATTGCCCCCTCTAATGCTCAAACTTTTAAACTTTTGTTTTAATATGAGAAAGCGAACCTAGATTTCAGAAGGGCCCTCAAAACACAGGGAACTGCCCCTACACTTTGCAGAGGCCACAAACAAACTTTCTAAGACCCTTAAAGGTGAACTATAAATTGGAGACCTTGCCACCAGACTGACGAAGCTGCTTGGATGAGTAGTGAAATGTTTCTCTGTCTCAAGGAAAGAAGTCCAGTTGCCATGACTCAACTTTCAGATAACTTCACCTGGATGACTATCAGAGATGGGCTTTTCGTTTTGGAAGTGTTCAGCTTCTGAAATGAAATACCCAAGCCCAACTGACGTTCGGAACTGGACGAATGAAATCAACCAAACCCTCACTTACAAAACAACAAAAGGGAAAAACAAAAGTCAAAAGAAAAATCCCAGTAAAATCCCAATAAAACTCCCAACATCACAGTAAACTCCCAACAAATGGAAGTCGGTCACCCTTTCTACACAGTCCCCACTGATGAATAGTGGTTGAAGATCTGTTTTCTTCTTCTTGTAATCTATTATGAGGTCCTTAGTTTTTAATGTGTTCAGAAGCAAGTTATTCTCTCTGCACCACTCAATCAACCGCTCCACCTCATCCCTATAAGCAGACTCATCTCCTTCTGAGATAAGCCCCACTATCGTGGTGTCACCTTTACTGAGTATCTTCAAAGACTTTCCAAAAGGATTTTTAAAAAAATATTTCAATGAGTGTGGGAGTGCTGGAGCCCCCAGGGATCTGCATTTGGGTCCAGGCAGATGGAAACAATCTGGCTGGATAACTCAGTGAATTGCATCTGCAGAGGCAGAGATTAGGGGGTTGAGGCAGCCTGTGTAGCCTTGGACAAACTGCACAGTCCCAGGATATCAGCGGAAGATGGGAAGAGCAAACCATTTCTGAGTTATCTCTACCTAGAAAACCCTGGAAACTGGTGTTATAACTCAGAAATGACTTGATGGTAGACAACGATTATTGGGATGCAAGCCATCTCTGGTTTAAGTTGTGGCCTCTAATGCAGAAGTAATAAAGAAAATAACCCATGTTCAACAAATAGTATGTGGCATCTATTAATTTTTTTCATTATGCTATCCATTTTATCTAGTAGTTTGAACAAAGGTGTAAATACGTCTTGTTGTATGTTTTCATTTAAATTGAGTCCAAGTATAGAACTCGGAGGTGGGGAGGGATCAGAATGTCAACATTTCAACACAGAGATACTGCTATCAGCAATGGCCAAGTTCCTGTTGCAACATGTATGCAAAAAAAGTTCCAAATTTGCCCCCTTTTTAAAAATATGCAAATGTCATGATTTTTAATTTAAAAAAATCTATCTTTCTTTAAGCTGTTTACCCCTTAGTGAAGGAAAAACTTCAACAGCAAACACAAGCCAGTGTGGCATCAGAAATACATTTCAATCACCAGTGAAAGAACCTCTGCAGTTCTGGAAGAAGAATTTTGAACATCCCCTTTGATCTTTTACCCAAAGCAAATTTTGCTGGGTTAATAAATTGGCTGTACAGATCATGCCCAAAATGAAATCACAGCTAATGAGGAAACAAAACATTCCACATGATGATAATAAATGCACAAATGCCTGCATCAGCAACTGGGATGATTTGCTCCTTCAGTATAAGGCAGGCTTAGAAACTCCCGCCTCCCCAAGGTATCTTGTAAATTCCCATCTCTGAAACCCCGAGACCAATTTACATTTAGCAGCAAAACTGTACAGTTAAAAGATTATTTGAGGGGGGAGGGGGACGCTTAAGAGCCCACAGCGGATAATTGATGTAGTCTCGTTTCCTTAAGCTGTATATTCCCTTGAAAGCCATTGTTTTCTTTTAGCTTTATCAAGCATTTTCACATAGCATAAAAGAGTCTGTAGCTTTTGTCACATAACATAAACCTAATTCATATGCTTTTGTGTTGTCAGGGCCCACTAACAGATAAGAAAAATTGCATTAAAAGCATAATATATGCATGAAGGAGTGCGTATGAAGTTTCTGTGGAATGGAGCCGCATGGTAGCCAATCCTGTTGCTTGATGTAGTAAATCCCACTAGAGGGATTGAATCAATGGAGATTTAATGAATCAACTTCTCCATAAGTTCCATTGCTTCAAATGGGCCTACTCTACAACTTACTATGCTAAAGCGAGTCACAGTTAGGGTAGGTCCATTTGAAACAATGGAAATTGCAGGAGGGTTGACTCACAAAAATCACCACTGATTTAGCGTGTCTACTTTCATTTGATTTACTGTACTACGTTGAGCAATAGCATTTTATCTTATGTGTGGAAACTATCCCTCTCATTAAAGACAATCATGTCTAACATGTAGAGTTTGGAAAAGTCATTTGTTTCAAAGACCCTCCTTCATCACATGAGCATGCAGATCTCCATTTCAAAACGCTAAATGTACAGATCTTGCCGCTTCAACATGATTTGGGAGCTTTTTGTCCATTGTTCCCTTCGTAATCCAAGCTGTGCAATGCATAGCTTGACGAAGTACCTTGTGGAACTTGAAAGCTCTCTTCTAAATGATATTTTAATGGTCTACTAAGTAACGGTGTTACTAAGTTGGCGTGGTGGCTCAGCAGGTGTTACTAAGTTGGTGTGGTGGTCAGCTGCAAAGTTGGTAGCTTGGCAGTTCGAATCCCTGGTGCCATGCAGCGGAGTGAGCTCCTGATGTTAACCCCAGCTCCTGCCAACCTAGCAGTTCGAAAACATGTAAATGCAAGTACCATAGATAAATAGCTACTGCTGTAAAAAGCGAGAAGGTAAAACAGTGTTCCAAGCAGTCATGCCAGCCCCATGGCCATGGACTTGCGACCCCCCACCCCTGCCAAAAGGTAACTTTTGCAAGATTTTGCAGTTCTTCATTTTAGAACTTTTAATTTCAGGACTACCTATTTTAATATAGGTAAGGAGAAATGTTTCTGGTATATTAAGGAGTCAGAGTTATCACTATGAGTACTTTGTATTTGTCTCCTGGGGATACAAATATGAAGCATGGCACCACAGGTACCAAGGAGGTCCATTCCCTCCCCCAAGAAGTGGCTGGTCCATTCACAGGTAGCTGCACCACAGAGCATGCACATCTGTCATTATTGACACCATGCCAACTGCAAATGTAGCCCAGCTATTGTTTCTTCACCTCCCTGCTCAGCTGGCCAGTGGCCATTCAATGGCTGAGCAAGGAGACTCTTCATTCTGCCTCCTCGGTCAGCTGTGCAGGGAAGCACTGTCTGGGCTCCATCCGTGATTGGTGTGATGTTAGTGAAGACCAACATTCATGCTGTGAGTGGGCCAGCTGGTTCTAGGTGGGGGGAGGGAATGGACCTCCCTGACACCTGTGGTTCTGTGCTTTGTATCGGTACCTCCAGGAATAGGAATACAAAAGTGCCCATGTCTTGGCATTACAGTTTGTACCGTGGTGAAGGAAAGAGATGATTGGTCGGCAGATGGACAATGGAAAGGATAAGGACCCATACACAATAGGGTCTCCCCCCCCCCCAATTCCCCCACTCTGGGCTCTCAGTATCATCCCACATAATGGAGCCCTGTCACAGGAGAGGCCAAGAGCCAGGAGGGAGAGAGTGTTCTGTTTCAGCAACTGCAACTGCACACCTACACAAAGCATGATGAATGATGAAGCGGGCTGTGCACTGGGGCTGGAATCCACCCTCACCTTATACCCACTCCAAGCTGAAGTACATGCGCGGGCACACACACACACTCACACTCACACTCACACACACTCACACACACACACACACAACTGGGATAAGACTAAGCAAATGAATATGGGATGAGCTGCTGGCAGCTGCTACAAGGAAACCAAGGATCTGAGGGCTCAAGAGAGATGAAAGACGACAGCTATAAGGAATCCATGCAAACTGTGAAACGGAACTTCCTGGAAAAGACAATACAGTAATGGTAGGAAAAACTGAAGGCAGCAGGAGGGGGGAAAGCCCAAATATGAGATGGATGGACTCCATAAGGAAAGCCACAGACTTGAGTCTGTAAGAAGTGAGCAGGGCTGTTAGTGAGAGGAGATCACTCCTTCATAGGTTGGTCACAATTTCAAGGTGACCTGACAGCATATTAACAACACTGGTGGCATCAGAGGATTCTATGGCTTGCAGTCCTCAAAGTTATTCTTCTAAACTCTGAGCCACAAGGGGAAAACACAGAATATACTATCAGTTCTAGCCCCAGCAGCTTTGGATATGGCTCAGGATAGTAAAATGAGAATCAACAACGTAGAGGAAAACTCGGAATGCAACAAAATTTTGAACATCAATATGACTTTATATATCTATACAGAAATAAGTCCCACTCTGTTCAGTTTTGGTTTTCTTGCAGCTGCAGTACATGGGTGACAGACTATAGTCCTATGATCAAATGGTGTTTTCTTTCCCCCTTCGCCCAAATCCTGCAAACCTGAGTCATCTTGTTCAGATATTTCAAAGAGCAAACTTGGTGCGTTTTCACACATCCTCTTGAGACAGACATTGTCCTTTCCAAGGAAATAGTGCTCAGCAGCTCAAGATGGCTTCCCAAGGTTCAGCCTCCTAGCATGCTGCAACCCTTTGTGGTGTCCGTGCCTTCTGTTTGTCAAACACGTGTCTAGGATTTTGGGAGAGAACACCTAAAAATGTCCTTTGCATGACGCAAATGTCTAAAATCAACAGAACAAAAAAAAAACTGAACCAAAAACAAAAAAAATCCAAGTCTCCATGAAAAAGTGGGATTCACAAACCTTAGGAAACCATTTCCACTTGACATGGAGACTATCTAAGAGAGAACCCAAAGGCTTCTGCTTGTTATGTTTGATGAAAGTAGATGGGGGAAGGAAGGAAGCGCCCATTGTTTTTGAATGGTCACATTTTGGGGAGTATCCATTTTTGGGATACAGAGACTAGATGCCTCTAGCTAGGATGGGGGGTTTTGAAGTCCCTCTCAGAATTAATGTTCTCTGGTCCTGCTGGGAATGTGCACTTCCCTGGGGAAAGTGATGGCCTGCCTTTCCCTACAGCAGCTTGGGGGGGGGGGGTCGTCACCTGGCAGGCAAGAGTTAGGCTGAGGGCAATTTGACCGAACCGGAGTGCCAGAATGCATCCAAAGCAATGTTGCTTGTCACTCCAGTGGTTTTTAGCACACGTCAACACTGCACACTTCCATGGCGGGGCTTCAGGGGAACCAGCTGCTTGCGCAAATTCAAGAGGGAAAGAGGGAGAGGAAAATATCCCGAAAGACACATAACAAGACATCTCAGGATCCAGTTTTAATCTCAAGTGACCATCTATTCCTGATCTTGCTATTAGTGATTTTTGGCTCCTTTGTAGTCCCCTTGTCCTTTTCTGCCTATACAGTTCTGGGAAGAAGATGGCAGTGCTAGTGTGAGAGAGTAAGGAATACATCTGAAAAATGTACACATTAGGCATAATAGGTAAAATCAAAGGCATCTGGACCCACAGGCGGCTGGTGGCCCGCCATCAGAAACTAAACATGCAAATATATATATAAATTCTGTGGGATTGTATGGAGGCTTGGAAAACAGATGTCATAGGGAAGGGGGGTGGAGAAAAGAGTTTGGGAAGGTAAACTAAGATATAGCCGGGTGATCACAGGCAGGAAATAACTCTTAACAAACTAGCAGAGCAGCACTGCAAGGCGGCAGGGAGCTGGGACCTGTGGGAAGCCCCTCCCACCAGTTTATGTTTCTCACTCTGTTCGCTCCCTGCTTTTCACTGTCTTTCCAACCCTTTGAGGGGTGAATGGGTGGTTGGCTGGGCGAAGGACGTCCATCTCCTTACCTCCATTTATGAAGCGCAAAGCCGGGGCAATGGTCACCGCACGTGTTGCAAGGCCGCTCTCTTTCCAGCTTTCCCAAGGCAGTCAACTTCATTGAAGGAAAGAAGGAGAAAGCTCATGAATAACAAACAGTGTGCACTGGGCTGCTTCTGCCAGGAGGAAACCCAGCCCTCAGAAAGCCAAAGCAGCTGATGCCTGCCTGCCTGCCTGCCCATTGATAAAAATCTGGAGCTGGACCACAATTTTATAGACTGTATTTAAATTTTCTAGCTATCTACCAAATGGGATAGATAGATAGATAGATAGATAGATAGATAGATAGATAGATAGATAGATAGATAGATAGATAGATAGATAGATAGATAGATAGATAGATAGATAGATAGGATTTATTGCTATGCAGTTAGGGACGAAATGGTGGGAGACCCTTAAGGTCTGAGGGTGTCCATCTGATGAGAAGCGGGGCGTTTCTCTCTTTGGTTTGGACAATGAGATCTGCGAGTAGAGGAGCCCCCCCCCCACCTATAGCCACAGCATGACCCCTAACAGCGAGATTGGGGGGGGGGGCGGTTTGCGAGCACGGTCAGCTACCAGCCTTCATGGTTGAAATAAAGGTGGTGCCACCAAGGAGGGTGCGCGTGGGTCCCCGTGCCTCCTTAGCAACCGGGACCCCCTGCTCCCCGCACCTTCTTGGGGAGGGTGGCCGAGACCACCCTCCTCTTTCCTCCTCCAGACCCTCCGCCCGCCCCCCAAGCTTTCTCCCTGCGGCCAAGAGGTTTCTCGCCCGAGCGGCGAAAGGCACCCGTTCACTCACCGACGGGCTGGAGAGGCGCTTCCGAGCGCTCCGGCTGAACATGGCAGCGTCTGCCCACCGGCGCCGAGCGGTGAGCAAGCTTTGCGCCTGGCTGGCTGGCGGTTTCTGCAGAGCCGGCCCCGCACGGCTGCTGCCGTGCGTAAAAGCCGCCAAGGGGCCGCGGAAGACGAGGCGGCTCCTCGGCGCGGCTGGCGCGGACTCGGCGAGAGCTCCGGCGCTGCTTCCCCTGCCTCGGCCCCCGCCTCGGGCGGGCTGTTCTCCCCTAGCCCGCCCCCCCTTCTCGACCCCAGCCGGGCGGGCTCCTCGTCCTCGCGGCTCTTTCGCCTCACGTGCGTCTTCTGCCCTGAGGAGAGCTGGGCGCGCGCCGCCGCCGCTGCCACCGTCTCAATGGGCTCTAGCGCTTTAACGCGTCCATGTCCACTTGCCGCGCTGCCTTCTCTGCCGTTTGCCGTCGCGTCTCCACGTTCCCACTCCGGCGTGATCAGGTCACGTCGCGTGCGTGGGACGAGCCGCTCAGGTGTGTCGTGTAAGGGGACCTGGAGCCCCTTCACGCAGCCTTTGCGCCTCCCCTCCTATACACAGTATTCCCACATGCCCTTCGCCTCCATTCGCTTCCAGGCTTGGAGCGTCTGGTGAGGAGGCAAGATTCACTGGAAAAGATGATAAAGTTGAAGGCAGAGAGCTGGGAGAAAGACAGAATGTGAGAGGGATTCATTCAATAAAGGAGACCACCGCTTTGTTATTGCTCACCCAGGTCAGGTGCTCAGGACAAGGCATGTTGGAGGTCACTAATTTATGGAGTCACCAAAAGTCAGAGGTGGCTTAAGAAAAAGCGAACCAAAGTGTTCTGCTTCTGCTTATATACCACCCCATACCACTTCAAGTAGTCTCTGGGTGGTTTACAGTTTTTAATAACAGTATGCATTATGCCCCCCTCCAGCAAGCTGGGTACTCATTTTACTGACCTGGGAAGGATGGAAGGCTGAGTCCACCATGAGCCCAGGTTGTGAATGAACCCAGGTCGTGAGCACAGTTACAGCTGCAGTACAGAAATTTAACCACTGCACTACAGGACTCATACTAACAAGTCCACAGAGCAACCATGATGTCCCTTTGGTTTGTTGAGAGCTCCAGGGAGACTTGTATCCCATTTCCAGATCCATTCACTTTCACTGCCTCTGCCTGTTGCCCTTGGCTCTACATCTACAATGGCCGGGCACGATGGAAAACGTAGTTGCAGTCCAACCCATACAGACTTTGTCTAATCTTAGAATTGAAGAACTGCAAAGGACCATTGAGTCTGTTGGGAATTGAACCCCCTACCTCTGGCTCCACATCCCGAGAAAGACCTTAAGCCCTGGGCTGTCCATCGGGAGAGTCACCAATTTGCTGAGTCCCACTTCTAAGCAAGACCTTTCTCCTCAGGCGCACATATATGTATGTGCTGCCCCTATGCATCTTTTCCATATGAAATAACCCACCCCACCCCTCCACACGAGCAGGATGACTGTACCCTGAATGGTATCATCTCTAGGAGCTCCTCGCCATCCCTCACCCAGCATCACCCAATGTCATTCTTGCCATTCACCTACTGTTTGGTTGCCTTCACCACCTTCACACTCATATTTATTTATTTATTTATTTATTTTAGAGTATTTTTACCCCGCCTTTCTCCTTGGAAAAGGACCCAAAGCAGCTTACAGTAATGAGGGATAATACACAGTCCAGTACAATTAAGACATGTTCAAGTGTTTGAGAACAAGGAACTGAGGGACATCTTACAGCATTAATAGACAAACATTACATTAAAGCAACACAGTTATAAGTACTGTAGTCATAAACACAACATCTATGTGAACCCATAGATTCATATAAATACACATGGTAGTCTATCATTCAGGTAGTCCATCGCTCATCCACACCCACACTGATGCACTCTTACTTCCCCACTCCACCTAAAGTGATGCATGCAAATAAAACATAATACCATAGGTGGAATGAGGCTGTATGTCAGACCTTTGTCATGCCATCTGGAGGCCTTTGTACCTCATTGCCAGCTGCTGCACATTCCAGTGCTGAAAAAAGCGATCATTATATAATTTATGATAATAAAATATTATCATAATATTAATATAAGAATATATATAATATTATTATTTTATCTCCCATGACTGGAATAAAGCAATTGACTGACATAAATTGTTGTAAAAGAACAGAGAGAATGGAAAGGGGGGGTGGAACTGCAGTATATGTCAAAAATATGCATTCCTGCACAGAAATACTGGAGGAGGAGATGGGCTCTCCCACTGAGAGCATCTGGATCAATGTAGTTGGAGGGGTCCATAATAGTCTCCACCTGGGGTGAAAAAACACAAGGAACATGGCAATTGGAGTGTATTATGGGCTACCCAGTCAGAGGGAGGATGCGGATGAAAATTCGGAAAAGCAAGTTCCAAGGATTTCAAAAATATGTTGTAGCAGTGATGACAGATTTCAGTTATCCTGATTTATGATGGGAGACAAATTCGGCCAGGTATGGCCTTTCCAACAAATCCCTGGCATATATGGCTGATCATTTTCTCCTAGGAAAGGAAACTAGAGGACTAGGTATCCTCAACTTAATTCTAGCCAATAGAGATGACTTGGTGAAGGAAGTGGCGGCAAGCAGGGCCGATGCTAGGTTTTTTTTCACCCTAGGCGAGGGGCAGGGGGGGGCGGGCGGTGGGGGGTGGGGCAGCAGGCGGGGGCAGCGGGGGGGCAGAGGCGGGCAGCGACGGAAGGCAGGGGGATGGAAGGCGGGGGCAGCGGCGGGGGCAGCAGGCTGGCCAGCGCCCCCTCTCCATTTTGGTGCCCTAGGCAACTGCCTAGTTCGCCTTAACGGACGCGCCGGCCCTGGCGGCAAGAGGAACTCTGGGTGAAAGTGACCACATTCTGCTAGAATTCCTGATTTCAAAGGAACCCAAAGCAGAGTGTAGCCACAAACTTATGCTGGATTTTTAAAAAGCCAGTTTTAATAACCTCAGAACAAAGATGAGGTCCAATAGCAAGATCCTAACAAGAGAAGGAGTCCAACAACGGTGGGGGTTATCTAAAAAAAGAAATTCTAAAAGTACAACTACAGTCAATTTGAATAAGAAAAAAAGGTGGGAAATAGCAAAAAAAAGGGGGGAGCAGTAGCATGGGCCTTTGGTTTCAAATGGGTCCAGTTCTGGAACGAATCATGGCAGCACAGGTGCTATTCGAAACTTGTACCCACCCTCCGAAACAAAATCACCTATTGACCTACCTTGTACACCTACATCCAGGAAGTAGCCTCCAACGCGTCATTGTTCCTACTCCCTGGCACTGGCCAACCAGTGCCAGGGGAAAGGAACAATGACGCCTCAGAGGCTAATTCCTGGCTGGAGTTTATCCCCATGTGAGGTAAGGAAAAGGAAGTCTGTTACAATGTTCCTATATTTCCTCCACCCTTCCCTGTCTTTAATTGATACTGGTTTGGGTATGTTCACTCTCTCAATTGTGCATTTTATTCTCTGTTGCTCATTGTCTATTTTATTTATTTATTTATTTATTTATTTATTTATTTATTTATTTATTTATGCCAATAAAGGTGTCTGACTGATTGACTCACTGAAAAGGAGGTCAATGGGTGATTTCATTTTGAAGGGGTGGGGGGCAAGTTCTGAACAGCAGTGGTGCTGCCATGATTAGTTTCGGAACTGGACTCATTCCGAAATGAAAGGCCCATGCCTATTCAGTAGGGCCACACACAAAAGCTTGTGGGGTGGGGTGGGGGGGACATGAAAACACAAGAAGGCATATAAGAAGTGGAAAGAAGGCCAGTCCACCAAGGAAGAGTGCAGACAAGTAGCAAGGAAATGCAGGGATGACATCATGAGACCAAAAGCAGAGAATGAGCTGAGCCATTAAAAAACAATTAAAGCAATAAAAAAATCATGCTTCAGATATGTGGGAAGTAAAAGACAAAGAAAAGAAATGATTTGGCACAGATCCTCAATTGTGTTGCAAAAACTGTAACAGATGACAGTTAGAAAGGCAGAGGTGCTCAATTCCTATTTTGGCTCAATATTTTCCCATAAGACAAACTGAACCACTAAACATAAGTAAAAGTGCAAGTGTAGGGGACAGCATTGCAGCTTGAAATTAATAAACAAATAGGGTCAAGGGATACCTTACCACCTTGAATGAGTTCAAATCCCCAGGGCCGTATACACTGCATCTAACAGTACTGAATAGAGATGGGCACGAAATGAAAAAATTGCATTTTGTTTCATTTCATCGCCGCCCCCCCGCTTTGTTTCATTTTGTTAGTGCTGATTTTTTAAAAAGTTGTACAAAATGAAACAGTAATGAACCAATTTGTTTCTCTATTACGCAGTCCCCCGGGGTCCTAGAGGCACGAAATTTTGTGTGTACCTTCCTTGGACTCTCCCCTTTAAGCCCTCTAAATTTAGAGAGATTTGGGGTTCGGGGACCCGAGTTATTAAACTTCAAAGGGGGTGCCCCTGGAAAAAACATTTCTAAGTGCCATTTTCTGTGGTTGGAAATACTGCTACTGGGCAGCTAGAAGCATGAAAATTGCTGTGGACCTCCCTCACGCTCTCCGCTTTAAGCACCCCAAATTTGGAGAGCTTTCGGGAATGGGGGGGCAAGTTATTCAACTCCAAATGGGGTGTCCCCAGTAGAAAAACTTTGGTAATTTTAAAGTCCTTGAAAATACTGATCCCTGGCACCTACCAGCATAGAATTCACTGTGGACCTCCCTCAAACTCTCCACTTTAAACATCCTAAATTTGGAGAGGTTTTGGGGTATGGGGGCCAAGTTATTTGATCCCAAAAGGGGTGCTTCCAGTAGAAAAACTTTGGTAAATTTAAAGTACTGAAAATATCCCATCCAGGCACCAAGCACAGTCAGCAATGGAAATCGGATCGCTGTGGTGTGTGTGTGGACTCGGAGCATCCTCTGACTCTCCCCTTGAAGCCCACCAAGGCACAAAGGGCTGAATTTCACCAGGCAGGCTGGCAGGCAGGCAATAATTAAAGTACACCAAGGCAGCCAGGCAAGTCTTAGAAATACATGGGTCTTTCAGATCCCATAACATGCAGGCAAGCCCGCAGACTGAGGAGGAAGGCAGGCGTTTGCCAGCCCAGAATACTCCAGCTAGGAATAATGGAATAGGAGAACTCCAGTTCTATTTTGCTGGTTTTATGAAATGGGGCCATGATTAAGAGGGACGTCCAGGTGCATTTGTATTGTGCCAGTTGAGAATGGGGGAACTGGTACTGGTTGGTGGTGGGAATCACAATGTGGTTGGGTGGGAAGGAATGTTGTACTGCAAAGGTGGTAGGAGGGGGAAAAGAATATAAAACCCTTCCCAACATGCCTTCTAAAAACCTTCCCACTTCCAAACAGAAGCTGTGCTGTTTTGTTGTGTGTGTCTTCTCTCTCAGTCTCAGCATAGGGAGGCATGCACACACACCACCACACACACGTTTTTCTGTGCTTTGCTTTACTTTCTGTGCCTTGCAGCACCATGGCAACAGGGAATAAGGGTTCGATTCCATAAAGGGTTGTACTCCCTAAAAAATACAGCTAAGCTACTACCACCATCCACCACATCCAAGGTAGTCAGGCAGCAGGCATGAAAATTAAACTCTCCCATGAGCCCCACACTAGTAAGCGAGGCTGCAGCAGAGAACAAAGTTTCTCTCTCTCTTTCCTTCTTCTCGTGGAGGTATTGAAGAAAAATAACAATACAGGAATCCATCTAGGACCTGTTGATCATAGTTCTGAACAGCAACAATGCCAACTTGCAATCCTGGAGTGTTACTCCCTTGAACCGCCATGCAGTGTACGGTAAACTGGACCCTTTGGTTGCAAGCAAAGCTGCAACTTAATTGATTTTGGGGCAATTCAGAACCTGTGCAGTGGTGGAGATGAGGCGCTGCAGGAAAACATGGGGAGCCATTATGTCTGTGGAAAGCTTTGGGGAGCCATGATGTCAGCAGAAAAGTTTGGGGAGCCATGATGTCAGCAGAAAAGTTTGGGGAGCCATGATGTTGGCGGAAATGTTTAGAGAGCCATGATGACGGCAGAAAGCTTTGGGGAGCCATGATGTTGGCAGAAAAGTTTGGGGACTGGAGCCATGTTTCTGGAGGAAAACATGGACCATGGCTGGCGCCGATCACAATTGATGGAGTCCTGTCCCAAGCTTGAGGTGTACAGCTGCTGACGCAGTCCAAGAAGCACTGATTACTGCACTTTGTGATTCAGCTGCTGACAGCTCAGTTGTATGAGTTTGTTCTTTTTCTTTGCCCACTACTTGAACTTTCCTCAGACTGTCAAACTGTGTGGATGAGCAGTGAAACATTTCGATCTCACAAGAAAAGAAATCCAGTCGCCATGACTCAACTTACAGACATCCAGATGATTCTTAAACGGTTGCAGGGCAGTATATAAGCAGCACACTTCACTAGGTATAAAAGCTACATTGGGCCACACAATTTGCAACTAGTACCTACTAACCAACCACTTCTTCTTCATCTTGGCACCATGTATAGATGTTTGCCATGTAATTTCACTCTTATGTCAGAGGAAGTGAACTTGATCCGAAAAGCTCACATCAAGATATAGCTGTCTGAAGTGCCACATGTTTTATTCTTTATTATTCTTTTTTCTTTTCCATTTGTTTTGTTTGTCTGATGTGTAGTTTGTATTTGGTTTTTTTTCATTAAGAATTTAAGAGTAGCCATTTAGAAAGGGCTTTCCTCTCCTTGAATATTGACATTAAAATACAAACTATTTAAGCAGTATATACACACACGTATTCTTCTCTAACTATTCATTGAATAGGCTGAAATCCTGTAGCCAAATGGAACTAATGGACCTGTAGCTTAATGGACCTACTAGAGTAGATCCATTGAACCAGTGGGATTTGATTAAAAATCCTTCACAAATTCCATTGAATCAAATGTTTCTTACAATGTCAAGTAATAATGTTTCAGCCAATATTTGATAAATATGAATCTACAATAAAGTGGAAATATCTGTGACATCATTATTTTACTGACTCACTCTCATCATCAACATAATTGCCTTATGATGCTTATTACTTTATAGAAATAACTGTAGAGATGCAGTAAGGAGCTCAAGGAGACTTTTTAGTTAGGGCTGTAGTTTATTTTTCTGTTGGGACGATACACTGCCCACCTGATTCAGTCTGTGCCCAAACAAAGGCTCACAAATTTGATGCAGTTAATTGGGACAGATTTTTCTCCAGAAACCTATGACGGTATATTGGTGTGTATAAAGGCATTCAGTGGGGTTTTAGAGTTGCTGGGTAGTAGATAACTTACAAATAATTTGGTTGTAAATTACTCCATTTCTCTAAAAAACAGAGGTTTAGCTAGAATTCTTTATGACTGCATGAGTGCTGGCCTTTTCCAACTCTATGCCCAAATTCAGCAACATAAGTTGATAAGCAACCCAGCCTGTGCCCCTTTTGGGGACCTGATTCATATCTATGCTAGTTATCTATTTAGACAACCGCCACCTGGCAGACATCCTATGGTTCGTATCGTATTTGTGTCTCGAGCAGGGGTGGAGTGGGACTCGATGGCCTTACGAGCTCCTTCCAGCTTCATAATTCTGGGATTCTATGGTTGTATTATCTGCATGCACAGGACGACTCCAAGTGAATGAGCAGCACCTCCGGGGACTGCAGATGATGACACAGGCCTTGGCGCCATTTTTAAAAGTGCCCGTTGGCACCATTTTAAAAGCGGAATCAGGACTTCGATTCTCAACCAGCCGGTGATGGGAGGCTTCCCTGTTACAGGCCGCCGCAGCAAGGTTGGGGGTGCACATGTTGCTGAAGCTGACCTGTTTGGCGAGAGCAGCGTCCCTTTCCAGGCAGTTCTGGGGAAACTTCTGAGAAAAATACATCTGTTGGTCAACACCGTTGAATCTTTACCACTAGAAATGGGGAGGGAGGATGCCTGCTTTGTTTTCTGGCTTACATGCCAAATGCAACATAGCTGACTATGGATCCCAACTGAGTAGCTCACAGAGTGAGGTATCTGGCGGCAGAGCCAGCAGCAGGGAGGTTGGTTCTCCACTGGGTCTCCTGGGACCAACCAGCCTCCACTTCTGTGGCCTTGGGCAGGCAGCACAGTCCCAGAGGTGCCTCCCTCCCCAACCCCCAGGAAGAAGGGGAAGGAAACCACCTGAATACAGTGAACCCCCCCCCCGCCTATCAAGGGGGTTAGGGACCCAACCCGACCTGCAATAAATGAAAATCTGCAGTATGTGCATGCAGGTTGGGTTGGGCCTGGGGCGCCTAGCTGGGGGCTCTTGTACTTACCCGCAGCCTGGTGCTGCACTGAACGGGCCTGCGAGGGCCTTTCCGGGTCTTTTGGAGGCCCCAAAAGGGCCTCCTTGCGAACTGGAAGTCATTTCTGAGGCCACCAACAGGCCCTCCCCCCTTACCCCAGGCCTTTCCCCCTTACCCCAGGGGGTCTTTTTTCATATACTGTGGACCCACAATATAGCAGGACCGCAATATATGAACCGCAAATGGGTGGGGGACCACTGTATTTACCTAGAAAACCCTGACATGGGTCATGAAGCACTTTAGTGAGTATACAGCCTCATGGTGCAGTGGTTAAACTACTGTTCTGCAACTATAACTGGCCTCACGGCCTGGGGTTCAATCCCAGGTATCTGGCTCATGGTCGATTCAGCCTTCTGTCCTTCTGAGGTTGATAAAGTGAGCATCTAGCTTTCTGGTGGAGGGGCAACGTGTAGCCTGCATAATTAAATTGTAAACCACCTAGAGAGTGCTTTAAGCACAATGAGACCGTATATAAGCAGGACACTTTGCTTTGCTTTAGTGGTCAATGTTCCATTCACAGCTCGGCCTCGGACATCAAAAAAGACTAGCCCAGCAGAAAGTTTTGAGGGTCAGAAGTCCTCAAATGACACAGCAAAGGCTGGATTTGGCTGGAGACGATGGGGAGGATGGAAGATGGAAGTGGTGTGGGTGGGGAGACAGTGGTATTGAGGGTCTGGAATATTCCAAAAAGACCCTCCACTCAGTAATAGTTCTATTGTTAGTCCCATATGTTCTCTTTTAAGACTCATTGCCAGTGGCGAAGGAAAATCTAGTGTACAGTACCAAACAAATGTCAGCAAGGACTTCTCCAGTTGAAGAAGAAATCCAATAAAAGGGAAGCATTTGCCGCCTTGTGTTGTTTTGTTTCTCTCTCCCCCTCTCTCCCTCTCTCTGGTTATACATTAAGTCCCTCCATGGACTTTTTATGGACTTTTTTTATTACGGAATTTTTATCTCTCGACCAGGCATTTTATGAGGAAAAAGGCAATACCATATCTCTGTTCGTGGCAATATGACAGTCAGTCTGCGGCGAAGCAGACAAGAAAGCGTTCCGCTTGGCGTAGAAGAGAGGAAGCCTGGGAGTCATACTTCATTTTGCTTCTGGACAGGCTGTTGTCACCCTGTCCCCTGCCATCATCTTTATGTGGAGTCAGTTTATTAAGTTTGGTTTGTGCGTGATGGATTTACTTGTTGTCTGCTTGAGACACTCCAAATGAAGCTGCCCAGTCAATGAATCATGTGCTCACCACATTGCATATATTGGTGTCAATGCCCTTCCCTACTTCTCGTTGTATTTTTATACAATGACAATAAATTTCCATTCCATTCCATTCTATTCTATTCTATTCGACTTGCTGCAAACTAGGTAAGCCAAGCCCCTGACTGCCATACTACACCCAGTGTTTTGTCATGCTACAGTCCTCACTCAAGGCAATATTCTCTTAACTAGAATGTTGCATTCATTCACCATCAACCCCTCCTTTCTCTTCCGCTACTACCCCCCACTGCCCCCCTGGCTCTCTTGGTGTCTTTAGCCCTGATGAGAAAGCAGACAACATGTACACACCAGGCTATTTCTAAATAAGCTCCCTCCTTCAAACCTTTGGGTTTTTATTGTGTGAGTTGCTAGGGAACTGAGTAAGATTTATGGTCTTCTATTGTTAATTTGAAAAGAAAGTCTCTGGGTTGTAAAAGAAAGAAAGAAAGAAATTAGTGTTTAGGAAGGGATGTGACTCTAGGTATGTGATATAACCTCCTACTCAGTTTCATTCTGATGGGGAAAATGCCCTAAAACTCATTTTAGAATAGGTACAGAGGCAAAATGTATGCTAAATTTGAGAAAGTAGCATACTCGTAGAAGAAAATGTCCAGGTTTTAGTTTAGTTTTGTTTTTTAAGTTCATTTTGCTTTTTAAAAATAGTTCTTTAGCGTCCTCTGGTGTCACTTTAAGATAATGGCTTATATATGCAGTTCTCTGACAATATTCTCCTTCCAAATCACAGCAATGGTTTGTGAAACCTGAAGGGTAACAAATTATTATGGCCTATGCTTCCAGAGGCTAGTTCGTGGTTGTGTTTACCATTATGGGTCTGTTAGGCATCAAGGTTCTATGAGACTCTGCTGTTTGAGCTGTGACAGGTAAGCATAGTCACTGCTTGAGCAGATCTTCACAGTGTGGAGTGAAGGGAGTAATCGTATGCTCAGTCTTGGACTCATTTCTTGATCTCTCAAACAAATGGCAGGACTTGATATTCCAGCTGCAGGTTCAAGGCTTGCATGTCAGAGTAGTCTTGCTCAAAAACCAGACAGTTGCTGCTTCCAGAATTGGCTGCGTCTAGGAGAAAAGTCTATACAATGATGGTATCAGATGCAAGCATCCTTTAATTTTTTTGACATTTGTTTAGCCATTTTGAGATATGAGGAGGAAAGATGGCAGAAGAACTGCATGGAAATATTTCTGTACCTTACTTTGATATCTCCTTTTAAAAATATATATACTGTATGCATTTTTCTTGTGATCTTTAAGGGAACAGCTGATTGTTATTGACAACTAAAACCAGTGTGTAATGATAAACTGGGAAGTGCTTATTGCCTTCATAGCCATCTGACAGATAAGAAGAATTCAAACAGGTCTTTTGCAAAGGTGA
>JAHTLZ010000015.1:9127808-9149563 GCA_023846285.1 Phrynocephalus versicolor
CCATCTGACAGATAAGAAGAATTCAAACAGGTCTTTTGCAAAGGTGATGCCTCTAAACTGGATTTCTGTTTGCAACCCCTTATAGTTTTAAGACTTTTGATGCCAATCATGCTGTAGCTTTTCACAAGTTGCAAGAATGGACCTCTGTTTAAGTTACTTGCACCTCCAAGTTGTTTTGTAGCCATAAAAGTTATTTCTGTGTAACCCAAATCTGCTCATTACTTCTCAAAAATGTGTTTTCTTGGATTCTTAGTGTAGTATAGAAGTAGCATAAATAAAGAAAACATGCAGAGTTATACAAGCTGATTTACCTGGAATTACTAAGATACCTGTATGAACACTGATAGGGTCAGACAAGGTCATCTGGTTCAAACTGGAATTAACCCTTTCATGAGTAGAGATGGGCACCAAACAAATAACGAAATGCTTTTTTATCATTTCATTATGTAACAAATTGTTTCATTACATAACAAAGGATAGAAACTGTTTCATGATGAAACAAAATGAACCACTTTTGTTGATTCGGAAATAAAATGGGTGGATCTTCCTCAAGTTCTTCCCTATAAGCCCCCCAAATTTGGAGAGATTTGGGGTTCAGGGGGTCTAGTTATTCAACTGCAAATACGGTTCTCCCCAGCAGTAATTGGAAGTACTGTCCACGCACCATGCCAGCAATAGGTCACTTTATTACTTCCCCTTGCTTCTCCCAATATTGCCGGCATGTGCTATACAACAGTTTTGCGTTGACATAAATATAGGGGCACCAAATGTTTGGAATGACTTGTCCTTGTCCCAGTAGAATGGCTTGAGAATGTTGAGTAGGCTGGGCAGTGAAGGCTATAACATTTGTGATATATTATTGATATTCATTGACACATCCTGGTAATCTCTGGACATCCTTCAGAATTTCTTGGGGGTTGCCAGGATCTCTACTTTGGAAGGAGCTAGTTCCACTCCAATCAAAGAAATGCAACGGCCTAAGCAATCTATACAGTCTACATCAAATATTCTTTTCTCCAGTTTGGTTCATAAGCGGGGTCTGGTTCTTGGTGTTTGTGGCTGTGTGGTCCATCTGGTTCCCAATAGCTTTCAAAGCATATTGTTCCTGGCGGAAACTTTTTTCTGTGTATTTTGACTTTGTTTCTGATAGGTCAGCATATGATCCAAACCTAGCTCTTTGGTGGCAAAACAATTATCTAATTGAGTGTCCTTTTAGGTAACTTGAAGTTTCTGAGAT
The DNA here is from genome assembly GCA_023846285.1 of Phrynocephalus versicolor. Lineage (NCBI taxonomy): Eukaryota > Metazoa > Chordata > Lepidosauria > Squamata > Agamidae > Phrynocephalus > Phrynocephalus versicolor. The sequence continues at coordinate 9,129,046 of JAHTLZ010000015.1, forward strand.
GGCTGCTTACTTTTTTTTCAGACAAAAGGCACATATTTTGAGATGGGCACAAAACGAATAAAATTCATTTTGTCATTTGTTATTCATTTTGTTAGGTAAGGAAATGAATAACGAACAACACCCTCTAAGGAAAATCAAATGAAACGAAATGGAAATTTCCATTTTGTTCCATTCATTTTTTGTTTCTACCACCCCACTGCATCTCTTATCTGACGTCCAGGTCAGGGACAAAGGCGGTGGTGAGGAGCTGCGGGGGCTCCGGAGCTGGTGGTGGCGCGGTCCACCGTCATCCGGCGTGGCCACTGCCGGGGCTCCAGAGGTGGTGGCGAGGCCTCCCACTGCCCAGTGCGGCTGTTCCTGGGCTTCCAGAGGTGGCAGTGGGATGGTCCACTGCCACCTGCCGTGGCTGCTCCCGGGGCTGTGGAGGCAGTGGTGAGGCCTACTGCTGCCCGCTGAGGCCTCCCGCCACCCGCCGTGGCTGCTGCTGGGCCTCCGGAGGCAGCAGTGAGGCCTACCATTGCCTGGTGAGGCCTCCCACTGGCCGATGCGACTGCTGCCAGGGCCCTTCTGGACCGCAGCCAGGATTGGCGCCATCAGGATCACCACCACCACCACCATCAATGTAAGCCGAACCAGTTCGGTTTTGTTTGGTTCATACAAATTTTTCTTTTAAAAATTTGTACGTATCAAACTGAACCAAAATGAGCCCCCCCCCCCCGAAACAGAATGAACCAAACCATCGGTTTTCTGTTTCATGCCCACCTCTACACATATTTGAATCGGAATATACAGTTGTACGGTGAATGAAATGCAAATTCACCATCACCAGTATGAAGGACCTATTTAATAAGCTGTAGACAAGAGCTTCCTTCCTTATATCCTTCTCTCTCTTTTTAAAAAGAAAACTCTTGCTCATAGAATCTTTACCCCCCTTTTTTCAGCTGCAAAAAAAGGGAATCTTGTCCATGGAAGGAGGAGGAGGAGGAGGAGGAGGAGGAGGAGGAGGAGAAGACTTATTCACAGAAGGAGGCTTTCTATGATGCATGCTGATGTGGTGGCTTTTCTGCATTGATTGAAACAAACTCACACTTGAACCGATGCCCACACAATGAAGGCAAAAACTATAAATTGTGAAGGATCCAGGCTGATTCACATTTCCTTTTGCATCATGTGGCCAAAGGAAAAATATATAAGACGCACTGTGCCATAAGATGCACATAGTTTTCACAGGAGAAAAACAAGAAAGTTTAGCCTAAGTTTTTATAGCGGTGGAAGGGGAGGCTTGCAAACGAGGTAATTGTAGTTGTGGGATCCAAACTGCAAAAGGGGAGGTCTGCAAATGAGGTAATTGGAGCTGCTGAATCCAGGGTTCAGAAGGGGAGGGCAGAGGCTCCCTGGAGACTTCTTTGCAAACAAGGTGATTTTTGACTGGGGAATCTTGGCTGCAGAAAGGGAGGGGAGGGGAGAGGCTCCCTGGAGGAAGCCTCTTTGCAAACTGGGGTGGTTGGAACTGTGGAATCCTGGATGCAGCACGAGATGGAAGAGGCTCCTTGCAGGTCTCTTATCTCTAAATGAAAATCTGTGATATATATCTAGCAGGGACAACTGTATTCACTCTGTAAGATGCACAGACATTTCCCCTTACTTTTGAGGGTGGGAAAAGTGTGTCTTAGGTGGTTACTTCACGTTCTACCTTGTTCCGTGATTACGTTCGTTCCGTGACAGCGTTGTTCGCGGTCACGTGGTTTTATCCCTGTTCAGTCCCTGTTTTCGTTTACCCATGGGCATGATTACTTGTATCATGACAACTGTTACTTCACATCCTTGTTTTGTGACAACTATTGGATTTCCCTGGCTTTGTTTAGCCTTTTTTTTAATCGTTGGGCTTCCATTTTTCAATATTTTGAATCCCCGCTTTGGGTGCGTGGGCTGTCTTGGGAAGCCTGGCAGGAGGAGCTGGGCAAGCCCTCACCACTTGCTGCGGGTGAGTGGCAGAGGCGGTGGCGGCATGGGCGATGGGCGAGACGCCTTCACCCTGAACTCAGCAGTCTGTGGGCTGGCAGGTGAGCAGGCGAGGAGAGCTCAGCCCCGCCTCCAGAACCCGAGGAGGACGGACCTACGCCTGACAGTGGGTCTCTGCCTGTCCCTTTAAGAGCCGCCTTCTCCTGCAGGGACAGGCAGGCAGCCGAGCCTGGCCTGGCGCAGGAGTTCCAGTCAGCTTTCTCGGTTGTCGGAGTATTCCTAGAGCAAAAGGGGGAAACAGCCATTGCCGTTATTTCATGTCCCTTGTCTTGGAACAGGAACCAGGAACAAAGCATGACAAGAGAATTCCCCAGTCCAGGGGCAGGTACGGCTTGTCACACTCTGTTCCCAGTTCAGGGGGCGTGGTCGAGACAAGTTTCTGCTGTCATGCTATGGATGTGATGTAAGTTTTTTTCGTGCCGGTCCCAAGAGGGACAGCAAAGAGGGATGAAAGGGATGTGAAGTAACAGCCTTATAGGGCAAAAAAATATGGGTATATAAATCATCCCATCCCAGTCATGCAGCACTTCCCGCATTTTTAATCAGCCTGGTTTCCTCCTTAGTGGGATTGGCTTTAAGTTCGTTTGTGTCATCACATTCTCCTAACGCATCAGCTAAGGGATATTCTCCCAGCTGAAAACTGTCTGACTGAGCAGCATGTGCAGAACCACCAGCATAAAGAAGAATTTTGATTCTTTGACAATGGATCTAATTGTTGGTGTAAATGTTAAAAAAAAATAGGAATCTGAAGGGGGTTGCCCTTCTTTAGAGTCCTGCATCCATTCTTGAAAATTAATGGAAAAATATGTGTGGATGAATTGTGGACAAATTGGCAACATGAAATTATAAAGTATAAACACTGTATTAGCTTTGGAACACGTGTGTGATGTGAGGACCAAATGGAGGGAATCAAACACTTGAAGAAATCTTTTCACACCTCTGTCAACTGTGATAGCCAGGAAGAAATGGCCAGGATGCATGTCAAAGGGGCTTATTTATTTATTTATTTATTTATTTATTTATTTATTTATTTTTACAATTTATATACTGCCCACTACCCAAAGATCTCTGGGCGGCTTACAATCAAAGAATTAAAACAGTTAAAACATGAAATATCAATAAATAATTAAAACAATAATAAAAAAATAAAAACCTTACACTAAAATCATTACACTAAAATTGCCATCAGAGTCCCTCTTGTCAATGGTCCTCTTGTTTATCTGATATTTATTTATTTACTTTGAATATTTTTAACCCACCTTTCTCCTGCGAAAAAGACCCAGGGTGGCTTAAAATAATGAGAGATGGTATACAGCCCACAACATTTAAGGCATACTTAGGAACAGAGAATTAGAAGTGGCATCTTGCAATATTCATAGGTAACATTAAAGCTACAAAGAGCTTGTGAAAAGAAAAAAAATCCGTTATGAGAGATGGAAACTAACATGGAAAACATGGGTGTTCCTGCATGGTAATCCATATAAAGTCACATAGTATGTAGTCCATCATTCAGGGAAAGCTTGCCTGAAGAGGATGGTCTTTGCCTGCTTCCGGAAAGACAGCAGAGATGGGACAGTCCTGGCCTCCAGCGGGAGGAAGTTCCAAAGTCTGGGAGCAGCAACAGAGAAAGCCCTTTCATGTGCTCTTTTGAGGCGCACCTGTGAAGGTGGCAGGATAGAGAGAAAGGCCTCTCCTGATACATATACAGTGGTACCGTGTATAAAGGAATTAATTTGTTCCAAATGAAATTCTGTTAGGCAAAATTTCCTTTATACAAATTTCCCATAGGAATGCATTGAAAATGGAGTAATCCCTAATCGCAACCATTTTTATGTTGTACAGGTTCGTACAGTTAAATTAAGCAAATTTCCCCTATCTCCAGAATTTTTTATGTTGTACAGATTTTATGTTATACGAACCATTTGTTATACAAGGGTCCACTGTATGTATGTGTATGTGAACACACACACACACACACACACACACACACACACACACACACACACACACACACACTCACTCACTCACTGACTCATCCTGATATATATACAGTATTGGTTTAAAATCTAGTGGGGAAGTTTCTTCCTGCTTGGAGATATGGTAATCTGGGCTGAGGGATGAAGCCCCATTAAGGAAGGAATTTATTAGCTGGAGATGCTTGAAAGGGATTAACAGCAATGATGAATGTGCAGTTGAGGCATCTGTAACATCAATCATTGTTATGAATAAAGTAAGCCTGGGTGGTTTAAGAATAAGAGAGAACCTAGCATCCTCTTGTAAGGGGAAACTTCTCTGCAGAATAGGTCTGCCTGTGCTGAAGGACACTCTGTTCGAGGCAATAATATGGGTCAGGGATAAGTAAAAGAGGGAGGTCAGATAGAGCTTCATCTTTCTAAGTGTGTTCCTTATTTGAGATGATTTGTTTTGAAACTTGTTAGAACCTTGCTCTAATTTACAAAAAACTTTTGAAGTAATTTTCACATTTTTGTAACCAGTTTTTTTAAATAGAATGCATAAGGTGTTGCTTGGGTTTTGAAGGCAGACAGAATCTAGGTACTATTTTCAGTGTCTTGCCATGCCTACCTATTGGGGATTTAGACAATCCGTTTGGCTGGGCGTGAGGGAGTTACTGAATGGAGGAGAACAGGCAGGCCAACCAAATACCTTCCAAACCTCAACTATTTTTTCCTGTTTACATTATTAAAGATTAGAAAACATTCTGCTTGGCCCCTACACACTCTACAAATAAATAAACAAGTGAAGGTCATGAGGCTGCTTTTGGAAAGGGGGGTGTTATTAATACAAATGCATGCAATATTCATTCATTTGGCTGTGAGTAACCACATTGAGCCATTGATCAGGCTGTTGTACCACATGAACAACAAAACATACAATCTTCACAGGAAACAGGAAAGACAGATAAAAACTACACACAATAAAATATGTGGTAGAATATGTATGTGTGCATTATTGTTTTTATCTTATAGCTACATGATCTCGAAAGTCAAGGTAGATGCTATTAACTTCAACCCCAACATTATTTGTCTGCTACAAAGAGGAAGAACAGCTGAAGAATTTTACTTAAGAAGATCATTTCTCCAGGGTTGTGGAAGAAAAAAGCAACCACAGACAAGAAAAGTGTCAGAAGGGAAGGGTTAGGGGAGAGCTGGCAGGAGCGGATTTACTCAGTGCCACTGTCACAAAGAACTGATTAATTGAATTGTTCTGGAGGAGGATGGTTAAGAACAGGAAATAGAGAGGATGGAAAATCATCAGCATATGAATGAACTCTAGTAATCACTTTTGGGTGAAAGAGAAGAATGCATTCAGCAAACCTTGCACAAGCTTTGCAGGCGAGGATTAAACTTCACCTATTGAGCTTCTTTGTCTCTGTCAGCAATTAACATGCTTATAGCACCACTTTCAAATGTTTAAATGGGTTGTGTTTTGGGCAGTTAATAAATAATCAGTTCTTCCAACAGTGCCGCATGAACTCTTAAACTCCAGAGACCTCCTCCTCCTCCTCCAATCTTGTCTAGAAATAATCCAGAGTAACCAAAGACATTAAAGGAATGCCTTTAATCAATGTCTGAAAAGGACAGTTTTGAAAGAAGTAGCTGTTAGTCTGTCTCAGCAGGTTCATAAAATAAAAGGTGAACAATATGAACAAGAGAGGGAGGGAGGGAGGGAGGGAGGGAGGGAGGGAGAGAGAGAGAGAGAGATTGAGAAAGAGACTAAGGCAAAAGGCAGAAAGTTGTGGTATCTGGAGGACTAACAGATTGTGTTCTTGTGAGTTGATTCATTGAACAAATTCACCCCCTCAGACACTTGTGGCCCATTAAAATGCCACAATATATTTGTCCTTTGCTTTCTACCTTTTTCTTTCTTTCTTTCCTTCCTTCTTTCCTTCCTTCTTTGCTTCCTTCCTTCCTTCCTTCCTTCCAGTTTTTCCCAGTGTCTCAGCTGGGAACTCCTTTACCCTGTCCCTCCCCTGTATTCCACAAAAGTCATTGAAAAACAGTTGCATAATACTAGATGCCAAAACACTGAGGCTGTCCACATTGGCTTATAGCTATGACATATGGAAAGAGAGAGTTCGTCTTTGCAGTTAGGGAGGCAACCCTCAGAGTTTTTCTGAACCTTGGCAGGAGAAGCTACAGGCAGAAGTAAAGCAGTGGAGAAGCAGACACACGGATGAACAAGGGCAGACAGTGTGATGATTTTAGGCCCACTTACTTAGGCTTACTGTAGTTGTGGTAGGAAGATGTCTGTGAAGATTCTCAGTCATCTAGCTGAGTTTATCTGGAAGTTGAGTCATGGCTACTGGACTTCTTTTTTCTTGAGAGATAGAAACATTTCGCTGCTCATCCAAACAGCTTCCTCAGCCTGAATACAGCTAGTGCGAGTCCTCCATCTTATAGTCAGCTTTGACCTCTTTCACTCTGGTCTGAAATAGGCTCATAAGATGAACAATGGCCTGAACAGGCTCATTAGGGAGACAATAGTATCCATGGCCATAAGGTGAACAATGGCCTATGGTGCTGAAACCTATAAAGAATGGGTCGTTAGCTATGGCCTTGGTGGTGAAGGCTTTTTAATTTGTCTGGGGACTGTGGAAAGCACACCCTGATAAGTAGCGGATAAACTATGTTATGGAGGTTTTTAAGCAGAGGCTGGATGGCCATCTGTCGGACATATTGTGATGGGGTTCCTGCATGGCAGGGGGTTGGACTAGATGGCCCTTGAGGTCTCTTCCAACTCTATGATTCTATGTCCACCCAAAGGATCCGATACCAAAACATAAAAGGAGCAATATAGTATATGCGGTCCAATGCAGTGAGGAGCGTTCAGACCTCTACACTGGAGAAACTAAACAGCAATTAAAGAGGAGGATGGCCCAACATAGGAGGGGTAACAGCTCAGGACCAGAATCAGCAGTACACCTCCATTTGAAGGACAAAGGGCACTCTTTCAAAGATGAGGATGTACACATATTAGACAAAGAAGATAGGTGGTTTGAGAGAGGTGTAAGGGAGGCCATTCATGTGACCATTGAAACCCCTCCCTCAACAGAGGTGGTGGGCTCAGACATAGTCTATGTGCTACTTATCAGGCTCTGCTTTCAACAGTACCCAGACAAATTAAAAAGCCTTCACCACCAAGGCCATAGCTAACAACCCATTCTTTATATGTTTCAGCACCTTAGGCCATTGTTCACCTTAAGGCTAATGTGAGCCTGTTCAGGCCATTGTTCATCTTATGAGCCTCATTCAGATCAGGGTGACAAGAGGTCAAAGCTGACTATAAGATGGAGGACTCGCACTAGCTGTATTTAGACTGAGGAAGCTGTTTGGATGAACGGCAAAATGTTTCTGTCTCTCAAGAAAAAAGAAGTCCAGTAGCCATGACTCGACTTCCAGATTGTGGTAGGAAGGGAGTACTGTATGAGTGAGCAGGGACTTTGCAGAAAAGATAGATTTAGTGGTAAAAAATGAAGGCAGTTAAGACAGGTGGCTTTTGTTTTTTCAGCCAGAGGTATATCTTATTGGTACCTAGATGCCCTGAGCACATCTGACCTTGCCTGATCTTGGAAGCTAAGGAGGGTCAGGCTCGGCTAGTATTTGGATGGGAGACCACCAGGGAATACCAGGTGTTGTAGGCGCCTGGAGTAGGAACTGGCAAGCCACTCCAGTATTTCTGCCAAGAAAACTCCATGGGCATGGAGTCACGAAGAGTCGGTTACAACTGTAACAACAAAACCAATTGCAATGTATTTGGGTCATCTTTTTTGCACACCTCTTAAGACCCCTTTGCCAAGGTTCTTGACCACAAAGTGCTTAAAATCTAGATTTTGAACAAGAGAAATATGTAAATAAAAAACCTAGTTTGGGTCAGAAAAAGATACAGATGAGAGAGGAAAAGTGATGCATAATGCATGCACATTGCCTTTTATGTCCCTTGAGAAGGAAACCCAAGGGGGCTTATAATAACTTATGCTTTCTGCCCGTAAGGTAGGTATAATTTTCCTTTGATTTAACCCAAATCCTGGAGGTCCTATAAGGCATGTGTTTAATGCTTTGAATGGGAATAAGGTATGCATTTAAGCAATTTGCAGAATATCTAGTTCAGACATTTGGCTGCATCGACAATGCATCATACGCCTCCAGATGCTCACTATCTCAGAAGGAATACATCAGAAAAGGCTAGCAGAATCACTACCTTGGAAGATAGTGAAATCAGGGCAGCGTGCTGAGGGAACGCAGCCATAGAGGTTATCCAGGAGTCAGAAAGAGCTTCACAAACTTTCTGGGACTTTTGATTATAGTTACTTTGCACACCTCGTACAGCTTTACAATGAAATTATCTATCCCTGACTATATTTAGCCTAGCCAATAGATACTAGATTTTATATATGTATACTAGAAAGGCTATATAGTATTCTGTTCCAGGAAAGAAAGAAAGAAAGAAAGAAAGAAAGAAAGAAAGAAAAAAAGAAAGTGTTCTGCTTCTGCAGAAAGAAAAAGAAAGAAAAATACACAGGCAACAGCTATTAACTTCAGTTATAAATCTGCACATGGATGACCTATTTAGTCTAACTGGAAAGTCTGAAATGCTGTTAGAGTTTGGGAGTCTTCTAATCATTATTTTTTCAACCTCTAACATTTCTTCAGTCCTTGTTATGAGTTTTGCAGGTTTTCATTGATTTGTGTGTGTGGTGGTTTGAAGGAAAGATAGCTAGTAATTTCCCCAGCTGGATAATACACATGGATCCTGCTCCTAATATTTGTAGGATGGTACAATTGTGTAGTACCTGTTCAGCACATGATGAAGGACTTTTAGTTAAGGGCAAGAAGGCAGGGTTTTCCCAGGGCAGATTTTTTGCAAGGCAGATGAGCTGGTGGTTTCCATACTCTGCACCTATGTAACCACGGGGAGTATACCTTTCATGTGCCAAAATCCTAAACATAGCTCTTATTTTATGTTTTCTGTGTTGTAGCAGTACATGGTTTGCACACAAATTATGGCAACATACCACAATGTAGTTTTGCCTCCAGCCCTGGAAAACAAATTCCTGCCAATTGTGCTATCTGCAAACTGTTTTTCTTGATGTTTGCTCTTTTGGAGAGCGTGTGCACTTGGATCTTCCTATGCTTTTCAAACTATCTTGCGGCTCTATCAAACCCCAGTCACATATTTTATTAACTAGAGAACGCTCAGTTTGCTTTGAAATAAGTTCTGGAGGGTAGGTAGTTAGGAGAAGTGAAAGGAATCTGGATGATGGTGCCTTTCATAATTCTGTGGAAGATAGACTTTTGGCATGCTTAACATTTCTTCTCTTTATGAAAAGCTGTGCTCATCAGCATTCTCTGCTCTGCAGAAGCTAACGGAATCTTGGTTGCTATTACATTGGGTCACCTTGTTGCCCTTCGTTATACCAGGGCAATGGCAAGTAAAGAGGGAGGAATACCAAAGGTTTGGGGTAGACAATTCATCTTGCTTTGGTTGGTGCTGAGTAGAGAAATCAGAACAATGAGTAGTCAAATTAGAAAAATGGAGATGGATTTTGATTCGTGAACAATTTTGATTCATGAACAAGGTGAACAAATCACAAAAGTGCATGTATGCTTTTTTCCTGATGAATCAATGGGTCAAACTGTAAATTTGATGGGTGGGATATGAATGGGGTGGGGAAAACCTAATCTTCACTAAACTTGAAGGAGTCCAGGGAAGCCTCTCTGCAAGGTTGGTGTCTCTAGGTGCCTGGGGCTGGGGGCTTTTTGGGGGTGCATAACCCAGACATCAGACATCATCAAACGTGGAGGGATTGTGAAGAAGAGTCAGTGGGAGCTCCCCTACACATTTAGTGTTGCTAGGTGCCTTGGAGGCCATTTTGTAGCCCAATGAAATGATAAACCAAAAAACTGCTGAAATTTGTTAATTTGAATTCATCGAAGGCATCATTTTTCAAATATGAATGGATGAATTTGCAATTTTTGAATGGATTTTGCAGTTTGTTTTTAAATTCATACCCATCTCTGGTGCTGAGAGGAATCCAATGATTCCAACTCTACATTAGTCACTGAATCATTTAATTGAATGAACTTCACTGAGCATGGCATTCTTAGGACAGAGAATCCACTCCTAGCCACTTTTTAAAGTAGCCATTTCACATCAAATGAAAAAGGGTCTAATCAGGGAGAACCTCCCTCCCAAGGATTTACATTCTATTGCTGAACCACTTGTAATAAACAGTTCTTAATATTTAGCCATTAGTTTGTTCTTATTATCTGCTCCTATTGGCTCTGGTGCCTACCTCTGGCTCCATAATTTTTTTTAAAAAATTGTTCTGTCATCTATGTGTTCACCCTTCAAATGTTTTGAGATAATTATTGTAGTATCTGTTAATTGTTTCTTCTCCAGACCAATGAGATCTAGTTTCTTTTTTTCATAGGATTTGGTTTCCAGACCCCTCATCATCTTGATCAGTGTCCGTCAACAAATTCCAACTTGTGATTAATCAATTAATTGGATTTTTATACTGCACATCTGGCAGCGAGGCCACTCTGGGCAGTTAAATTATCCTGTGTTGTCCAGAACTGAGCACCCTACTCTGGATAAATCTTGATTAGAATAGAATAGAACATATGTTTTGTTCATCACATGCTGAATAATTGTTTTCTTTAGACAACTTTGAGCTACATTTCCTTGTGAACTACTATATTATACTGCTAACCTACGCTCAGCTTCTGGCTTACTTAAGCCCCAGATTGTTTCTTCTTGGTCTTCATTCAAGCCAGGTGATACTCATCTGGTATTATATGCACTTGTTACTACTTAGAACTGTATGCATTTTTAAGCTGCTGTGTTACACAACTGACCCTTTCCTAAATACAAATTTAACAATTTCTGTTGAAGTTTATATTGGCATTGTCCTCCATCCTGTCAAGATAGTCATCAACACTTTTTTTGTCCTGTAAGATAATATGGCCCCATCCAGTCTACACATCTGAAAACTGAGGACCATCTACTCTGCTTGTTCCTCCAAATTATTTATAAGGAAATGTGTAAATCCTGAAACTAACCCTCCATGGTGACAAGAGCTGGCGAGCATTTATCAGGTATAGTCCCCCAAGCAGCTGCACTGCCACACAACTGCACTGTATAATACATAATTTACCAGTCTGCTTGTAAAATTACAAATACATGGTGAAATCAAGATGCACTGATCTTTTGTACAAATAGCAGTTAAAAACAAACAAGATCCATTCAAAGAAGCAAAATGCTGGATAAGACAATGCCTTTATTGAACCACTAGAAAGTTACAAATAAGATAAGCTTTTGTGTTCTAGAGAACTTGCCATTAAGCAAAGATGATATAAAATGTGGGGTTCAAGAAGATACCCTAAAAGTGGGCCAGCCATGATGGCTGTTACTCAGTCAGTCATACTGCCAGGAAACCAAAATGGAGTCTCAGACAGAGGTAACAACCGGATGTCTCTTGTGTTTCTTATGAAACAAGCCACACACAACTCTTGAAGGGAACAATGAATAATAAAGGGAATAGTGCCTTCAGGTTTTGCTTCAATGTTCTTTGCCCTGTTATTCAAGGGCACCCTCACTGTTGTCACCGGGGTGGAGTGGGGTGGGGTGGATCAAACCCATTGCCACTTTAGAAATCTGATTATTCTCCATATGAAAAAAGTAGATATATGAAAAATGTGTACCATATAGAAACTACAGTACGAGTTCCAAAATTTGGAAATGTACAGGGTTCACCAGTATTTGTTTGCCCATTCTGTCTCATTATGTAGATTGGTTTAGAGCAGTGGTTCTCAACCTGTGGGTCCCTAGATGTTCCTGGACTGCAACTCAATTTCGGACCATTGGGTAGTGGGCAGTAATGTTGTATAAAATAAATAAATAAATAAACTCCCAGAAATCCTGGCCACCTCAGCTATTGATGAAGACTTCTGGGAGCTACAGTCCAGGAACATCTGGGGAACCATAGGTTGAGAACCACTGGTTTAGAGGATGTGGTTAAATGAGTTTCATTAACTAGGATTATGCCTGGATGTAGTGTGTTGCATAAGCCTAATGCTTGTTCTGGTCTTCATAAATCACAATTCAGCATGAATTAAAGGAGAGTTGTCTGAAGTGCAGAAAAGTTGTCCCAGTCCAGTTTGTTTATATAAACACAAACTATGTTGCTGTTGCTGTGGTTGCTGCTTTCCTTTTTTTTTTGGCTATTGACTTCATGATCTGTCTTCATCTGCCCTTAGCTTATCTTGCCTATTCCTGATTTTATTATTATTATTATTATTATTATTATTATTATTATTATTATTATTATTATTATTATTATTATTATTATTATTATTATTATTATTATACTGTACATTGTATATGGTCTCATTTATACTGTAAACTGCCCAGAGTGGCTTCATGTCACATGGGCAGTATATAAATCAAATCAATCAAATCAATCAATCTGTCAATCAATATTATTACACAAATGTACCTGTTCTCTATCCACTCTGCCTGGACTTGGCTGTCCCCATGTATTTCCCTATCAAATATGTGGGAGTGTGATGAACAGCAGGTGTGCCTTGTGAAGAGTCAGAGATACAGTCAAACTAAGGTTTTGAGGGGAAGGAGGAGGCCGTTCGGAATCATAGAAGAAAAACTTATTTCTCCCCAAACACAAACCAGGTTTTATATTTTTGGCAGTCTCACCACAGCAGCTGCAATACAACTTCCCTCCAGCAATATGTCTCTTGGCATTCTTTCTGGCCAAGATCACTTTCTCACCCTTAGCTTCTTGGCAAGAAATTTGTTAGTGCTTGCATTTTTTGGAAGGGAAATGAGGTTCCATGGAAGTGGGGAGGGGGGTTGTGGTAGCCCCCAAATGGCCCCATTTGGAAGAAGCATGATTTCTATACGCTTTATTTTTGTTATATGCCACTGGATATTTTTTATGTCTGTATGATTTTGTTCAATAAGAAAAGCAATCTCAAGTTGAACTCCCTTCTCGAATATTTCCCTTCTACTCATGAGATTGTGCCCAGTTTTAAAAAAAACTTTTTACTACAAAGCAAGATGGATTTTCCCCCTCGTCAAAGGACTGCCTATAATGTGTACAACCTTTGTTCAGAAACACAATGAGCCAATGTGAAGAAAGAGGTAGCCGAGTAGATAGGCAAGTAAGACAATGGTAACAATGAAGGGCTGAGTGTGAAGGTACATTTTTGTACTGATGTTCTACCAAGTTTGTGAAATGGTTGCACAATTATCCCACTAAATAATTCCTTAAAAGGAAGGTAGACAAGTCTCTCTCTCTCTCTCTCGCTCACACGCACACACACACACAAACACACACAAATATACAAGACTTGTGGAAAGCAATGAGAATTGCCCACAGACTAAGGATGTTTAGACTAAAGAAACCAGAAATAGGGATTATTTATTTATTTATTTATTTACTGACTGCACCAGTTTTAAAGGGGTCCAGCCATTGTCAGCTTGGCAGCAGCCCTCAGAAAACGGTTGGGTAGGCAGCATGATTGCCGGAACTGCCCTCTCGACCGTTTTCTGAGCATTCCTGCCGAGCTGTCAATGGCTGGACCCCTTTAAATCTGGCCCAGTTGGCACCAAGGGGAGCCTCTGGTATTGACTGGGCCACTGACAGCTTGGCAGGGGGTCCGGCCACTGACAGCTTGGCAGGAGCCCTCTGAAACCAATGGAACGAAAGGGTTTATTTCTATGCAAATACAGCAGTTTCGTTTCGTCTATAAACAAAATGCTCCTTCATTTCGTTTCGTTACGTAGTGAAATGATGAAACAGCATTTCATTTTTCATTTCCTGTCGATCCCTAATGTGAATCCATATGAATTCCTATATACTTGGTGTATGAGAAAGAGAGAGAGAGAGAGAGAGAGAGAGAGAGAGAGAGAGAGAGAGAGAATAACAATTCTGAAACTACATGTTGCACAAACAAGCCTTCTGCCAGCAGGAGCAGTTTGGAAGAAACCAGATCTTAAGTAACTGAAACAATGGGCGCTTTTACACGACCCCTAAGATCCGCTGGTCACTTAAATTCGGACTAGAGATCTTAGGGGTTTGTCGCTCTTCCTGCTTCCCCACCCCTCTGCACTTCCTGGCTGCTGGCTGCGTGAGGGGAGGGAGAAAAAACGGGACAAAAGAATGCAGGCTTACCTCTGGTGGCGGTGGACGCCACCCCGTCGTTGTGATTCCTTCTCTTAAAGGGGCGGGAGGCAAAAAACAACAACAAAAAGAAGTGAGGAGAGCCCGGCACATCCGCATCAAGATTTTTCACCCTCTAAGAGCAGGTACATGAAAAGTGCGCTGGGTCGTGCTTAGGTGGGCAGGGTTGCACTTAATTTCCTGTAAACTCCAGAGCTGGTGGGGAAACATTTTTAAGTTCCGGAGCTGGGAGCCATTTGCCCCGGAGTTTAGGGGTCGTGTATAAACGCCCAATAATGGTTAAGAAGAGTAGGAGAGTCACAGATGGATCAAGCTACATCTCCATGTTCAGCTGTGAGTTATTTTATTGGGGAGATCCTGGGATCAGGTGATGACAACCCTATTCCAGAAAAAAATCAGGAAAACAGTAACTGCCTTTCAAGGAAAATAACAAATCAGTAAGCTCTGCAAACACTACGAACACTAGAAATGAAACAATGAAAAAGAAGGTAACCTATAAACAGAGCTGGAACAGCCCTTGACTAGAGTACTCTTTACTAAAGGGCCAATTTTTTGTATTCCATCTATTATTATTACTTCTAAGATCATTTCTATTTTCCCATGCTTATTCCCCCCACCCCCACCCTGTGATTTTCAAAAATCAATTTTGTTGATTCCAGGTGTGCTTTGTGCATTGCCCCAGCACATAGGTGATAAAATGCCATGTTTGTAAAAAAAAAAGGAAGACCTCAGAAACCTTAAAACACTTTGTTTTCCTTTTTATTCTTATTTCCAAACAGAAGTTTTAAAAAATAATAATAATAACGGAAACAGAAAGCAAAATAACAAAAGTGCTTGCAATAGTTACTGAGTTTCATAAAAAATAATGGCACTGGTACAAAAGAACAATATATATACTTTATAAGAACTGTGTAATCATTCAGCAGTCTTCATTTTGCAAAACAAAATACAAAATTAAAAGAACATCAGTCACACTGAAAATCAGCATCTACAAAAATCCATTTTGTTTCATAATTTTTAGGCTCCTTTTCTGCACTGTTGCTGACCATTATGATACTTCTTGGTACAAAGAAGGCATCACTGTTTTAAAAAATAATATTTCTTTGCATAAATACTTCATTACTTGCGGGAGGGGAAGCAGATTGCAATTTTTGAAGCATCAGCTAAGCACCATTGTTTTTGTCTGACTGCTTATAGTGCAATTTCCCCCTTTCCCCACAGAGGATTTCTAAAGATGAGAGGCAATTGCTTTTTGACATTTTGTAATCCATGCTCTTTTAAACTACCCATGGTTTTCATAGACTGTACTTTGAAATGGTATTTTTGGCATTTTCAACACAATGTTTTACTGTACATTGAAAAAAAAGTGTATCCAAGAATTTTGGACTGCCTGAGATAGGAGATATTTTGAGATCTGGGCTATGAAAACATGCAGACAATTGTATTACTACCTGTGAGACCAGATGACAGAAAATCTGACAAACCGGAATGTGAGTAAACAACCTGTTTTAGATAACTGGGAGGTTGGATAATGGAAGTAGGCCTATGAAGTTGCCTTGGATTGCATGTGCCCACTTAGTCATGCATTATCTGGAACAACAAGCACAGAGAACAATTGTGCATTCATGATCCCCTGGATCTACTTGACAGGACACATGAGATATTGTACCTCTTAGAGCATAAATTTTACTATTGAGACCTTTGTCTGGAGCCATAGGAAGCTGCCTGACCCTCAGACCATCTGTTTATTCATCTACTCCAGGCATGACCAAACTTCGGCCCTCCTGATGTTTTGGACCACAACTCCCAGAATTCCAAGCCTGTATTTCCAATGGCAAAGGACTGTGGGAGTTGTGGTCCAAAACCTCTGGAGGGCCAAAGTTTGGACATGCCTGGTCTACTCTGACTGACACAAGCTAACCAGACTAAGCACGTTGCCGTAACACTTCAGGTGGACATGCACAAACTTCCTAGCAGATATACATCTAATCTCTAGGATTCTTTCTGCCCCATATTTCTGTGTACAGATTTGAAATGTGGGCGATGTCTGAGCCAGCACTTGTTCTAGTTCCCTCTTTGTGTCGTGTTTCTTCTTGAATAATCATGGGGTGCAGTTATGGAAGGGGTGAGAGACTACGAGGGTTCTTGCAAATCAGTGTAATTTTTTAAAAAATGACATATGTTCCCTATACCTTAATAAATAAATAAATAAACACATCAGACTGAGATTTTGGAACCAACTGCAGTGTCAGAGATTGAGCGTGGGCTGGCCGTTGGCTGCTCTAAAGTACCAAATATATCCTGAGCTACGGGTGCACAGGCGCTGGTTGAAGGCCCCAGCTGAACCCATTGTTTTTTTCCCATATGAGCCTCTCTCTTATTCAAAATGGAAAGCGACTAAAAATGAAGGGAAAAAAGGCCTCTTTAGTCTTAAAAGAGGTCCTCTCACACATAATATAAGTGGACACCTGCAGTATCTGGTGGTCTGTGGGGCACAGCCGGCCATTCTAGGCCAACATTTCTTCTTTGCAAGTACAATCTGCAGGATGATGATGTGGCTTGGGGGGTGGGTGGCGCTCATTTCTATAGCTTCTTGCCTTCTACACAATCTCTGAATCTAACAAGGACTCTGACTAGAGATGGGCATGAAGTGCCTTGTAGCACTTTGTGCTGAATCCAAACCATGGCATCACAGGTGGAACTCATAACAGCTCCCCCCCTCCTCCTCCATGGCTTGGAGGCCTACTCATTGTTCTCAGCACCACTCTGTGGTTCTCCTAGGCTGGTGGTCCACAAGTTGGAAGAGGAGCTTGGGATGCCCTTCCCTGCCTCCTCAGGCTGCCAGCCAGTCATCACATGTGTAGGGATTCTCCCCATCTCACCTCCTCTTCAGACTGGCCAGTGCCTTGAAGAGGCGGGGAAGGGCACCAGCTTCTTATCTGATTAGTATGTCACCAGTATGGAAGGACCTCAGTCATCTCTAATTTTGACACATATTTTCAATTCTATAGATGAGTGGTGGCCAACTTTGGCACTCCAGATGTTTTGGACCACAACTCCCATATTCCTTTGTCATTGGCAATACAGGCTTGGAATTCTGGAAGTTGTGGCCCAAAACATCTGGAGTGCCAAAGGTTCACCACCACTGCCATAGACTGTTTCTATGGAGGCTGACGCCAAAGGATTTGGTTCAGAGATTGTTATCACATGATTTATTTTTCCTTTGAGAACAAGCCCTTTAATGTAAGTTTGAACCCAGGCCCAGTTTAACCAAACTTAATCACTTATCCTTCACTGCCTGTAGTACTGCACAGTATCGAGCTTTTAAAGGCTACAGAATATTAATAAATATTATCAAATTAGCACCCAACCAGTAAAACACTGGCCAAAACAAGTTGGTGAACATTAAAAATATCTAGGCAGCTACTGATAAAGCCCTAATGAAATAATGCACCTTCAGTGAGTCTCCACATAGCACCAATTGCCCAGTGAGTTTAAAAATCATCAGCCAGAATCCTTTGGGAGTTTATAATAGTGAAAATGTGAACAGCAGCTTGTTAATTAGTAACAATTCACTGCCACTACTAATACGATTCTGCTTATTTATACTGGTGTAATCTCTAGTAGGATTCTGCAAAAGATCAAAAGTGAAAAAAGGTAGTGTGAAAATAAATAAATAAATTTTGGTTTAAAACAGGTCCTCTTAGATAGATTTTAAATGATGAGCTACAACCTCTAGAGGTTTCTAGGGCAACCTTTGCTCCTTTGGGTCAATATTCCTTTTTGCAAGAGAAGGGATCTTGAGGAATTGTTTACATAGCCTCCTGTGTGTTGTATAATACCAGCACACCTACAAGGATTCTGTCATGCATTTTTACCTCTCTAGCAAAGTCTGTTTAAATGAAGGCTGGGGTGAAAGGACTTGGATCAGGCGATGGGGGGGGAGGGCAGCAGCCACAGGTTTTTTTTTTCTTTTTCTTTGAGAAATTAGCCCTTCCTAAACTTCTGGAGAATAATCAGACTTTGCTGCCTTACACCAAAGATTTAAATCCAAGGCCAGTTTACCCAAATTTATTTATTCATCTACCGTTGCTATGTAGTCATGTACAATATTGAGCTTTTAAAGCCTACATAATATTAATAAATATTATCAGGTTAGCACCAAACCAGTGCCTTTTATAGCACTGGCCAATTTTTTAAAAAAAAGTTGTTTGCCATCAAAAACATTAAGGAATAGCTGCTTGATAAGGCTGTAGCCTCATAATGCATGCCCACGGAGGCCCTGCATAGCTTTATAAGTTTAGAACTCACCACCCAGAATCCTTCTGGTGCTTACTACTGTGAAGAGGAATGTGAGCTTGCTAATTGGTGGCAATTGGCGGCCACAACGGAAACAATTACAATTACATGGATATAAACTGCCAGCAGGATTCCGGCCATCCTTGTCTTCTTTTCTTTCTCTCCTAAGAAAAGATCTTAAAATGCCAAAAATACCCAATGCCAACTGTTTAGCACCTTATAAAGATCAGTGCAGCCTGTAACAAGAGAATTGACGGATTGAAAGTAAACAATTGAGTACAGTGACAATAAAAGTATCACTTTTGTCATAATGCTACATATAATGTAGAGTACGTAAAATGCAGTGGTGTGACTGCAAGATTCAGAACAAAATAAATTTACAGGATAAGCAGCCTTAATATAACATTTTACGTACAAAAATATTAAATCAAAAATAAATAATTCAACATAAATATTTTACTTTACAACATTGGGAATATACAATAGATATGTACACATACAAAAGCACGCGCGCACATACACCCACACCCACACACAGGCACATTCAGATACACATACAGAGAAAGAAGTACAAAAGTGGAAGGCAGAGGTATTGCTTCATTATCCTTCATCCATCTTGCTTCAGCGCCCGGCATTCAGAAATCCTAGGAATTAAGAAGACAGGATAGCATCACATGTTGATTCCAGCACCGCGGATGCATTAAGAGAAAAGCGGGCCCTTCCTGGAGTCAGCCATGTACATGTCAGGAACAGACACGGGCATTCAATATTCACGTCCACAGGTGCCACGACAGCCCAGGACCCTTCCCCCTTGAGCCAGACTCAGTGGGCTCGTGTCTAGAGATGGGCACGACTCAAAAAAATGGTGTTTTGTTTGTCGTTTGTCGTTTAGGGGGTCCGTTTCGGTTCGTTTTCGCTTTTTGTGAATTTTTTCAAAAAATTTCATTTCCGTTTCGTTACGTAATGAAACGAAAAACGAAAATGAAAACTTGCTGTTTCGTTAGTATTCATTACAGTTCAATGTATTTGCTGCAACGAAAACGAAACGCATGACAAAATTTCTGGTGTTTCGTTTCGTTTTGGAGACAAAAATCGTTTTTCGTTTCATTACGTAACGAAAAAACGAAAACAAAAACAAAAAATTGCTCGTTTTGTGCCCATCTCTACTCGTGTCTTTGTTGTGCCAGTGGCGGAAGCTGCCTAGTCAACTCTTCCCTGCCTCCTAGCAAAGACAACCTCTTGTTGGCTGAGACTCTCTATCCCGCCCCTGCAGTGAAGTGGTTGGCTATGCGAGGAGGCAGGAAAGAGCATGTCGGGCTGCTTCTGCCATGGATACGGCAACCATGACACCAGAGCTTCCCACCATGTGGAGACCAGTAAGTGGCCAGTCGAGTTCAGGGGATTATTGGGCCACCTCCACACCACAGTTCAGATTCATATCCTAAGGATACAAACACTGTACAAAGTGCCCATGCCTAGTCAGGAAATGCATATAGGATTCTAAGCACCACTGGTTCCCTCCCCCTTCCTGTGTCTCAGCCAGATGCTTTTATTTTCTGCTGGGAGATCAGCGTCCCAAAATGTCCTGGTATCACCAAATGACATCCACACCATGCCCCTTTGGTTTTGCATGCAACCTACTTATGTCCTGCATCCGCTGGTCCGAGGCCTACTCAAGGAATTAGGAGGGGTTACTCTTTACTTTTGCTGGGAAGTTGAAAAGCCACCAAGATGTTGGGCATGGCTACAATCCCACAAAGCGGCACCCATTTCTGTTTGCCACAGGTATTATCGACTCTGAACTGACAAGACTGCTGCTATCCCTGCATGACTGGGTCCTAAATGCTAAGAACAATAACTTGTATCATTATTACTAAGCAACTGATGTACAACTTGCAGACTATATAGACCCATCATCATCATCATCATCATCATCATCATCATCATCATCATCATCATCATCATCATCATCAT
>JAHTLZ010000015.1:9150401-9210820 GCA_023846285.1 Phrynocephalus versicolor
AAGGAAGGAAGGAAGGAAGGAAGGAAGGAAGGAAGGAAGGAAGGAAGAGCAGCTATCTGATTCTGGAAAATGCAAACAAAATGCATTCATCTGAAATTGGTCCCCATATCAGACTTTTAAAACATTGTCAATGGAAATGAAATTCTGAAATATATACATTTTCACACACTGTATTCTCTCCCTTTCCATATCGCAGGAAACAGCACATTTCTGTATCTATGGTAGCATATGGAGAGTCACCTTAGCCCACACCATTTAGGGTTCATGTATTATAGTACAGTGGACCCTTGTATAACAAACAGCTTGTATAACATAAAAATTGTACAACATAAAAAATTCCAGAGACAGGGGAAATTTGCTTAACATAATCGCCTATGGGGAAAATCTGTACAACATAAAAATGTTATCACTCTATTTTCAATGCATTCCTATGGGAATTTGTATAAAGGAAAATTTGCTTAACATAATTTCATTTGGAATGAATTAATTCCTTTATACAAGGTACCACTGTATTCTGCTTTTGAATGTGTTTAATGTACAAATATTTCTCAGGCAGAGGAGGATATTCTCAAACTGGACCCAATGGAATGCCAGCCTTTATACTACTTTTTGCTACAACTGAGCCACAGCATGTATATCAACCATCTTGTTAGATATTCTCCACCTGGGATGCTCCTTCTACCCACTGTGAGCATTCTTGCTGCTTATTCTCTTAACTTCAAGAACTGTGTGCCTGACAGGTGACTGTCAGGTGGACTTCCCTTTGTCTAATGCCTCTTTACTTCAATTTTTATTCAATCAGTTTAGATACTGCCTTGGTCTTTGTACTCAGCGCTGATCCCTTGCAACTGCCTCAGGTTTACTGGGGGAAAGTTCCCATCTGCATTGTCTATTTAATGTTTTAATCCAGACAGCTGACATCCTGACCATCTTAAGCAAAGCAGCAGCTGTCTTCTCTGAAGGCTCTGTGAGATGCAGTAAACTGGACACTTGCAAGGCCAACAGTTTGGAGTCTCTAGACCAGTGGTGGCGAACCTTTGGCACTCCAGATGTTTTGGACCACAACTCCCACAGTCCTTTGTCATTGGCAATACAGGCTTGGAATTCTGGGAGTTGTGGTCCAAAACACCTGGAGTGCCAAAGGTTTAGCACCACTGCTTTAGAGCATGCCTCTGTAGTGTTTCTGCATGCTTAGAATTCCGCATAAAGATATAATTTCAGTTCTTGAAAATATTACAGCCAGTTTTCATTTTCATCTCTTTGATATGCTAAAAATGGCTCTTGTAACTTGGTGCCAAAGTCAGGTTGTTTATTTGGAATGGCCCTTGTTAGAATATTGGAGTAGATGCTCTGTGGAATTTTAATTTTTGAAGGATTTCAACCTTGCTTTTTACTCTCTTTGAGCTGCCTCAATTTCCTGCTTGTCACTGATTGGCTTTGAGGAGGCCAGACTCTTTCCACTTTGTCTTAGCTAGTAGGTGTCAGAAGGGAAAATGATTCTTTACAAATATTGCCTTGTGCATCCTGAAAAGTACTATGGAAATAGTCAAACTAAACTGTGGTAAACAAAAGCTGCTCTGCGTTCTTGCAACAGCCTAGTTGAGCAATTAACACTTGAAAGGACCCGAAGTGTGGTGGGGATGCCCCTTGCCTGCAATCTGGAAGCCAGGCAGTCCCAGGTTTGTTCAAAGTAAAAATCTGTGTAGATCTTTGTTGTGGTCCTGCAGAGTGTGCCTGATTCCTGGGTGGGGTGGAGATACTGGTGGTAAGAATCACTGGTGATGACCCCACAGCACCATCCATCTCCAAGCCTTGTCTAGTTTAAAGTACAAGGTCTGAATAGAGTGAGACCTTCTAGATTCCAGAAGAAAGAAGTCAGGGAGAAGGCAGCATTTAAACTCAAGAACCACAGGCCTTGGGAAAGGAATCTTCATAGTGCTTGATTATGCTCAGCAGCACTGCGAGAGTAGGCTCCCGACTGCAAATTTCCTGAGGATTCAGACAACTAATTAAAGAAGTGTCTGAGCCACTGTGCTCAAGTGTTTTTAGCTTCACGGTTAAGCAGACTCACTAATTAATTGCAATAATACAGATCAAGTTGAATTTACTCCAATCTATGGCTCCAAATCTACCAATTACAGACTGTGCTTTGGTGTTCAAATCCTTATCTTACACTTCGAGAGGTTATTTTTAAATCCCCCACCTCCTTGCCCTATATTTACAAGACGGAAGAATAAGTACATTGCAGTTAACAATGATGGGTTAACAGGTACAGTGGTGCATTAGGCTTGAATATTTCAGGTTTTCCTTACTGGTGATTTTATAATTTCAGAAACAGCGTAATTCCCTTGGGAAAGCCATTTTGAAGTTTGCGTTACTGCTAGACCCGTTCCAGAGAGGTTGATACTAAAGCGACCCTTGAAGGGGAAAAAAAAAAAGGAAAACAGGGCATGTGTTAGATCATGAATGTTTTCTGAAATGACTGCTAAATAAGAACAACTCTACAAAAAAGGAACAAACCCGAGAGAAAAATCCAATTCTGATCAGTGTTATTCTCAATGGCCAAGTCCCCCTCCCGCCCCCACCTCAGAAATAATAATAACAAGCCACAGTGCCATTATTCTAACAAGATCTCCCCGGCAATGTTTTCAATTGTTCCAAGCCCTCATACCGATTAGCACATATTGTACAAATCACAGCAGGAATGAGATTAAGCATTTCTTCTCATTTGGAGCTTTCCGGGGAAAGGTTGTTTTGCTGTAGACTGCCAGCTGAGGGCATGCTTGCCCTTTGCCTAATAATCTCCAGCGCTTAATGTTATGCAGGTGTTCAACTCAGGAGAAAAAAAACAAAGGGGGGGGGGGAGACTCATAATATTTGACAAACTGAGGGGACATATTTTCCCTCCCCCTTCTTTACCTGAATGGGGAATTAGTATTGTTTTTATATTATAATTACATGCTACGCTTTTGTTTGCTAAACCAAAGCCCGAATGCTTGATTTTCATGGTTTTATAAGGGCAGGCCCTTGAGGCAGTGCCCTCTGGCATCTTCAAAACACACAAGCACTTGGAATGACTTTGGTATATATTTCAAGGACAACAAGCTCTTCAGAGCTCCTTCAGAAAGCCTTCTCCAAGTCCCTCTGCTATCCAAAATGACCCGAGATGGGGCTTTCTCAGCGGTTGTGCCTCACACGTGGAATTTTCCCATGGCTTCCTGAAAGGGGCTGGTGTTTCTCATTTGCTGACATCTTTTAGCTGATGTTGTTAAATGGTTTATTTATTTATGCAATTTTTTTTATATATATACTGCAATCATCTAGCAGAAAGCTACTCTGGGTGGATGAATCTAAGCTCATAAGGTTCGAAGAACTATCTCTCTTCTTAATGTTCTCCTGGTCCACAACACTATGTTAAATTATTTTCATTTCAATACATTGTTTGCTACCTGTGGTAAGCAGGATGTAAACCATGCACTGATTTGCAGGCAAGAACAAAGCACTTTCAAATTTTCTCCCTACTAGTAGAAATTACAAGAATTTTAGTGAGCGTTTGCATTCTGAACCTTTCTTAGGTGAAAATTTGCAAAGTGCGTTTTGCAGAAAAAAACATTTTTGCATGAAATGAAAGAATTTCAGAAAAATAATGCATTGGTTTGGGGACAAAAGTGATTTTTGCACCTAAATGACTAATGATACTGTGGATGGGGAAAAAAAAAACACTGGCCTTTTCATCCTCATGCAGGAGGACATAACTTTCACTGCAATTCCCAACTTTTTTTCAACACTGTGTTTCAAGATATCAGAAACAACTTTTTAAAAAAATCAAGGGAAACACTCGACTATTCATTATACCTTAACTCTGAGCATACTCTCTGACTGAAGGATGGGATATAAACATGACATAAATTAATTAAATGAAGAAAAGGTGTTTTAAATAGTACCTAACCATTGCTCCAATGCTCTACTTGTTAAGAAAAAGAGAAAGTATGTATGAGAGAAAGGAATTATTAGACCAGGAAAGGCTGGGCATGGAATCTGAGTTGGAATGTGATTCCTTTGATCAAGAATAATTCATATACTGCTGGAATGCAGCAAATGGACCTGCACCTTGACAAATATTATTGCCAAAATACCTGCGGGCACTTGGCTGCACTGTAGCAATCCCCAGCAGTGGCAAAAGGAACAGGTCGTCCATCAAGTGTTTGTGCGAACTGCAAATCGGTTGCTGTGGAACAAAGAGAAAACATGTGCAGTGCACCGTTTGATCCTTGTTTAGTACAACACACCTGTCTTCATGCATTAATCTTGTGAGTCGACTGGGATTCTTGCCGAAAAAATAATGCCGACTATTACCGGTAAATGTGCAGTTTGCCCAAGCATTCTGACATGTGTGCACTCCGTCTGCATGTAAGGCAACAGTGTGAGCCACAAAATGTGAAGCCACTAAGGACCTTTCTCTCATCTGTGCCTTTGCTTTTTTTGCTCCACGCCCAATTTTAGGCCTGAGCAGAATTCTGATCCTGAAGCAGCTGGTTAAATTCAAAAGCACTTATTTCCCAGTTCTTTTGCTATAGGCCCGAAAAAGCCTTGACATATACTTGCGGCCTAATTCACTCCCTAGTTTCATAGTTCAGGAAGACAGTCCATCTTTCACGAAAGATGGTTGCTGGGCTAAATTCTGGAGAAAGATAAGCTATTACACGGTTGCCCAACATACCACACCCTCTTGCTACACAATCCTCTCTGGGTTTCAGAGGCCCAAAAGGAGTTCGGGGGGGGGGGGGGGGGAGACTACTCATCATCAATGCCAAGACAAAGTTACTGGTGGTAAGTCCAGTTAGAAAAGATCCCTTGAATCAATGGGATTTCCAGTTCACCAATTCAACAATAGTTGCAGTGGATCTGCTCTGGTTAGGCTTAGGCCCAACAGTGTAGATAAACTGGGCCTAACAACAAAGCAATGCTTGTGATTATAATTTTGCTTCTCAGTTTAGCTGGAGAAAATAAGACAAATAACAGCCCCTCACCCCTGAAGATGCAGCATCCTGACTGTGAAGTGGGGTGAAAGTGTTCAGAACAAAAACACCCAAAGAGGCACTATTTTTTTCCTGGTTGGAATCAATTCTCAGAGGCTGCAAGGTTTGTGACTCTTCAACGGCAGGGTTGAGTGATATAAATTTTTAACACAGGCAGTGCAAGGACATTATCCACTAGATTGGCCTACTTCTAAATTAACACATGCATTCCATCTCCCCTTCTCCCGCAAGCATTCTGATGGAAGAATCTTGTTGTTACTCACTTATTATTTGCATAGCATTCAGGTCCAGCCTTACTTTGCTGAAGGCAGAAAACCCAGCTGCTGTGTAATCTTTCCGACATTGGCAGTCTTCTCGTCTGCTTCCATTGTATGGGCATTCTGTCGGGTTATGTAATCTGAATTTGAAAAAAAAATCCCCTTTTCTACTCAAGAAAAGAAATAGTAATACCAGGAATAGAAACCAAAATTATGCCAAGCGCAGAAGAGCTGGCTGCACATACCTGTAACTGTACACTTCTGAGAAATTCTCTGCTTCGCCATTTGCCAGAGTCACATATTCTTTCGGTCTGTCAGATTCCATTCCAGCACAATAGATCTAAAAGAAAAAAAAATCTATCAAACATATATCACTGGCAGTTAAGTACATGGCTAAGAAATAACAAAAAAAGGAAACTACAAAGGCAGGTCACAAGAGAACAGAATTAATTATAATTCATAATTTTTCAAAAAGCTGGGCAATGCAAATAGATCTCCAAGTCAAGGCACATAATTAAAATTCAAAGGATTAATTTCTCTTCTTCCCCTTTCATGTGCACAAGCGCACATACTGGGTGTACTTGCACTTATTCCTTCAAATTCAAGAAGTGAAAGCCCCACCCAGGAAATCTGAATGATTAAGAGTTACTTATTATGGAACATCCTGTTTCTTAGGCAGACACAAATGAAGATGGGATGTTGACATTTATTTATTTATTTATTTATTTATTTATCTATCTATCTATCTTGTATCCTGCCCATCTTCCCACTGGGAACTCTGGGCGGCCTACAACAATAAAACAGGTAATAAAAACACTAAATAGAAAGGCAAGACCCAAGCAAATTAATGCGAGGGGACAAGATGACGGGAAAACCCATGCATGGTAGAGCAAGGGAAGGAGAAAAAAAAACCTAACTAACTGGAAAGGTCACCAAATGCCTCCCTGAAGAGGTGGGTCTTCAAGGCCTTCTTGAAGGCGGCAGGGACTCAGTCAGGCGCAGCTCACTGGGGAGATGATTCCAAAGCATGGGGCCCACCAGAGAAGCTGCGGTCTCGCGTACGCGATTTCCGCGCCTCTCTGGGTGTGGCCACCCTCAGTGAGCGCGCCTGCGCCAGTTTCGCGGGTCTGGACCCGGTTGACCTTTGAGAGATAGGCTCCGCCAGGTATTCTGGTCCCATACCGTGGAGGGCTTTGAAAGTCAAAACCAAGACCTTGAACCTGATCCGGAGGACAACGGGGAGCCAATGCAAGCGAGCCAGGACTGGGGTGATGTGCTCGTATCTATGAGCACCCACCACCAGCCTGACCGCTGCATTTTGCCCCCGCTGTAGCCTCTGGACCAGGGTCAAGGGCAACCCCACGTAGTGGGCATTGCAGTAGTCGATCCTCGAGATCACCAGGGCCTGCACTACTGTCCTCAGGGAGGACTCATCGAGGTACTGGCGGATCTGGGCGATCCTGCGGAGATGGATAAAAGCAGCCCTGGAAGCAGCCATCACCTGGGCCTCCAGGGAGAGGGCTGAGTCCAGGACCACACCCAGATTCCTGGCCCTGTCCGTAGGCTGGAGGGAAACACCCCCCCAGAATAGGGAGGGGGCCATTGTACCCAGACGAGAGCGCCCCGAAGAACAGAACCTCTGTCTTCTCCAGATTCAGCTTGAGCCGGTTATCTCTGGTCCATTCAAGAACAGCCTCCACACACAGATCAAGGGAGCGAACTGCCTCCACTGCAGACGACAAAAAGGAGAGATAGAGCTGCGTGTCATCAGCGTACTGATGACAGCGAACTCCAAATCTCCTGATTACCTCCCCCAGCGGCCTCATGTAAACATTGAACAGTATGGGTGAGATCACAAGCAAGAATAAAATGACAAAGATTTTTGTGGAAATGCGTGGCAGATGAACTTAAATTCAAAGGATGCTTAAGATTTCATGCTGCTTTGCAATGCTGCACAGTGTACAGGGAAAGATACAGGAGGTCTCTGAACCACACCTTTAGGAGCCTTCCTGTAACTTTAAGATAATACTCTCCATCTTCATTGATGGCTTTGAGACTTTTTACTTCTTTGCAGCTTGTGGGTAATTCACCTAAAATAAAGACATGTGAGAAACTAAGTAGCATAGAAAGTAATGGGTGTCACGATGGGCAACAAGTATTTTTGCAAATAAGCAAGTAAAGATTTCTCTTACCAATGCATAGGTTCAATAATAATACTGTTTCTTCTAAATATCTAATAAGCAAACGTCTTGGTTATCCTATGGAGAATACTGAATAGGCTCCCTACATTATGGGATAGTGAACCTTACAGTGTCATCAAAAGAAGGACAACAGATAAAACATTTGTTCCACAGCCCTCAACAGCAGACACTCCAAGAGGATATAATGTCAAATATATAAGGTCAAATTGGAGTTGACCTTTACGTCCACCTGGACTCCAAAGGCCAGCTCCAAGTTGCTCTCTATTTCAAGTATAAATAGACTTTTTGTTTACACCATTACTGTCCCTTGCTTTCTTTTTCACCACCAAGGATTCTAAAATGTAGGTTGATGGGTAAACAACTACACATTTTTTGCAAAACTTTTCTGGAATGTTCTTGCATATCTGGAGTACCAGACTGTTGCTCATTTACTGCAGGGAATTCAGACTTTTTAAAAAAGAGGTACCTTTTGTTTGTTTGTTAGCTATGGCAACACTGTATCTTCTGCTAAAACAGCCTGATGGTTTGTGTTATATATCCATTTATATATCTGTTTACTGTACATGGAGTCCATTTCCAGATGATATACATGGTAATCTGTAGAGATGGGCACAATCTGTGTTCAGCTGACAGACACACAGGTATTCTGCAGTTTAGGACCCTGCCCCATCTATTGGGCACCTAATTGGAGGTAGCACCTGGAAAAGTTGGGGCAGGACAGCTGAGCTGCTGCTTCTGAGTGGACACTTGACTGAGGTGGTGGGGTACCAAACCGTGGAACTGTGTGGCCACTGGCCAAAGTGGCATGAACTGAAGAACTGGTGGTTCATGCTCATCTCTAGTAGTCTTCCCTTCAGATACCAGTTGAGAGCTTAGATTCAGCAAGGTAGTTAAATCTTACACTCCCTCATAATATATCCCTGTCCTCTTTGGTGCTACATCTCATACACATACTGCAAAAGTAATCTTCAAATCACTTGGGAGAAGACCAGATGTGGTTCCTTCTCCAATGAGCATTGATTCCAGTCCCTGGGAATATGATCTTGACACAGAACAAGGCTATATGATAGGCTTCTAACCTGATTTTAATTGTGTAGATAGAAGCTGCATTGCAGCAAAATCCCTGGCAACCAGTACTGTAAAATGTTAGAAGACACTTCACATGCTGTATAGAAGAGTCCTGAAAAATCAGTGATCACTGATGGAGAGGGTGTCTTGATTATTATTAGAACTACTGACTTTGTGACTTTAATTTCGTTTTTAAAGCTTTATCTTTCTAGACATTTTAAAAAGACATTGAATAGCCTCCTGATGAAGCCACCCAAGCAGACCAACATGAATACAACTTGGAAGAGACTGGAGAGAATGTTGAACATTAGCAAGACTCTCCTCTTTTGGGCAAAACCTGGTATTTTGGAGGCGGAGAACTAAATACAACAAGCACAGACCCACTGAATCAACAAAACTTGGATTGAGCAGTACATAACCAGTGGAATGCATATTGATCAATGATACTTTTTGAACCAATGCTCTTCTTCTTGGGGCACCCTTGGAGAGCTTGGCCAAAGGCCACACAGGCTGGCTCTTCTTTCCGAAAGCACAATGGGGGGGGGGGATCAAAAGCCCAGCCTTGAGCTCTGAAGCCAGATTCCTTTAACTCTGTTCAACTTATTTTAAAAATATTCACAACTCTGAAATGTGCGCATTCCATTGGACTGCAGAAGAGAACTCTTCTGGTTGAATGCCCAGAAATGATAGCAGCCCTTAATAAGAACATAGGGGGAATCGGCCTGTGACAGGCTGTATGGCATCCCTGCAATGGGGAGCAGAGCAATGGGACAGGTTGATACTGGTGATGGTAGAGCATTCAGAAGGGAAAGCACATCATTTTCAAAGAGGCTTACAATCATGAATATTATGACATGCCCGCCTTTCTTCTGGTTTCAAATCCTCAGGGCACAAATTACTTGCTTGGTCACTGTTTGTAAGGCACTGAACTGACCGGTGCATTATCCCAATTCCACAACTCACTGAACACTGAAAAACAAAGGAAACAAAACTCACTTTTAGCAGGAGGAATGGGGGGGTCACACTAATAGAGAGAAGACTTAACAGATCCATATCCAATATTCATTATTTGCATTTTGTTTGTTCTTCTTGTTCTTCCTGCATTGACCTATACAAGTATGTGAATATAAGGATACTATTCTATAATAAACTAGGGATGACTAGGCTTGCAGACAGACATGTGCCTATCAAGGGCCGAAATAGTAAACATATTCAATGAAAGGTGGAGCAAGTGCATTTTCCAACCAGGACTCGGAAGCTAATTCAGTGCTAATTAGAAATGCAGTGCAAACTGACCAATATAATAACATATAATAATTGCTTGCTGTCGATTTCATTCTAAGTTATGCTAGCCCTTTTTTGGCGTTTTCTCAGACCAAGAGTACTCAGAATTGGTTTAGCATTCCTTTTTTTCTTAGGGAAGCCCTAGGTCTGGGCACCTCACTCAAGGCTGGCTCTTCTGAGATGCACAGTGCAGAACTGAACTCCTAGTCTCTGGTCGTCAGCTAGATGCCTAACTCACTGGCCAGCTATAATATCATAAACTATATCCTAAGTCCTAACTAGTATCCTAACTTTAAATGTTTAGCTCTGTGTGTCTATCAGTTAGCAAATAGTATATACTCGAATATAAGCCTAGTTTTTCAGCCCTAATTTTGGGGGAAAAGGGGCCCTCAACTTATATGCAGGTCAATACTTTTAGCCACTGAGGCAAGTGCTTGGGTCGGTGGCTAAAAGTCATTTCAAACATTGTGTGCCGCTTCTCATGACCCCCCTCTGCATCACAGGGGAGCGGTGTGCGTTGTTTAAAATAACTTTTAGCCACTGACTCAAGCACTTGCATTAGTGGCTAAAAATCATTTTAAACATCACACACCGCTCCCCCAGCTCACAAAGGAGGAGCTGCCAGGCCCTGCTGCATTTCCCACCCTAGACTTATATTCGAGTCAATACATTTCCCCAGTTTTGGGGGGTTAAATTAGGGGTCTCGACTGATACTCGAGTATATACGGTATATTTACTTGCCGACTCAGGCCACTTGAAAGGAAGAGAATGTAAAAGAAAGCTAATTCTTCATCCCAATACTACTACTGATCCTCCTGCAAAGGAACCCAAATGAAAACTGCATACGAAGAACAATAAGCATGAGCCAGGATAGGTGGTAGACTGCACCAGCTTCCTGATGTATGTTTGGGGAAATAATAGGCAAAACAAGCAACTGCCTCCATGCGTCAACTTATGAATAAATGTGCTTGGGACAGAGTGCAAGGCAATGCATCACAGAGGAGCTTCTATTCACTCTGGGTAGCCCTAATCGCAGAAGCCTGTAGTCTTAATGTTAACGGTCTTCATAATGCTTTTAAATTATTTGTAACTTTACCAAGTGCACAAAGTCTGGGCCAGTATCATCTCAGATACCTATCCTCTAATATTTCCAAACAAATCAGGTACTCCTTACAGCTGACAGATACAGAACTGAATGCAAGGAAAGAAGTTTAATATGTCCCTGAAGCCTATTTTAATATCTTCTGGTGCTCAGACAGTCTACTTTCTTCTGGACAAAAACTCCTAGAAAATCCCAGGCAATATGGCCGGGACCATACAGGGGCTGTGAAGAGTCCAAAGAAATAACACTTCCAAGCTATACGCCAGCTTACTAAATCGACACGTCCGAGGTCCTTATCTGTGAATCTATGAAGAAGCTGTTGGTTATGTTGCAGCAACAACAAAATTCCCCATTGGGCTCCATGGGCACTATTGCAACTGCCTTTTACTCTTGGTTCTGAAGCCCACCAATCTGAAGGCCATCCCTGTATCTATTATTATTATATATAATATCATAATCTAGTCATTACTAGAAGGAAAGAATTGTCTTTACAAGCAAAGCTTAACCATGGCTGACCGTTCTGCTCCTGAATACAGAGGACTAACTTTATCTTTCCATCAGTCAAGATGTACGAGAAGCTACACACTTCAAAATGTGTGATGCTCAGTGGAAAGCCATTTTGCAAGCATGAATCAAATCCAGACTTTGTCAGGAAGACTCCTCTTCAATTTGTTAGAACTGGGTGTTAAAAGGAAAAGGAAATGTTGTATATGACCTTCTAAGTGGAATTAGTCTTCTTCTTCTTCTTTTGCTTCAACAGAGAAATTATCTCCGAAGAGGCACACAATGAGATCATTTTGGACTGAATACACTTTCTCAATGGTAATTTATTTAGGCTGCCCTCCCTTATCTTCCTTCTTCACAAATTGCTTGGGCTTTCACTGTCCTTCCTTATGGATGAAGAATTATCGTCAAAAAGATAACAGCTGGATGAGGGAAGAAGAATTTTTCTGGCAAGACCTGGATCTGTAGCATATATTGTTCCCTTGATTAATAATTCCTACTTATGGCAATTACGTCATAAATCTTCATCTGTCTTGTCCTCACATGCGAGGAAGAAGAATCATGGAACTGTTATTTCCACCTAGTGGGAGTCAGGTATTTTGTGGCCCTGATGGGTGAAGAGAAGATTCCCCCCCACCCCCACAAATCAGGGGAGATTTTGGGTCTGTCTACATGGGTCTTTTTGAGGTAGGTTGGTGTGGACTTGGGGTCAGTTAAGAGGTGTGATATGCCATTTGTTGGAATTCTTGCATCCAAATGGCATATCAAAACTGAAGTGACATTATTTGGTCCACTTCCTTCCAGTCTGGATTTACAACATCCTGAAGTGGCCTAATACATGAGCTACTTTAGAATATTGGCAAATTGAACATTTCCTTTATTTTTCTTTGCCTTGTCTGAAGGACAGAATGAGAAACTGGTCCTTTAAGACAATGCAAAGAAAAAATTTATAAGAGATGCAACTCATCAATGATGTCCACTACAACCTTAAAAAGTTCTGTATTGTTTAATTTGCTGATATCCCAAATGACTAGCTTGTTTAGCCACTTCACAATATTGGATAATCAAACTGGAAAGAGCCTTGACTGTCAGAAGGCTTGTATTTGATGTGCTCCCCACGATAATGCAAATGGACCAAACGAGAATATCCTGTGTGCACGAAAAAAGAAGAAGAAGAAAGTCCTGACAGATGCTCAGAAAGATGTGCATAGTAATACTCTATGGACAGTGTGGTTTTCGACCATAAAGTGTGGTCGCTGAAAAAGGAGTGAATCAACCCATGCAGTGGACCAAATAGCAGCCTAAGGTCTTCTCTGATCACACCCTCCAACTCAACCTCTGCAATGACAGTGGCTGCTGTTTTATTTCATATATTTTTAAAGCCTGGACAAGTTTGATTTCTTTAAACAGTCAACCAGCTGTTATATCCATCCAGTGTATATGCTGTCCTTCTCCCCAGCCCACTTTTTTTCTGTACTCCTCTACTATATTTTTATATTCTGATCCTTAGGATTAAACTGGTTAATGTAATAATCAAAATAAATTAAAAACAATATAATTAAAATGCAATTGAAGAAGAAGAAGAAGAAGAAGAAGAAGAAGAAGAAGAAGAAGAAGAACAACAACAACAACAACAACAACAACAACAACAACAACAACAACAACAACAACAACAACAACAACAACAAGAAGAAGAAGAAAACGTACACTTCCCCAATTTCCAACTCTCCACGATGCCAAAACTGGACACTCATCGAGATAACATGGCTGGACATTTGGTGGTTGGGTGCCTGGACAGTTGAGAGTGTTCTGATAGCCGTATTCGTAATGATCTTTTCCTGTGTAAATTTCACTACAGGAGACCAGCCTTTGCTTGTAGCCTTTGCCACATGTCACTGAGCACTGCAGGAGGAAAAAAAAACACCACTGAAATTGAGTAATGTGACAGACCCTTAAAGAAAACTTTTGTCAAAGAAGAACATTTCCCCTCACATCATTTTCTCCTTCTTTACCAGCTGTGAAACGTCACGAGGATAGGAGTCCTGCAGTCACCCACAACCTTTCTAACATCAATTTTCCCAATTATAGCCATACTGAACCTTTCCTTCTTCCCAGCTCTCAGGATGAGCACAATCAGCTTATGATGAGCATTGTATACAGAAATAATAGCCACAAAGAAGAAATAAGATGGACATGAGAGCTTCTTATTACAGTACTCCCTGACTGCCACGTGTGCAACAATGCACTTAACTTCTAGCCATAATTTATTTACTTATTTACAAGTTTTTTTTAGCCGCCCCACTACTAGGTTGTAACAGTTTAATAATTATGACAGAACTTATATGAGTTAATAACAAGGCCATGGGGGGGGGGGAATCACTTTTTTTTGGATTATGATTCTCAGATTCTCAGGATCTTGTTGTGAACCGACCTGGCATTATTAACCAGGAGGCAAGACAGGCCGGAGGCGCTGGCAGAGTGGCACCCAGGAACATGGCGGTGAGCAATGGGATCAGAACGGGGGACAGGCATCAACTGCCTGACCCGAGTTCTTCTTACCCGACTAATCCCCCTGCTCCAAGCGTACCTCCCATGACCAGACACCACAGGAATAATAGCCCCTGCCAGCATGGCGACCAGGGGAAAAAAACAAAAAACAAAGGAAGCACAAAAACAATAAGAAACAATGCAATTAAATAAGGCAGGATAACAAAGCAATATAACAATAACAATAACAATAACAATACAACCAATAATTCATGATTCTTCATGATTCTATGAGAACATCCAGCAGAATCTGCATCAGGGAAGACTAGTGTAATGGATACAAAAAGGTTGTTGTTCTTTGGCCTCCCGTTACTCCTTTCCTGCTTTTACCCACTCATACCTTATACTCTAAATATCCCAAGTTACTGATAGAGTAGACATCCTATGATTTCACAATAGCATAAAACATAGGAATACATGAAACATGGACCATATTCTAAAAAGCCTTCACAAGAGATGCCTCCAAGATATAACAAACCAATAAAAAATAAAGTAGTTGCAAAAAAGCACAACCAATAATTTCCCTACAAAGAAAAAGAGAACATTCTTTCACAACACACACACATTCCCCTCTTTCAGCACCATTTCCATCAAGCAGCTTGAGTTATATCATCCAAATTCATAAGGATGGTAAAATTTCATGGAAGTAAATTAAAGCATGCCTATGTTTGTAGGGTTTAATTTCAAGGGGGGGGGGAGAAAAAGACTGTCACAGTGGCACAGATTATGATACTGGCTTTGATGTCAAGAGGGGAGGGGACATTGCTGGAACATGTCCAAAAAGAAAGACAGGAAGGAAGGAAGGAAGGAAGGAAGGAAGGAAGGAAGGAAGGAAGGAAGGAAGGAAGGAAGGAAGGAAGGAAGAGAAATGTAACAATGGCCAAGGAATAAAGTATCAGCTAGCTACATTTCTATTCTCTTTACAAGTTCTTCATTTATGTCATTCTCTATTCCATTTTTCCTACTGCTTGGTTCTGTCCATCTCTCCAGAATTTGCAGCAATTTAGGAAAACGAGACTACATTTTATAAAACACATCTTGTATTATTTTTCAAAACAATTTTCCTGGGAATTTTGGAAATTCTTTTATCTGTGTAGTACGGAATTTTGACCAACTGGTCCTAAACTGTACATTTGTAATAACCCAGACATTGGATCTAGGGGAAGCCAGTGTGTCCACCCAGATCCTTTATGGATAGCTGGGTACTTGAAGCCTCCCACACCCCACACCCCATACATCTGCCTAAATTTTCTTTTTTTCTGATTCAGCTCCAATCTTTTCTCCAATTTCCGTTTTGCTGCTGGGTCAGCAACAACAGCTCTGTGATTTCTCTACTCCAGGTGTGAAATGCTCCTTCCTATGATGCAGAAGGAACAGGCTGGGATTAGTCTGTTTTCTTCAGTGCTACATTCTAGTGACAGTAGAAAGCAGTTGATTTGTCTTGACAGGTCTGATCAGTGTTGTGGGACAGAACTGCCAGCTTAAATTTGTTCAAAAAGTATGAATCCAATCTTCATGTTTAGGAGAACAAACAGTTATTTTTAGTTGTCAGCTACTTTCGTAATCTTCTTCCCTTTCCCAAAATCAAGTTCTTATCGATTTTTCCTTTCTACCAACAACCACACCAATTGTGGGCACATCTACTGAATACAGAGTGTATGCTGTGAATTGTAATCTTTCAGTCCTGACCCATGTGTCTTCACTTGGGGACCCACTGGAGTACAGTGGAGTTGCCTCAAGAGAAAATTAAAATATTTAAAAGGGAATGGAAGAAAGGGAAAAGATGATAAGGATTATGGTAAATGAGCAATCGTTATTTTTCTAAAGTGTTATCAAACTCTTGCTGAATTGCTTCCTGAGCAATTGTCTGTTGTGAAGACAGGATTCTGTGTAGTAGTCAATGACTCATTTCTAGGGATCTCTGTGCTCCATGCTTATACGAATTATATCAGTTGGTATTGGAGAACGGGCATGCCATGGGAGGGCCAAAAATTATCTCTATCTGGTAGTCCAGAAATGGTGGCAATGGTGGAAAACTGCACCCTCAGCTGTGAAAGTAATGTGGCATGGTGCCAAGGTGGTAGCAGAGCCTTGTGGCCCAGTGGTCAAACTGCATTTAAGACATGACTCATGACTTGAGTTCAGTCAGGTAGCTGGCCCAAGGTTGAGTCAGCTTTTGATCCTTCAGAGGTCAGTAAATTAAGTACCAAACCCATCGGGGGGGGGGGGCAACATGTAGCCTGAATAAATTATATTGAAAACCACCCAGAAAATGCTTTAAGTGCTATTGGGAAGGTATATATGCAGCACACTTTACACAGTGTAACCCAGAGGGTAAATTGGTTCTACTGTGGACTGGAAGTAATGAGATTTTGGCTGATGCTTCCAGGGTGGAGAGGTCCTCCCTCAAACTGTAGATGCTGTTGATGATGAAGACCAGTGGGATCATGGTTGGCCTTTTGCGGTCTTGTTAGGTTGGATATCAGCAGGACTTCCATGAAGTGGTGAAAGTTTTTTTATGGTTTGTTGAGTGAGCTGGTGCCTCTCCAGTATTTGAATTCTATAGAGCTCCTGCATAGGTGCTGAGAAAACCAGAAGAGCACAGAATACGGACACCTCAGTCCTTCAGTACTCTGCATCAGGCTAGATAATGTACAAAACAGACTCTGAGGGTGCAAAAGGCCAAATGTTTGTCTGGATGTTTTAGCCATGTGGCTCACAATTTAAGTGGAGCCGTTTTAGCCATATGGCTCACCATTTAAGCAGACAAAAGTATCCACAGTTGGGTGCTCAGGTATTCATTTACACCAGTAATGACTGCTGGAACAGAAAGAAAACAATGGGTCTTCATGTCGGAAAAACCCAAGAGTGATTTCAGTTAACAGATGGGGAGCCACTATTTTCTTTATCTGTCATGCATTAGGTGAAAGTATACTGTGCTAGATCTTATCTACTTCTTTCTCAATTTCACCCCAAACTCCTCATTTCTCTTTCAAAAGTCCATTCTTTTGACATGGTCAGCTTACGACCATGAAGCAGCTGCCTAATTTTGGTCTCTTATTCTTGTCACTGTGAGTGGATATTTAGGCAGAAACATATACAACACAGGCCTCGTTTTCCTCCGGCCAGACTTAACGTGCCTACCTCTGACCAGTCCCCCGTAATCCAAATGTATTCGCATGGTGGCAAGTTGCAGGGCTCAACATCAGGAGGCCTCTTACTTGGATCACAGTGCAGACGGTCAGCTTCTTGCCTATGTTGATCCATGCAGATCACTCTGCGGTATCTGGACCCTTCACCGCACGTTTTGCTACACTACAGAAAGAGAGATCAGACACAGAGAGATAAGCGGCCATGCATCATCGTCAACACAGTTGGGACAAGGGATAGGAAATAGCTAATTGCAAGCACATTACAGAAATCTCCTTGTTTTGTATGGATGCTTGGTTTTTTAAGTGCAAACCTCAATGCTGGAGTTGGGAGAGAAGGAACAGAACTCGGCTCAGGCGTCAACTTCTCTACATAAGACTTAAATGAATGAAGCCATAGAATCATAGCATCATAGAGTTGGAAGAGACCTCAA
Source organism: Phrynocephalus versicolor (assembly GCA_023846285.1). NCBI lineage: Eukaryota > Metazoa > Chordata > Lepidosauria > Squamata > Agamidae > Phrynocephalus > Phrynocephalus versicolor. Next base: position 9,167,987 of record JAHTLZ010000015.1, read on the forward strand.
GGGCCATCCATTCCAACCCCCTGCCATGCAGGAACCCCCATCACAGTATTTCCGACAGATGGCCATCCAGCCTCTGCTTAAAAATCTCCAAAGAAGTTGTCACTGAAGCATACATCTATACACTGAAGCATAGATGTGACTACAATTGATATACCACTGTTGGATATTGTTACACTAACACATAGTCCACTATCCAGTTGCTGGGCTTAGCCAACGGCACTTGAGGAGGCCTGTGGGGAGTCGCTGGAGAAGTTTGAGGCTGAGGCCGGGCTGACCTTGGCCACAGAACAAAGAACAGACAGACATGGACAAATACCTTTTCCAGCCCGCAGAGAAGGCACGCAGGCACAAACTGCTGCATTCATCTCAGAAATACTGTTTTTATTCTCTTATCAATGTTTACTAGCAAGACATTGGAGCACTTACAGAAATAATAGCTCGGATAAGGGACAGGTGCCCTTTGCCCCTGCCTCTAAGCAAAAGGTCAGGGGAAATAGAAGGTCACTTCCTTTCCAGATATGCCATGTTGACACCAGGAGCATGTGCGCAATCACTGCAGTCCCTTCAGAAACACACCCACAGAGGCCCAATGAATTAATGGGGATTTAATGAATTATCTCTCCCATAATTTCCATTGGATTCAAAAGGGCTGTACTCCCCATTCTTGTCTCCCGTAATTACATCATTAGAAATCAGGTTCAGGAAGATATGCTAGAATAAATGTACTGCTCGTTGACATGGAATGACAAGCCAGAATTATGTACAATTCTGGCTCATCAGGAGCAATGCAGTATGTTGATCCACACTGGACTCCTTGTCTTCTTACAAGCAGATATAGGTAAGCAACCCATGAACTTTTTGTGTGTGGATTGTTTCATCTGATATCTGAACCTAAAAGGATCCAGCACAGTGATCTAATTTTTCTCTGAAATATTAACACCTTGGCAGGAGCCCAGAACTCTGATCTGATTCAGTCCTGGAAAGCTGAACATACCATAGGTTATTCCTCTGCTTTTGGGGGAGATCCAAATCAAATGTCTGCTCCTGTTAGTTCAGACATGAGCAACATACACACTACAGATGATACAGTAAGTCTGTCATTTGTTTAGCCACTCCCACTTGCAAAAAGAGTAACTGAGGAACCACATGTCCCATTGTGCTGCCTTGTCCACAAGAAGCTATTTACACATCTAACTTGCTTTGACAACTGGGTATGCATGCCCACAGGATGGTATTTATCAGATGCAGCCTCAAGAAAGAGAAGTGCTTCCTGCAATACCTGGTATCTTTATGACTCTTCTGAAAAAGAACTGCAGGGAATGAGCTTTATAGTAACATTTCTTCAGGGAATTTTAGTACTGATATCTTTGAAATATTTTAAAATTTAGTTAAAAAAACTTGTATTAAAACAATGGTAAAGCCACGGTCCAGAGTCATAGTGGTGTTTGTGTGCTGTTTGTATATCTTGCTGCAATTAATTGTGGCTAATTGATGAGGTGCCAGGGTGCACTTTGGTCACCCAACCCTACTGAAAATGATTTCCAGTAAATATCATGAGAGCAATGGCTATGTGTCATATCTCTGGATTCTGGCTAAAGCTGCCTCAGATACAGGGCCTTAAATTGTGAAGTGTGACAAAGGAGTGTTTAAAGACAAGTGCTCTCATGCAATTCCACCCATCAGCGATTTTAATGACTACCTGATTTCTCCTAGTTTGCACCTGCTGCCAAAGAACAGAAAAGCAGAACTGTTTCATGTTACCAGTGGGGTTACTGCTACTAATGCTACTGGTTCAAAGGATTTTATGATGGACCAAGAAGGTTATTTCTGATCACGTCTGCTTAATAACAGGATTACCAATGAGGAATTTTGCCCTGGGCAGAATAACCTGTCCAGAATAACCAAGCCTAGGGATTTTTTTTTAAAAGCCAGGGTTCTCAAAACAACTGGATCTTGCTCAGCAGATATGACATTTTCTGAAGGAGCTGTAAAATGCTCCATTTCCCCCTATGTAGTGTTATTTCTGTGCAACTAACTCACCTGAGGAGTTAGTATTTAACTGTGATTCACAGAAGATATTACAAGTCAAAGAAAAGAGTTTATTTCATACTTAACTAACATGAATCTTCACAATTTGTTCAAAAGAAAGATGTGCCAAAATGCTTCCTCCTTTAAGACAGATGCAGCAATTTGTAATAGCAAACATTTCTTCACTTTACCTGTCTTTAAATGATCATGAAATTATCCTGTCGTTTAATAGCTTGTGAGGATTACTGTGTGCATGTACTGCTTCAACACAGCATTATCCATATATATATATTGTGTTAAATTAAATGTTACAATCAAATCTATATTTTTTTCTCTCGAGAGCTTAGTGAAAGCAGATATTAATCAGAAAGCCATCTGAGTCAATGTATCCTCCAATTTTTTGTCTCTGCTACGTGGGGCTCTGTTCTGTGTATGTGCGTGAGCACCTCTCCCCCATGTGGGTTCCGTTGCAACTGGAAGGAAAATGGTCATGATGGATGTGTGGCCTTGGAAAAAGACCTGCACTGAACCTTGATTTGAATATAAGCAAAATTGGACCCTAAAAGATTTTTTTGTGACCCAAAGGCTTCAAAGCCAATGTCACAGCCTTTTATTTTATTCTGAAATGCACTGCAGAAAACTGGAAGCGTTACTCAGGTCCTATCCTCAATATGCTTATGCATCAGGAACAGGGGGCTGAAAAGGGGAACAATCAGGAAGAAATGTGACTCAGGTACAGGCCTGGCTCTCCTATAGGGCAAGAAATGCTACCGTCGCTGCCTGGAAGATGGGATGTAGCATTTTATTAGTGTTCCATCCTTTTCATTTGATCTTCAGATACATGAAATGTAAGAAGGAACTGAAACATCGCCGAATGCAAATGTCAAGAGCGCCCTCTGCATTATAATAAATTGTGCGCAAAACCCATGCGCAAGGTAGATTAGAGACGGGTGGAATGAGGAATCCTGCAGAGCTCAGAAAGTGATAGACCAGGCATTTGCTATGTTTATTATTATTATTTTACACATCAGAGCCTGGCCCATTGATTTTTTTTTTTTTACAATGCTGTGCAAATTCACAGCTATCATCTCAATATGCTCTGAATTCTTCTAATCGCAGAGGTAGAATGTGTAGATACTGTGAGGAAATAAAATGGCACTTGTAGCTCCATCCAGTTTCCTCCTATCAGGACCAGTCAGCCTATGGTCTTCACCCTTTATGTGCTGCTGCTGCTTGCTCACTCCCCAACCTGGTGATGGTCTCCATATAGAAAAGCGACCCTGCCTGGTAGTAATCTCACTATGGAGAAAGGCATTTTGTTCAGAGCTGCATCATAGAAGGCTACGGCCAATCACCAATTCAACCCTTCAACTTCTGGTGGGAGCGATGACATGCCAGAAATATGTTCGCCTATATAAGCTCTTCCCCAAGCTAGCAATTAAAATCTGAAGAGAACATGCTCCAGATTCGATTTTGAGTGGAGGCTAGTCTAGTCTTCACAAGGAAAAGAGTAGCTACAGTCTATGTTCTTCAATATCTTTCTGGAGGCCCGTAAAGACTTTCTGAAGGTATCATCCTTTGCATAAGCTTCCTTACTATGCTGCTTTCTTGTTTTCATAACACTGAGCCACTTTTGTTTATTATTTACTAGGAAGGGAGGGAAGCATCTATCTTACTGGTGTTGACGTCTATCCAGGACAAGGGGGCCTGTACTAATTCAGGTGGTCAAAAGCCAGAAATAACATTTTAGATCTCACAGAAGACCACCTGAACAATAGTAAAGACAACAGAATTATACGGTGGCTTAAAATGAAGCCATTTACTATGGAAAAAATAAAAATGGGCTACAGGTGCATGCCCTCAAACCTTATGCCATAACAAGCTTGTTAATTTTTAATAACTCTTTGCTAAATTTCTTCCAACAGACACACTTATTGGACTCTTCCTGCTCAGACTGAGTTTCCAGGTGGCGTTGGCCATCCATTCTGCCCATTTCCATCTGCATCAGATCACCCAGCTGCATCCCTGTCTGGACAGTGGGACCCTTACCATGCTGGTCTGCGCATTGGTATTGAGAATGGACTACAGTATGCAGTGGGGATTGGTTTCAGGCCTTTCAGTGGATAATGAAAACTGTGGATAAGAGAGAATGCCTGCCCACCCACCCCCAAACTGCCGTTTCCTGAGAGTAGCTTGCTTTATGACTGCTGTTTTGAGACAGTAGCTTGCTTTATGGCTGCTGTTTGTGACAGCAGCTTGCTTTGTGGCTGCTGAATTATTTAACTTGTTTTCCTCTGCCAACCATGGATAACTGAATCAGTGGATACGGTGCCCCTACTGTATTGTGGTACTTTTTATGTGGGGCTGCCCTTGAGGTTGATGCAGAGACTTCAACTGGTCCAGAATGGTGGCCAGACTTCTGACGGGGATTAGAAAAAAAACAGCCTGGCCTCCTTACACTGGCTTCCAGTTAATTTCCACATTAACTTCAAGGTTTTGATGATAATATAAAAAGCCCTAAACAGTTTAGGACCTCATTACTTGCCAGTGTGGCTTCATCCAATGAGAACTGGTCACAATACCCGATCCTCCCAGGCCATGCGTTTGAGGCTGTTAATGCTGCGAGAGGCCCACACACATAAAATAAGAAACAGGGCCTTCTCTGCAGTGGCCCCATGTGTGTGGAATAATCTTCTACCTGAGATATGCCTGGTCCCCTCCTTGGGTACCTTTAAATGATCCTTGAAAACATGGTTACTTAAGCAGGTATTTCCCCAGAATGAAACATAACTACAGTGCTTATGCCCACTAAGTTAACATCTTGCATTTTACCCTATAATTTTAAATACTGTGACATTGATTTTAAATATCCTGTTGATACTTATAATATGTTGATGTTGTTTTATTTTTATTCTTATTTTATTAAATGTTGTTACTGTATATTGGTCTTTTGTTGTAAACAGCCCAGAGTGACCTTCACTGTCATAAGTCCTCTGGGAACTGATAGATATTGAAATACATTTAGTTTTTCTATATCACCCCACCAAAAACAGGCCCAACCCTGTCTTGTGTCAGAAGCTAAATAGGATTGAGCTCCACTACTGCCTAGCTTGGAGACCACCCAAGAATACTTGATGCTGTAGGGGCTCTGTGGCTTTAGCTCACCTGCAGGTAGAGCAATCAAAATGTCCCACCTCAAACCCTGGAGCTGACAATACTGAACTTGATGGAGCAAGGGTTATAGAATCATAGAGTTGGACGAGACCTCAAGGGCCATCCAGTCCAACCCCCTGCCACGCAGGAACTCCCATCACAGGACTCCCCACAGAGGGTCATCCAACCTCTACTTAAAAACCTTCAAAGAAGATGACTCCGCCACCCTCCGTGGCAGCATATTCCACTGCTGAAATGTCTGATATATTTCTAAGGCAGCCTCCTATTCATGTATGTTCTACTGACAAAATCTGATCTGAGTACAACTCATAATTAAAATATCCATGTGTCATCAAGCTGATTCCAATCTTTGGAGACATGCTCCGGGTTTTGAGGGGTATAAAATACTCAGAAGTAACTGACTAGTCCAGGCATGTCCAAGCTTCGGCCCTCCAAATGTTTTGGACCACAACTCCCAGAATGCCAAGCCTGTATTTCCAATGGCAAAGGACTGTGGGAGTTGTGGTCCAAAACATCTGGAGGGCTGAAGTTTGGACATGCCTGGACTAGTCCTTGGAGCAAATGGCCCAAGGTTAATCATACTGGCTTTACCTCCCAGGAATCACACTAGGAAACGAACTCCTGACCAAGTGGTGCTCCAACTCAGTGTGCTATCCAGCCAGCTTGCTTAAAATCAGGCCACCGCGTGGTCTACCTGCTGGGGTTTCTAGGTGTTTTGTAAAACAGGCCTGAGGAGTTGGGGGGAAACTACCCCAAGTTTAGATTTTGACAATGCCTTTACTTGGTTGTCCCTCCTAACAGAGTATCAGCTGAGGACTTTGTGCTTTTGCACCTCCCTTTAAGAAGTAGCCTGGGTACGTTTGTGAGGATTCTCTCCCCTTCAGAAAGTTACTCTGTTCCATCACTAAAAAGCTTGAGTGCAGCAGGGAAAAAAAACACCCTTTCAGATATCCACAAGAACGCGGGCAGGGTCTGGAAGTGTTCAAGCTTAGATATATTAATGATGTTGTAACATCATTTCCAACATACTTTTCTGTCAATTAGATTTACTACCAGCTGGCTTAATTCAGCTGATACCTCATCTCTCAAAAAAATAACTTGCAAACTATTTTGATTACAAGCAAGGTGCCGTTTCCCCGGCCCCTTGTGCTGGCAGTTCATCACACAAACCCAACTCCATGGGGGTGGGGGGGAGCAGACCAACTGTTAAACTCATATACAAGATGGAGGTTTTAAAAAGTGCAATGTTTGGGTTGTCATTTGATGTTTTTGATAAGGGAAATGATGCTAGGGTTTTAACAGTCTTTTTTTTTAAAAAAAGCTTTGGCGTTTGTTCGGTCACATGTTTGAGATTTACAGAGCACGGGCACTGACACATAAACTCACACAAAAAAACAGCACAGGGGGAGCCTGGAAAGCTTTACAAAAACCAGCACGGCCCATCAAACACTCGCCTCCCACAAAAAAGGGTGGGCAATATGTGTTAGAGGGAGGGGGGTATCTAATGCTTTCCAGTTGTGGAAAGTTATAACAAAAATGGTGAGAAGCAGCTAGAGAGAAAGGCAGGACAGGAACAGTTACCTTGAATGCTAATTACTCCAATTTGGTAAGTATAGCAAATGCATGCTATTGGGTGACCAAATGTTTACGTACTTGCAAATGTATTAAGCTATATTAGTTTTTATGTGTTAAACTTACACTGTGCTTCCTTTAATGCCCCAGACTCGTTTTACAAGGGGTTTTCCGGGGACCAACAATACATGGTTGGGTCTTTCTTTGTTCCTTGCTTAGCTCCTACTGACAGACAGGGCTAAATCTGAGCTGTTGAATGTTAGTGGAGCACATCTAAATTGGTGACAATTTCCATCTGTTGAATATCTATCTATCTATCTATCTATCTATCTATCTATCTATCTATCTATCTATCTATCTATCTATCTATCTATCTATCTATCTATCTATCTATCTTCAAATATATATATTTCAAGATATATATGTCTTGAAAACTATTACTAGACAATTGCCACTAAATGGAACAGTAGCATCACTGGATCTCAACCTAACATAGAAGTGGCAACATGCATTTTCTTTGAAAAATTACCCTGGGGTCCACAGTCCCATAATAGTGGAATGGAGTTGCTTTCTTAGTCTTGAATTATTTTTTTCTGCTCTCAAGAAATGTTTGATCCCTTGGATCTTAGGGAATTAGAAGCTGTATTTAGTTTACATATTACTTTCTTATCCTCTAAGATGAAAGTAAAAGGTAGAGTTCAAAGAGTTTTCTGCAGCAATTTGCTATACACAACTTAGAGTATATGCAACGAGGAACAGTGTGTGAAGGATGCAATTCTGCTCCTTGCACAAACCTGAGCAGAAGTTTTCCATTAACACATAATGCAAAATTGTCTTCCTGGTGCTACCAGGGTTGGGGGCAAGTTAAAGGACTGTAGAAATTCTGGTCAAAATGCTAACGGTTAGATGAACATATATTAAAGAGACATGCCGTTCATGTATTGTGAGATATATGAAAGAAACAGGCAGTATACACTCAACAGGGAGGAACTCAATCTGCTTCCCCTTATCTCCTACCTACCTTAAGATCTGACCTTTCTTAGAAGTCGAGGGGGGGGGGAGTAGAAAACAAAAGACTGGGAAAGCAGTAGTACCATTGTAAGAAGAGGGGTGCTCTTTCCCTGCACCTTTCACAATGGACAGATTTTTGACAAAGGACCAAAGAGAATGTAACATAATATCCGTAGCATGTGGTTTCTTCTCTGTTTTTTATTTTATTCTATTCACATATGCATGGCTCCCCATCTGGACTGGAACCACAAAAGTAAGGAAGGTAGGTGTTTTCTTTTGTTTCCCAGGGGATGGTGGGGATGGGGCTATCTTTCATTTGCCTGCTGCTGGGGAAGAGCAGCCTTGGTTTGCACGAGAGAGGTCATGGTTGGGTAGACAAGGATGAAAAACTCCCTGCTCCTGCTCTGGAGTCCCCATCTGGCTCTCCATCACTCAGTATTTTCCCATATTTATTAATGTTACTTATTTTAGAGTATTTTACCCCACCTTTCTCCATGGCAAAGGACCCAAGGTGGCTTAGAGTAATGAGGGACAATATACAGTCCAGTATAATTAAGACATGTTCAGGTATTGAGAACAGGGAATTGAGGGACATCTTGCAGCATTAAAAGACAACATTACATTAAAGCGACAAGAGAACGCAGCAGTTAGAGAGTAAAATTCCATGTAAAAGTTATGAGTGATGGAAAATAACATTGAAAACATTGTGTCAATGCAATCACACAAGGTTATAAGTGATTATAAACACGAAGTCTATGTGATCATATAGATTCATATAAAAGAAACATAATAGGTAGTCCATAGTAAAGCTGTACTGGAAATAGTGCCTCATGCTCCATATTTAATATAATGCATAGTTTGACTTTACTTGGTTGTGAAGTCTGTACAGATCAACATAAATAAACCCAAATCTCTATGCAAACTACAAACACTAGTGAAAAGTTTCTGTGAAATCCTGTTTTGTTTTGTTTTTTGCTTCCAAATAATGAGACACTATTCTAATCTCTGCTTCCTTCTCTCTGATCTCACATGAGCTAACCCATTTTATGATGCAATTGAAACCGGAAACATTTTTAGCAGGTTTTCGAGACCCCGCTCTAAGGTATGAAAATAAACTAACGTGGGCCTACTTGCTTTTAAACTGGATTTTGTTTATTAGTTCTTTTTTTATCAATATGTAACTTCAAAATGATGCATGCTTTGGACTACATCTCCCACAATCCACCACTAAATGGTCTAATTAGGGTTGATGGGAGGTGCAACACAAATTATGTACAAGACACTAGGTTTTGGCAAACCTAGCCTACACTACTTTTTAAATATAACTACATCCTTATTATGCTGTATTCTGTTTACAGTTAGCTCTCGTTGTTTTCTTAGTCCTGCCTAGAGGGTTTAAGGCTTGAACCTGGAATATTCTGGGCACAAATTATGAGATCAACCAATGAGCTGCACCCTCTCCCTATTCCACAAGTAAAACCTTAACTTGTGAACTGACCAATAATTCCAACAAATGGAAAAAATGGCCAACCCATCGCAAACGGTTGAGAGATTTTACAAATTGGTTCTAGAGCTGCTTTAGTAAACACATCACAGATTTGACTAAGGCAATGCCTGGGCCCACTGTTTTCAATGTTAGGGCACTGTACACTCAACCATTGTTTCCATTTCTAGATTTCACCCAAAGTCTTCCAGATGTGTCCTATGTTTTTCCATAATATATGCATCACAATGGTTATTCATTATTAAGCATCTCAAGGACTGACAGGTCACCAATTTACTTGACAAGGAGACAAAATTTTAAAAAAATATGAATTGTATCTGAAAACTGTAATCTAACAGTAATCAGTTTTACAAGGAAACTTTTTCTCTTTGTACAAGAGGACAGATGTTCTCTTACCACTTATCTTGTATCAGCACCATGTATTATATACTAAGGAAAGAAGTAGGCAATCATTTGCCATATATGGCAGTAGATAAAGTTACTGCGTATCCTGCCACTTGTTACTCAGTCTAGACCAAATGTATCCTATTTTTTTTAAAAAAGGGAGCATTTTGCTTTCTAGAAAAATAAGCTTCCTATTTTAATAAACAAACCAAGTCACCTGTTTTGAACATTTCATGGTGTTTCCAGAAGAACATAAATGCTCAGCATTTGCTTGAGCTAACATTCTGATACTTGTCTCAGCAACCATATCTAGGCTGCATACCCTCTTGTCAAAACAATACAAAACATTTAGAAGATAGAAGGCTAGTCCAAACGAGGACAACAAGCAGGAACATAAATTCTCACAGAACAAATTTAAGGCAACAATAAGTAAAACAAAGCAAGACTTGGAGGAGTGTTTAGCTAAAAACACTCAAAGAAATAACAAGGAATTTTAAATTACATTAGAAGTAAGAACCCAACTAGGAAGGCCATTGGACCATTAGATGACAATGGAAGGTAAGGGATGATTAAAGAGGAAACAGAGATTGCAGAGAGACTCAATGAATTCTTTGCTTCAGTATTCAATGAAGAAGACAGAGGCCACATGCCCCAAACAGAGCCTATCTTCATAGGGAGGGAAAACAAAGAATTAAGCCAGATAGAAATAACCAGGGAGGAGGTCCTTGCATGTCTTGTTAAACTAAATGCTAACAAATCACCAGGAGCAGATGGCATCCACCCAACCAAGGAACTTAAATATGAAATTCCTGAGGTCCTAACCAAAATATATAATCTTTCCCTCAAATCAGGCGTTGTGCCTGATGACTGGAAGGTAGCAATGTAACACCAATCTTCAAAAAAAAAGGATCCAGAGGTGATCCAGGAAATTACTGACTGATGAGTTGGCACGTGTCCCAGGTAAAGTGATGGAAACCATCCTAAAAGATAAAATTAATAGGCACGTAGAAGAGAAGGCGCTGCTGAAGGAGAGCCAATATGTTTTTTGCAAGGGCAAATCATGCCTCACTAATCTGTTGGAAAAATTTGAGAGTGTCAACAAACATGTGGATAAGGGAGTTTCAGCTGACATTGTTTATCTGGACTTTCAGGAGGCTCTTGAATAAACTTGCCAGTCATGGAATCAAGGGACAGGTCTTGTCCTGAATCAGCAACTGGCTAATGGACTGGAAACAGAGGGTAGCACTAAATGGACACTTCTCTAAGTGGAGGGAGGTAAAGAGTGCCCCCCCCCCGAGGTTCAGTACTGAGACACCTGCTTTTCAACCTCTTCATAAATGATCTAGAAGTAGGAGTAAACAGCAAGGTAGCCAGATTTGCAGACGACTTGAAATTATACAGGGTAGTAAAAACTGAGAGAGGTTGTAAGGAGTTCCAGAGGGATCTCTTGACACTGGGGGAGTGGTCAAACCAGTGGCAAATGAGCTTCAACATTAATAAGTGCAGCATGTTGGGGCAAAAAAAATCCATTTACATTTATAAACTGATGGGGTCTGATCTCTCTGCAACAAACCAGGAAAGGGACCTTGGTGTCCTGGTGGACAGCTCAATGAAGGTGTCAACCCAGTGTGCCGCAGCAGTGAAAAAAGCAAACTCAATGCTAGGGATCATTAGGAAGGGTATAAAAATTAGTCAGCAAGTGACATTTTGACTCTTTAAAAGTCTATGATGAGGCCCCATATGGTGTACGTACAGTTCTGGTCACCATACCTCCAGAAGGAGATTATGGAAATGGAAAAAGTGCAGAGGAGGGCAACCAGAATGATTCAGGGACTGGAATAACTTCCTTACCATCTGAGGCTGCAATGGCTGGGCCTCTTTACTCTTGAACGATGGCATATTTTATCGGATAGTTTCAGGAACGCTATCAGGTTTTAATTGTCTTAGTTGATGTGGGTTTCGTGTGTTTTCCATTTGTGATTATCTGTGCCGATTGTGGCTCTGTAAGCCGCTTAGAGATCTGATGATAATAAGCGGGGTATAAATATAATAAATAAATAATAAATAAATAAATATAAGAGGTGACCTGATTGAAATTTATAAAATCATGCATGGTATGGACAAAGTAGATAAGGAAAAACTGTTTTCCCTATCGCACAACACTAGAACTAGGGGGCACTCCATGAACCTTTCGGATGCTAGATCTCAAACAAGTAAGAGAAAGTACTTTTTCACCCACAGCATCACTGGTCTGTGGAACTCCCTGCCAGAAGTGGTGACAGCTGTCAGTCTTGACATTATGGATTACTAAGGACAACCTCCGGTCTGGGGAGAGAGGCAGGATATCTCTCAATACCATTTGCTGGGAATCAAAAGCAGTTGAAGACATCTGCTTGGGAATACCCTGAAACAAAAGGTGAGCCACTGTGTGAGACAGAATGCTGGACTGGATGGGCTTTGGCCTCTCTAGCAAGGCTGTCCTTATGTTCTTATTATGCAGGATTTAGCCAACAAAACAGGACTCATTCCTCCTTAATGAGTCCAACAGCTATGTCACTGTCATTTACATCTGTTGTACTATTTTTAGCTTATAACACTGATTATTACCAGGTAAACAATTGAAAGGCAAGACACTTTCTTGCAGATCAAATTTTGTCATTAGCAAACACAAGGAGGGGTTCAAGAGATGGAAATCCTGGAACAGGGAAATGTTATTACATTTTCTGCTATGGTTACCTTATCTAGGGCTATTTATGACTACTTCACCTCCATTTTTCTCCAGAGAGGTCAGCGCAGAATACAACACACACACACACACCTACCTTTTAGAAATTGTGAAATAGCTTAATAACTGAGGTTTGAGATAAGCCATAAAATCTGGTCACCTGGGAGCAAAATAGGTTGGACCAGTTAATTTTTATTCAGTCCAGTTCACAGTAGAGGCTTGTGTCATATAAATGCACTCACTCACTCCATACCTGTCAAGTATCAGGCCCATCTTTCTCTTGCCGTGTCCCCTTTTCTCAGCTCGGCGCAACTGGCCATGCTCCTGCCAGTTGATAGAGTCCTATTGGCTAGCATGGTGACTGAACAGAGTGACTCAACCCTCCCAGCACAGGGCTTGTCAGAGCCTGCCTGGCAGGTACCAGGTTTTTTATAAAATAAGGGATATTTATGGGAAAATATCTACTCTGGGAAGACAGCAGGAAATGATGGGTGAAAATGGGATTTTCCCGGCCAATACGGGGCACTTGACAGGTATGACTCACTCACTCTCCCTACACTAACTCCCTGCATAGTAACACAACAGGGGAGCCTATTCAGGGCACTTGCACTGGTATCAATTTTTCGTACAATCCATGCTCTCCATTATATTCTTTGTCTACTTACATCTTGCCACTCCTCTGCTTTCCAATGGTAGACGGCACACTCGGCCATTTGGCATTCCTGCTCAGAAGCTGGTCTGTTTGATGGGCTGCATTCGGTCTCTCTCTCTGTTTTCTGAGTGCTGAGGTAACAGAAGACGCTTCTCTGCTGGACTCCTCTCCCGCAGGACACAGAACACTGACAAGGTATAAAAAATAAGTGTCAACTGCCTTGCCTATATATTCGTCAAACTCTCTTCAGTAGGGCAAGGGCGGGGGCTTAAATTCATTTGATGTTTTAAAGGCAGTCTTGAGGCAGGAACTTCTAAGGGTTGCCATTTGCTGCTTGGCAGGAAGTTCAGAAATGCCTCAGGCCTGGATTGTGGGCACTGCTTTCTCCACCTCAGTCTTTCATGTGGAGTGCAATTTGCGTCTCACCCAACTGTGCAGCAGGTAAGCTTGTAAGCTATTATGACAAAGCCCTCTGCAGTCATTTTGAATGATGAAGCACAATTCATTCAGGTTAGCCCACTCAAAAGTAGTTTCATTGCCACTAATCATTACACTGCTTGAAATGGTGTGGCAGCAGAAAGATCTGAAGGACAGAATCAAGAATACAGAGGGAAAGAGCCAAGATAAAATTCATATGCATGATGGACACCCATAAACATGGATTGAATATAGGTCAAGGTTTCCTAAGTCATTGCCAAATGTAGTACTTAAGTATTGCCAGTGTTATTTTCTTCAGTACCACCAAGCCCATCAGTCACCACAAGGTTCAAAGGGGAAACTGTTCCCTACATTCCCTTCTCTCACCTCAGTATTTAATATACTCCTTTTCTCTCCCCCTTAAGCTTTAAGTGATTCCCCAGGCTTCAACCTCCCCCTCCTCTCTCATTCCTCTCCCTGCTCATCTTTGCCCAGGTCTAGTGTCGGTTTTGTGTCTCCTAAGTAATATACAGCACAGCCCTAAAACAGAATAGCCAAATCACTGCACGTAAATGTTCCGTACACCCAAGAGCCCATAAATACTTGGTATGAAACTGGTATTTCTGTTGCCATATGTCTAAAAAAATGCACTTGATCCATGAAAGCTTATATTAAAATATAATAGCTAGTCTTCAAGGTTCCAAATGTTTTTGCCTTTTATTTTCTTTGGTTTTGTTTTGTTCCTTTGGATTTTGCCTGATAGCTCACATTTATCACTGAGCTCCAACAACCCTTAGTGAAAATAAGCTATATTTCACTGCTGGCTAGAACCCATTAACAGAGGCACAGGTGTCAACCCGCATTATGATAAAGATGTCTTTAGATTCAAAAACAGAAAGTTTTCCTTTTTTGTGTGTGGAAACCATATGACAGAGCAACAATATTTTTACATGGAATAAAACCCATTTCCAGCAATTTAATTCAAGCAATTTGTTCAGAATATAGTTACATGTACAGTACATAATTTCTTATACAAACACATATTGCTGTGAGGTTAATGGCAGCTCATAAATTACATACTCCCCAAATGCCACAGAACTTTTCTCCAGCTGTAAGAATTAGAATGGAAAAGATCAACAAAAAACAGAATGCAGACAGTCACAGACTGGCTGTCATTGTGAAAACATGATGACAATGTAGAATCGTAGAGTCGTGAAGTTGAAAGGGGCCTACAAGGCCATTGAATCCAACACCCACTTAAGACAGGTATATAAATCAAAAGTATATCTGCCATGTTGTTTAAATTTGTTTTGAATGCCTCCAGTGTTGGGAGCATTCGCCACCTCTTGAGGTAACTGGTTCCACTTCAGTACTTCTCTAAGAGTTGGGACATTTTTCAACCAAAATCTGGCTTCCTATAACTTGAGCCCATTATTGTGTCCTGCATTATGGGCTGATTGAGGACAGATCCTGCCCCTCTGCTGTATGACAGCTTTTCACGTATTTGAAAAGAGTTATCCTATCTCCCTTCAGTCTCCTTTAATACAGTGGGATCTCTCACATTACTGGGGGGTGGGTGGGTTGCTAAGTAACTTCTCACATCTACTCTAACCAAGTAAGTGTCCATTAAATTCCACTGCAAATGATCTACATGCTTTATTTCTTTTTTCATTTATTTCTCTTTGATTTTATTTTAATCAAAAGCTATGCACAAGCCAGAGAGCAATTTGTTTTATACTAAATGCATGCATGTAACAATTTGATTGTTAGGCTTCTTTAAAAAAAAAATCACTTCGTGAAAATAATTATGCAAAAATTGAGAATAAAAAGATAGCATCCTTTGGTCACTCTTAGATAAAAGCCATTCCCGTCTAACTCTGGTAACAGTGTGTTGCTATGGGTATGTTGAAAGTATAGACTGAGCAGAACCTTATGCCTGTTTACACCAAAGTAAGTTCCACAAGTTAATATCTTACAGCTGCCTTGGGTCCTTTGGGGAAGGAAGGCAGGATAGAAATATTTTAAATAAATAAGTTCCTTGCAAATACTCATAGAATTACTGATTGAATGCTTTAATAGGTGGCATACTGTTCATTTAGTACCTCCTGAAAGGCAGTTGGGTATATTTAGAAGAGGCTAATTGAATGTAGACAGAAAAGATTTAAAAGTCAAGGATGTTTCGAGTTAGAACATGGATATTATTTCTGACATTTAACGTTTTTGAAAGTAAGAGTTTCATAGACTTTGCTAATATGGGGAGAACCACTGAGCTATATTTTTAATCTATTAATGTAATATCAGCAAGCCTTCTTGAACTGATGAAAAACAGATCCCACATAATATGTAGATATTTGCAAGTGCTACTTACTGGGCTTTTTAATATGAGAGTTATTAAAAAGAAGTTTGTGAAATTTAATAGCATCACATCTAGAAAGACAAAGTATATTTCCATAATTCTTATCCTGCCAATTACAGTTTTGATCATTTCCATGATCAAAACATTTACAATTTGTTGTCAATTACAGTACCAAAGTGAAAGTTTAGTACAGCAAATTAAATAAACCCAAACAAGAAGTTGACTCTGGGTACTCTTTTTTTGTGTTACAACTATTTATGAAAGGACAGTTTTGCAACTTGAAAAGTGGCACATGGTGCAGCTTCATTTCCACTCCGGTTGATGCGAATGGATCCTACACAGTGTGGTATTTTCTGTTGTGACTAATAACACTGTTGTACTCTGCATTCCTCATGGAATGGTAGAATACTAGAACCATAGCCAGAGAAATACACACAAAATAGCTCACTTGATCCGTACTTGCTTGTAAAATTTAAAGTTTTCATTTAATGCACGTAAAACAGATATTATGTAAAGCAAATCTGAAATTAGAGAGATTATCCCAATTAGTAAGACAAATGCTGCTTAGAGACAGATGTTACCATGCATTGCAAATGTAGTCTGTGAAAATGAATCCCTGTCTTCCCTCAGACTTCACTTCCTTGCCTAAATACTTCCCATTAGAGCATGAGAAGGAGAAGGTATTATAAGAGGAAGAGCAGAAGGATTGGCTCACTGTTCAGAAAAAAGAACATGAAGGGGCAGTAACACCACCATTTTACTCTGGGTAATTTGACGGTGGGAGAATATATGGACATATTTTGAACATCCCCAAATACAAGGAAGAATCTATAAATTTGGAAGAGGCTATAAATCATAAGGAGGTAACACAGGCCCAGCAAGCTGCACGGGTCTCCCACCTGTTTTGATTATATTTTTCCAACTAGCAAATTTGCTAACATTCCATGGAAGTTCAGCCGTATTGCAGCAGCAGTTCTCCTTTTAAAACTAACACACACACTCTTTAAAATGAGACAAGAGTAAGTGTGCCTATAAGACTCCAAAGTAAGGTGTTCATCCTGTTTTAAAGCTCCCTTCTCTTTTTGGAGGACAGTGGTGGCAGCCAGGCATGGGCCTCTGTGGGTTAGGAGATGGCGAAGTGGTCCTTGGCTCTCCCTTCAGAAATCTGTCCAGATCTAAGGCTCTTCAGCCCCGTGACCTCTGGGAAGAAACAGAAGGCCTGACAAATGGCAATGAGTCCAGAACATTCAGAGAAGCATTAACGAAGTTAAATATGGGTATGTGTGTCTTGGGGAACATGGTGATAGTAGTCAGTTTTCAGAAGGAAGCCTGGTTTATACCAAAGGTTAGGATTTTCTGGGTCTCACTAACAGGCCTTTAATGTCGCCTTACTCAAGTGACCACGGAGTACGAGTTAGCAA
Organism: Phrynocephalus versicolor; assembly: GCA_023846285.1. Taxonomy (NCBI): domain Eukaryota; kingdom Metazoa; phylum Chordata; class Lepidosauria; order Squamata; family Agamidae; genus Phrynocephalus; species Phrynocephalus versicolor. The sequence continues at coordinate 9,185,231 of JAHTLZ010000015.1, forward strand.
GGCCTTCCACTGAAATGATCCAGAATGTGAGAGGTATGTTGCAATACCAGGAAAGAGTTCCACAACATTGTTGTCAACCAGCACAAAGAGACATGACATTCCACTAAAACATTATTCAAACCTTCTGTTCTCCTATGGCAATGCTAGAGGAAATGTGCAACTGCACTGTGCCTTGATTAATGATGATGCCTCTTTCTAGAAAAGACTATATAAGGAACCATCATTGAACACTGATGTCAGATATTTAAAAGTTCTCAGTGAGTGTCACTAGATTTATTTGTGTAAATGAAAGGGGGGAATGCACCAGTGCTAAAGCTTGATGGCTAGACCACCAGATGACTTAAACTGCTTATTACTCATAATATAAAGGTGACAGACTTTTTAGTATACATCCTCTGAACATTAAAGCCATTACGCTAGGCCTGATCATCCTGCAACGACTAAATATTAGCATACAGATTAGATCCAATCCTGTACTCAGATAGGCGTGTTTACCCCACAGATTGCCATCACTGGGGAGAACGTACGCATCAGACACAGCTTTGTAATCATACCCTTTAATTGTCAAGTCACAAGAGATTATCACAGGATATAAATTACCCAGTTTGTGCTTCATTTTTCAACTGTGCCCAATCATCTGGGCCAATACTTAGAAATTTAAGAACATCCAATTTTATATCTGTTCCAACATCTGTCAGACTATTACACATTGTGCAGCATGTTTCCATTAGCTCCAAAAATAGTTTTCAGGATGCGATGTGGTTTTAAATAAGTAGAGATGGGCGCTTTGTATTTGTATACAAATATAAAGCATGTCGCTACCTATATGCCCTAAGCACATCCAATCTCTCCTGATTTCGGAAGCTAAGCAGGGTCGGCCCTGGTTAGTACTTGGATGGGGGAACACCAGGGAATACCAGCAGCTGTAGGTGCCTGGAGTAGGAACTGGCAAACCACTCCAGTATTCCTGCCAAGAAAACTCCATGGACATGGGGTCACAAAGAGTCGGTCACGACTGTAACGACACAACACACAACACAAAGCATGTCAGCACAGTTGTCTCCGTGTTCAATTCCCGCCCACCTCAGAACCAGCCCAGTCCACTCAATGGGCTTCTCATGGGACATACACATGTGGGATATCTCATGATATCACACCAATCACGGAAGTATCCCGATTGGCTCTTCCTTGCCTTTCCCTGCCGCTGATGGTTCTGATGGGGACATGGGATGACGAGTTTCCCCAGTTAGCTGTAGAAAGAATCTGGGAAAAATGGAACAAGCTACTTCCATGATTGGTGTGCTGTTGGGTGTGACCAGCACGTGCACGCAGTGAGTGGATCAGGCTAGTTCTGGGTGTGATGGGGAATGTACTGCCAGGTATACCTCTGCTGGCATGCTTTGTACTGCTGTCCCCTGGATATAAATAAGAAGTGCCCATCTCTACTAACAAACACACATCTTTGACCAAAATATGGTCAAAAGATATAGACCAGAAGTACTGTAATATGTTAAATTCCCATATCTGCTAAAAAGCCAAAAGAACTGAGCAAAACCATGTTAAAGGCTTATAGGTACCAGACAGATTTTCCAGGGTTGCCTGAATTATTGTTGTGGCCTCCCAAACACTCATCTAGTCCATTACCTGTTGCTTGTCCTTCACCCATGCTTTCTCTTTGTGTGATCCCATATTCTTCTTCTCTCACATTTCTCCTAGCCTACACCTCGACTTATAAAAAGCCCAGATATTTTGTTTGCTTCACAATGCCCTTGATGCAGCACCTTCTTGCAAACTACAGTTGCTTAGCAACCATAAGCCCTTTTCTTTCATGCCACTGTGTTGATTAAAAAAGGATACCAGACTGACTGGAATGGTCCTTTATTTAAATACAAAGATATAACCAGTGGAGACTGACATAATTTCAAAAACAAATTGCAAAATTCCTTCAACATTGCTAATTTGTCTGTTAGTATTAATCAAACACAATGCCCTCTGATGAATACAAATTGATTAATTTTTAGCAATGTTTTGAATTGACAACCCCTTATTGGGTCCCCTTAATATCTGTAGCCTCTGTTCCATATTCCCTGGGGGTGCCTTTTGGGGGCATGTATAACTCAGACTTCTGAAAGCCAAGTCACCAAATATGGATTTATAGAATTGGGATGAATTGTTTTTTCCAATTTGTGCCCATCTCTAATAACAAGAGGACTAAGTATAAGAAAATGACAGGGCCAGGGTGGCAAGAATGCTGTTTCTCATGTAATTCCCTATTACCACACCTGAGAAGGTGGGCCAACATTCACTTCCCTCTAATACAGTGGTTTCCAGCCCCAGATCCCAGATGTTCTTGGACTGAAACTCCCAGAAGGTTTCACCACCAGCTGTGGTAGCCAGGATCACTGGGAACTGTAGTCCAAAAACATTTAGGGAACTAAGGTCAGGAATCATTGCTCGAATGAAACGCTTATGGGGCTTTCAGCACTAAGGAATGTGAGGGAGAAGGTATTAATAGCACAGTTGCACATTAACTTGCTTGAGAACAAGTCCCACTGAACTCAATATGAATGTGCTTCTGAGTAGAGACACAGTGAAACAGAGTGAGTTGGTTGCCTTAGGCATCAGGTTGATGGTGTCATGAAAAGGCATCAGATTGTTACTGTTATTTGAATTCTTATTGTGTTTTCTTACTTGATTGCTTATTCTCTCATGGGTGCGAGAATACAGTGGTACCTCGACGTACGATTGCTTCGACAACTGAACAATTTGACTTATGAATGCTCTCTGCAGCTCTGCAAGTCAGCTGACTTTGACAGGTCCGACCTGTCAAAATCGGGTCTCTGGAGGGGCTGCGGAGAGCAGCATTTGCTGCTGAGCTCTCTGCATCAACAAATTGGTGGGCAGGGCAGGAACTTACGGCTCTTCAGCCAGTCCGGGCCCCTTGCAAGGTAAGCGCTTACTTCTGGGTAAGCACTTTCCTTTGCTTAGCTCCGGGCTGGCCAAAGATCGATGGGCCAGCCTGGAAGTAAGTGAAGGTAAGTGCTTCCGTTGTAAGGTGTCTGGCCTGGCAAAAGATCAATGGGCTATCTCCCTCAATCAAGGGCGGCCAAATCTGCTCTCCACAGCCCTGCCAGACAGCTGATTTTGAAAGGTCAGACCTGTCAAAATCAGCTGTCTGGCGAAGCTGCAGAGATCAGCCTTCAGCTGTCCTTGATTGATGGGGGTTGGGACAGCATTTCCATGGAAATGCACTGAAAACTAATTAATCTGTTCCCTTTTTGGCCTTTTTCCAATCTCAGGAACAGATTAACTGATTTTCAATGCATTCCTATGTTCTACTTACAAAAAATTCAACTTCCGAAGATGCATTCGGAATGAATTAATTTCGTAAGTCGAGGTACCACTATATTTTTTTTATTAAAAATATTTCTATCCCACCTTTTCCCCAAAAAGGACCCAAGGGAGCCTGGGGTATTAAGCAACCTGATATGGGTGCTATAGACACCATATACTGTTCACTCACGGCCAGCCCCACATGCTTGACATAAGAGTCATGTCAAGTTATGGAGATGGGTTAAAACATAAAGTTTCATAGGCTACAGCAGAGGAAGAATGTAGCCAGCATTAGATCCAACTTCCATGACTTGTGATATGGTGGATATGCTGATGTCACACAATGAATTTATGGGGAGAGAAATGAAAATTGGTTTACTGTCCCAATGTTCCGCTCCCATATATTCGATACTTGTGTAAAAAGGGGTTACTTGTGCACAACTACAATTCCAAGAACTACACAGCAAGGATGGTTATACCCCTCCCCCCAAATAAACTGTTCTGAGCTTTGCCTTGAACTAGGAAGGATGGGCAGTTTGTGGACTAAGAGAGGGAAGGACCCTGCCCTCCAGCAGTTTGGGAGCATAGCACGTTCAGCCCATGAGCTGCCAGTTGAAGTAGAAGGCTTGGCCCCATCTTCTCCATGGGTTCAGTGCAGATGTGTTAGGTGAGTCTACATTTCTATTCAGAGTCACACAAATACAATACTAACACAATGTCTGAATGAATGGATGAAATCCTGATGATAATAAACAAACTGACAGTATGTTGCCACCTTATAGCAAATTATCTCATTGAACCTCATAGCTCCGTTTCCTTTTCTGATGAGCTGCCATGTCCTCCCTACAGATGTCAATTTTAGCTCCTCTGTCTGTGTCCTTTAAGTGAAACTCACCATACCTGAATTGGATACCTGCTGCATATAAAGCATGTGGTCTACCACGATGACCTTTCTAACATATATATGTCCATCAATGGTGGCAGCTGTTGGTGAAAACGTTGGGATGTCATGCCTTACCTGTCCCCAGTCCCCTGCTTTCCACTTTGGGCATCTGCCACCTCTACACTTTTTTTGCACATTTGGTCTGGCCAGCTGTTTACAAAGATTGTTTTCTAAACGTTTCCCATCTTTCGACAAGCAATACACTTCTCGGTACTTCTGTCCTCGCCCGCAAGAGACAGAGCACTGAAATAAAAAGGTAAAGACAAATATATCTTACACATCTAGGTCTATGTCCATATACATACTTCATAAGAAAAGGTGGAAAGTGTTATTTACGTGCGAAAGGTTAAATCATATACCAATTTCCCCCAATGTGGTGGCTTCTAAATATTCTGGACCATGGCCCTTATTCCTCTTTGATCTGGAAATGACAGGACTTGTAGCTCAGAATACCTGAAGGCCCCAGGAAGAGCAAATCCTATAAGTACCATTAAACTATGGCTGAAATCCTATTCCACAGTTACACAAATGGTGTAACGTTTAGAGGTGAACTGCTCTCGTAAGTATTGAAATCTCCATATACAGTGGACTCTTGTATAACAGTTTGTGTAACATAAAATCTGTACAACATAAAAAATTCCAGAGATAGGGAGAAATTTGCTTAACATAATTGCCTATGGGGCAAATCCATACAACATAAAAATGGGATTACTCCATTTTCAATGCATTCCTATGGGAAATTTGTATAAAGGAAAATTTGCTTAACATAATTTAACTTGGAACGAATTAATTCCTTTATGCAAGGTACCACTGTACTTTATTTGTTGCATGCCAAGTTGCAAGTCTCAGTAAGCAACAGTTAAAGTCTACAGAGATTTCTTAACTTGAGGCAATTATTTTTCAAATGTTACATTGTTTGTATAATTGCACAATAGGATTTCAGCCAATGTTTCTGTTATAGAAGAAGAGAGAAAATGCACCTCTCTGAATGATAACAATAATAGTAATAACTGTATTACTACCAGTAAAGCAACAGCTGTATCCCAACCTTAACTGCACCCAGTGTCTCCCCTCAACACTGACATAAATATAACACAGTTCACTGTGTTATACAAAGTAGAATAAATGTCTTATAAAATGCTATTAGGTCTGTTTTAGGTATTTTGTTTTGACCAAAATCATGGCTGTCAAGGTCAACATTTAATACTAGTATCAAAACCAGTGGTTACATAGATTTTTTTCTTGCAGTATTTACAAATTTAACTTTCATTTTATTATCATGATTAGCAGAAGCAAACATGAGAGAATCTGAGGAAATGCACATTATAAATAGTCAGGAAACAAACTAAACAAGACAAAAAGAAACACATGAAAACAAAACAAAAATCTATCTATCTATCTATCTATCTATCTCATGTTACCATACAAGTTGAACATTTTCAAGATGCCTCAAGAAATAAAAATACTATCACATCATGACATGAAAACAGTAAAAGTAAAAAGTACTGGATTGTAAAAGGTTGAAAGCTGGCAACAAGAAACACATCATGGTTTAACTATTAACACCTTAGAGATATATAATTAATATGCCAACTTTCTTCCCACAGAGGGCCCAAGCAGACAGAGCAACAGATTTAAAACATGGTATAAGTATCGCATTTAAAGAAACAATTAAACACATAATATGTTTCAAGTTCCAAGATACCTAAAATTTAGACTTTTAAACACTATACTGCAGGAAGAAAGAGATTTAAAAATAAAAAATAAAAACTTTGCAGCATATACAATGATAACAAAAGCGGACATTGAACCTATAAAAGAAAAGAAAAAACACGATGTACCTAGGCACCTTAAAGTCTAATAGATCTTTACAGATTTGTTTCATCTCTCAAGTGCCCTAGTTCTTTTGTGGGATTTGTGACAGTGTTCTTTACGCTGCTTAACAGAGCTGCCTCTTTGAAAAGCACTACAAGAAGAGAAGAGGAGCAAGCTTTATAATTTGTTAGTTTTACCATCTATTCTAGGCTTTCCAGGATCCTTTTCTGATCAGGAACCTAGACAGACCCAGGCCTAACTAAGCCTTAAAGCTTTCTAGATCAGGCTTTTCTCCCCCCAGGTGAGCCTCCTTTAGGTAATGCATCGGCAAGGTGTCTCTCAGTCAGATAGAACTCCCAGAAAATAGAATTATGAAATTTGTAGTTGAATACCTTTTGAAAATCCCATTCCTGGAACAGCACCTTACTCCTGCTCCTGGATAAATAATATCACACATGTATGGGATGCTGTGACACCCCCCCCCCCCAAACCTATTGCACTGTTGAGTAGAACAGTTATTAATTGTACGCAAACCTTGAAAAGGCTACCTTTTTGGATCACAACTCCCTATAGATAAGTTGACCAGAGGATTTGGGGAGATACAGTTTAAAAAAAAGAAATTTTCCCCAATATCTGATCATATCCAATTGAAAAGCAAGAGATTCTGCACCAAAATTTCCTTTACTGGATGATGTTGGTCACTGGGGAAGAAAAGGACTGGTCAGCAGATGCCAGGGAGATGCTTTTCTTGGTATCTCAAACAAAGCAGAGATGAAACTCTTTCCTCTGTTGTCAGGAGAACAGGGACAGGTATAACCAGTCTTCTGCAAATGCCTATCATCCACTAGTTGGCAGCTACACCTCCCAGTAGCGATGAGGAAATAGAGGGACAAAAGCAAAATCAAACTAAAAATATGGTGATGCAGGACTGGTTTTCAGCCAGATCAGGTTTATTAGTTGCTTTAACACAACAAAACCCAAGCCAATTGTGCCTCTCTGTTATATAAATATGAATAATGTTTCATTATGTAAGTGGCCAGAATTAACTGTGGAGACTGATGACCTCCAGCAGTGGCAATTCAAAGGTTCTAAATTATAAGGCTCCAAAAACTGTTGGCTGCAAAGTTGGCAGCTCTGTGGTTCGAATCCTGGGTGCCACGCAGCGGAGCGATCTCCCGCTGTTAACCCCAGCTCCTGCCAACCTAGCAGTTTGAAAGCACGTAAATGCAAGAAGATAAATAGGTACTGCCATAAAAACGGGGAAGGTAAAACCGTGTTTCCTTGCAGCCATGTCAGTCACCTGGCCATGGACTTGCACAACACTGGCTCTTCGGCTTGAATACGGAGATGAGTTGGACACGACTAGCACGCATGTGCGGGGTGTGTGTTACCTTTTTATAATGCTGGAAACATTTGATAGAGGGCCAGATGAGCATGAAATGTTAAGCCACAAAACTTGCTGCGTAACGAGTGGGATTTTGATCATATCGTTTTCTCTTTTGGAAGACTTGGCCTTCTAGGGAACATCATCAGAACAGAGAATGTGTTGCAAGATCACAGTTTCCAAAACGCTCGTATCAGTACTGCCTTATAAAACTGGGTGTTAGTTTGCTTGTTCTTACTTGTTAGTGACAGCTGTACTCAATCAGAAGAGGTTTGTAATTTTTGTTACACTTTTTTATAGTCAGTTCTGCACAAAGCAAAGGAGGTACAATATGACATTATGAGCCCAAGCAAAAAGCAAACCAGCAGGTACGTAGGCCGCAAGCTTTGTAGCAAGGCAGTAACATTCAACCTCCTTCTGCAGGTTCATTGAGCTTTTACAAATGTGACCACTTCTGGCATGAAGGCCCCTGAACCATTTTGATTTTAGATTAGTCTCCACCAAAAGATTTAAGAATCAAAAGGGGTCTGGGAGCCCAACAAAAATTTAATATGACAGTTTCTTGCCAAATGGGCCTTTTACTCAGCATGATGCAAGTTGAGATTCAATTTCAATTTCTTCATTACATGTTAAACAAGTCATTACAGATTACATCACATGTAGTGTCAGCTTAATCCTTTAGCCCAAACACATTTTGCTGTGATCATTCCAAGTAATATTTTCCTGTTTTCTTTTTAGAGCGAAATCCACGCCTCAGCTCCTCCTTTGAGTCACAAAGATCCTACTGTGCGAGGGGCTTTAAACGGAAATAAACAAAATTTGATCATGGAAAACCATAAACAGGAGGCGGTAGGACCTGGAGACATCCATTGTTTAGCTTGAAGATGGTCAGGCAATCCAGTTTTTAATCATTATTAACTGAATCATCACCTTTTATAATTGCAATGGCATTATTGCCTTTAAATGAATCATTTCATTGGGGGGGGGGGGGGGAAGCTTTGTTTAAATGCCAGAGATCGAGACATTCTAAAGGGAGCTTTGCCAAAATGAAAGACAAAATGGTGTCATGACTGTTGTTGTGAGTTTTTTGGGCTGTTTGGCCATGTTCTGGAAGTTTTTCTTCCTGACGTTTCGCCCGACTCTGTGGCCGTTATCTTCAGAGGGCAAGTAGCTCAGGGAACTAGTTCTCTCTGCACTCTGGATGGAACTGGTAGAGTGAGGGTAGAAGATGAGTGCCCTTGCCCTTGCTCCTAGTCCAATTTTTACTTGCTATGAAATTACTATTCTGCAACTGCCTAGATGGCAGGTGTAATCGCAGAAACTTTCAGATGAAATCATAAAAATGTGAGAACTGGGACAAAATTGATAAAGGGTTAATTATATTCCACATGCAAAATGTGGTGAAAATGTTTGGCACGTAGACTGCGTGATATTTTGTTGAACAAGCAGATCAAAGTGGCAATTCTTTTGCCACTTTTCCACTACGTTGGCATGAGAAATGAATAGTGAGAATGGAATTAGTTAGCTAGAGACAATATTTAGATAATCAAATCAAATCAAATCAAATTTTATTATACGGTCATTGACCTGAGTATTTAGATAACCACATTGTAAACAACCCAGGTTCGATTCCATTCAGGTTTCTGCCACAAGTAGTTATTTATTTATGACACATTTGTACACTTTGATAACTTTCCATTTATACAAGGACAAAATACAAAATGTGCAAATACAAGATTAGATAAGCGGGCATTCAAGACTAAATTAAAACATGAGCCATGAATTGTGGTTCGTTGGATTGAGAGTATAAGCCTTGGACCAATATTTACTATTTTCATTCTATTTCATTGTTTTCCACTCAAACGTCCACCTTCAGTGTACTTCTTAGCCCTTGTGTGCCCATACAAAATCACTTAAACTCAGTAGAGACTGAAGATTCTGATTTTGTAGTGGTGGTTGGTCCACCTTGGTTTCAAGCTGATCTAACTGGAGTGACCCAAAGTGCTGAATCCTGTTCCCAAAAAAGATTCAGATCCCTGGGCAGCCCTTCTAAAGTTCAGTCTGAACTCTAGAATTGAGATCAACATTGGGTTTAGTATCAGGGTTATGGATATTGTGACCTTAATCAGCACTCCACCCTCTCAGGTGGCCAACCAACCAAATAACTAGAACGTTGAACATTTCCATTTTGGCAACTGGTGGTTTGCAGAAAAATGGCATGGAATATTTACTGTCCCTACAGTTACACGGGTTATGTGTTATTTTTTTTAAATGTATCCCAATGGTAATAGAGTAGTCATGGATTTTTTCTTTTATTCTAGCTGTGTTTTTTTTTTAATTTGCTAGTTCATCTTCTAGTTCTATGTGGATTCCATAAGAAAACGGAATCCAGGGAAATAAAAATGCCAAATTGCTGCATGAGGGTGAAACTAATTTTATATGATCTCTGAAATAAGAAACTGTGATCATTTTTTTTAAAGTTTATGGATTCTGGCCAAAACCAGGAAAGAGTCTGTATACCAGTTTCCTTTTCCAGGCATAGCAGGAGTCTGCAATAAGTAATCAGGGCGTGTTTTCTAGAAAGAGACAAGAACTAATGGCTTAATCTTACTCCAGTAGCCAACAGTTGATCAGATCAAGAATGAGAAATTTCAAGCAGATAATAAAAAAGTGAAGGATGTGTATCTGGAACGACTCTTTAAAATAGTTACTAAACAGACAGAAGCAGTAACATATGCTACTGTTGTAGCTTTTGAACAGTTCTTTCTAATAAGCTAAGCCATGTCCACATACATACACTGTTTAAAACAAAAGAACTTAAGAACATAAGAACAGCCTTGCTGAACAGGCCACAGCCCATCCACTCCAGCATTACTGTATATCTCACACAGTGGTTCACCATTTGCTTCAGGGCATTCCCAAGCAGATGTCTTCACCTGCTTACGATTCCATGCAAATGGCATTATTGAGAGATATCCTGCCTATCTCTCCAACCTGGAGGTTGTCCTTAGGCATCCATAATGATAGCCATTGATAACCTTGTTCCTCATGAACTTGTCTAATCCTTTCTTAAAGCTGTCAAGGCTGACAGCTGTCACCACTTCTTCCAGCAGGGAGTTTCACAGACCAGTGATCCTCTGGGTGAAAAAGTACTTTCTCTTATTTGTTTGAGATCTAGCACCCAAAAGTTTCATGGAATGCTCCCTAGTCTAGTGCTGTGTGATAGGAAAAACAGCTTTTCCTTATCTACTGAAGGACATGGGTGGACAGGTGGTAATATCATCTCTCCTCCCTGTAGAAGGACGTGGTCCACGAAGGGAAAGATTAATAGTGGAGGTAAACAATTGGCTTCGCAGATGGTGCCGGCAGGAACGATTTGGATTCTTGGACCATGGTGGGCTTTTTCATACAGACGGGATATTGGGCCGGGATTGGGTGCACCTCACCACTGTTGGTAGGAATATTTTTGCAAAGAGGATTGCAGATTTAATAAGGAGAGCTTTAAACTGAGTTCGCAGGGGGAGGGAGAAAATTCTCTTAACGGGAGAGATTCAGAAGGGGTTGAGGTGACTAGCCCAAATGTTGAAATAGGAGCAGGACAAAAAGTAGGACAGACCACCAGTGAGAGGAAAAGCAGGGTAAGCAAAGGACAGGTTAGAAGTGCTTGCAGCCTAAAATGTCTCTACACCAATGCACAGAGCATGGGGAACAAACAAGAAAAGCTGGAACTCCTAATACACCAAAATGAATATGACATAATTGGCATCACTGAAACATGGTGGGATGAGACGTATGATTGAAATGTGCCCATTGGTGGGTATAACTTGTTTCAAAAGAACAGGCCGACTAAGAAAGGAGGAGGTGTAGCTTTATATATTAAGGACATTTACACTGCTGAAGTAATACAAAATAAACAGCAGGAGAAGCAGGTTGAGAGCATTTGGGTTAAAATCAGGGGTGTAAAAAACAGGAGGGATGTCACTGTAGGAGTATATTATAGACCCCCAAACCAGCCCGAGGAGTTCAATGATGCCTTCTGTGAGCAGATGGCCACACAGTCAAAAGGGAGAGATGTAGTAGTAATGGGCGATTTTAACTATCCTGATATATGCTGGCAGTCCTACTCAGCTAGGAATGCAAGGTCTAACAAATTCCTTACTGCCCTTGCAGACAATTTCATGGTCCAGAAGGTAGAGGAGGCAACCAGAGGCGAAACCATTTTAGATCTGGTCTTAACCAATAAGGAGGACCTTGTAAATGGGGTCGAAGTGGTAGGAACGTTAGGAAAAAGTGACCATGCCCTCTTGGAATTTGTTATACAGTTGGAAGGTGAAGCTAAGTATAGTCAGACAAGAATCCTGGACTTTAAGAAAGCCAATTTTGGTAAACTTAGGGAATTATTGGCTGTGATTCCATGGACTGAAACACTAAAAAAGAAGGGAGTCCAAGATGGATGGGAGTTCCTTAAAACCGAGATATTAAAGGCACAATTTAAAACTGTTCCAACAAGAAAAAAAATAGGAGAGGTCTAAAGAAATCACAATGGTTTACTAAAGAACTTTCAACTCAGCTGACTATAAAGAAAAACAAGTACAAGGAATGGAAAAATGGGAAATGCACCAAAGAGGAATATAAACAAACAGCTAATATATGCAGGGGGATGGTAAAAAAAGCTAAAGCGCAAAACGAACTTAAACTAGCCAGAGACATCAAAGATAATAAAAAGGGTTTCTTTAGTTATGTCCGCAGCAAAAGGAAAAATAAGGAAGCGATAGGCTCTCTGCGTGGCAATGATAATCAGTTACTAACGGGAGACAAGGAAAAGGCAGAACTACTCAACACTTTTTTTGCCTCTGTCTTCTCCCAAAAGGAAGAAGGAGATCCGCTGGGACAAAGAGTAGATGAGGCAGGACGGGAATTGCAACATAGAATAGGTAGGGAGATAGTACAGGAACATCTGGAAACATTAAATGAATTTAAGTCTCCTGGGCCAGATGAGTTACACCCAAGGATATTAAAAGAACTGGCAGAAGTAATTTCAGAGCCATTGGCAATAATCTTTGAGAAGTCCTGGAGAACAGGGGAAGTCCCCATCGACTGGAGGAGGGCTAATGTTGTCCCCATCTTCAAAAAGGGGAAAAAAGAGGACCCAAATAATTACCGCCCAGTCAGCTTGACTTCAATTCCCGGAAAGATCCTGGAACAGATTATTAAGAAATCAGTCTGCAATTATCTAACAAACAATGCTGTCATTACAAAAAGTCAACACGGGTTTCTTAAAAACAAGTCATGCCAGACTAATTTGATCTCTTTCTTTGATAGAATTACAGGCATGGTAGACGAGGGGAATGCTGTGGATATTGCTTATCTGGACTTTAGCAAGGCCTTCGATAAGGTTCCCCATGGTATTCTTGCTAAGAAGTTAGTAGGAAGTGGGATAGATAGTTCTACAGTGAGGTGGATTTGTAATTGGTTGACTGATCGCACGCAAAGGGTGATCATAAATGGTCTCTCATCATCTTGGAGAGACGTGACCAGTGGGGTGCCCCAAGGTTCTGTTCTTGGTCCAGTGCTCTTCAATATCTTTATTAATGACTTGGAGGAAGGAATAGAGAGTATGCTAATTAAATTTGCAGATGATACCAAATTGGGAGGGGTTGCTAATTCCCTAGAGGATCGGATGAAAATCCAAAAGGACCTTGACAGATTAGAAGTCTGGGCCAAAGCTAATGGAATGGATATCAACAGAGGGAAATGTAGGGTGCTACATCTAGGTAGAAAGAATGAATTGCACAGATATAAGATGGGGGACACTTGGCTAGAGAATAGTACCTGTGAAAGGGATTTGGGGGTCTTGGTGGACCACAAATTGAACATGAGCCAGCAGTGTGATGCGGCGGCCAAGAAAGCCAATGCGATTCTTGGTTGCATCAACAGAACCATAGTGTCTAGATCAAGGGAGGTGATAGTGCCACTCTATTCTGCTCTGGTCAGACCCCACCTGGAGTACTGTGTCCAGTTCTGTGCGCCTCAGTTTAAAAAGGATGTTGACAACCTCGAGCGGGTGCAGAGGAGAGCGACTAGGATGGTTGAAGGCCTGGAAGAGATGTCTTATGAAGAACGGCTTAGGGAACTGGGAATGTTTAGCCTATCAAAAAGAAGACTGAGAGGGGATATGATAGCTATGTTTAAATATTTGAAAGGATGTCATATTGAAGAGGGAACAGGTTTGTTCTCCATGGCTTCAGAGACTAGGACTCGGGGCAATGGTTTCAAACTACAGGAAAAGAGATTCCATTTGAACATTCGGAAGAATTTCATGACAGTTAGAGCTATTCGGCAGTGGAATATGCTGCCACGGAGGGTGGTAGAGTCTCCTTCTTTGACGGTATTTAAGCAGAGGCTGGATGGCCATCTGTCGGAAATATTGTGAAGGGGTTCCTGCTTGGCAGGGGGTTGGACTCGATGGCCCATGAGGTCTCTTCCAACTCTATAATTCTATGATTCTATGGTTCTATGATTCTACTTTGTCCATACCAAGTATGATTTTATAAACTTTAATCACTTCACATCTTAGGCGCTGTCGTTCAAGAGTGAAGAGGCCCAGCCGTTGCAAACTCAGATGGTAAGGAAGGTGTTCCAATCCCCTAAACATTCTGGTTGCCGTCCTCTGCACTGTTCCCATTTCCATAATATCATTATAGAGGTACAGTGAGAGAAATAAGTATTCAATCCCCTGCTGATTTTGGCCGTTTGCCCTCTGACAAAGAAATGACCAGGCTATAACTTTAATTGTAGGTTTATTGTAACTGTGAGAGACAGCATAACAACAATAATAACACCTCAAAAACCCAGTGCCCAAGTCAGATGTGGAATCGCATTGTATTTTGCATACTTATCAAAGGGTAAATGGTCAAAATCAGCAGGGGGGCGAATACTTATTTCTCTCACTGTATGGTGACCAGAACTGTACACAATACTCCAGATGGGACCTCATATAAGCTTATATATTTCTTTTTGAAAATATTTATTCCAATGCTGCCCATTATTTTTCAGTCCACTGGCATCCATCGCAGTCTGACTTCATTCATTCCTATATCCATTTTGCCCCAAAGCACTTCAAAATTAATCTACTATTTCCTTTATTAACATGGCTTTTTAACTTTTTAACAGTTTTCATTGTATTTCATTCAAGTGCACAGGCATACATTAAATTCAGACCCAAAAGAATATATACAAGCCAACCAACTAGTCAACCTCACAGTTACTGAACACTCTCTTTAATCATTCATCTATTGAGGCCATTCATTCTTTGTCTGATACTTTTTCTTTAATGAATATCTCAAATGTCCCTGGCCAGTTCCAGGAACTGTTTTGACAGCTGCAAGCCGTGTATCCTCCTGTTTGTAATTTCTATCAGTAACTATTTCATAGTGAGAAAAGCTGTGACCTTGGGCTTCCTGAATACACATAGAGCACGGAACAAAATGCCTTTATGGTTATATATCCGTTTGAAATACTCTCAAACTGAAAATCTTACAGTTTCTTTGTGAGATATAAGAGGGCTATGTCCAATTATTAGCTTCAATTAAGCTAGACCCATTCACAGAATGGAACTCGTTAAGTCAACGCAAGCCTGAATATCTCTATTTGAATGTTTTCTCTTGCCTAGTTATCCTCCTAACACAAATCTTCCCACCTCCAGTTTAAATCTCTACAAAATCATGAAGCTCACACGATGGCAATACGGAAAAAAACACCACAATATTTATCCCTTTATTATCAGTCCAAAGCAACTGCAGAGCACTTGATATCAACTTTAAAAAGCACCTGATATCGACTTACATTATACTGTACTTGCCAGGCAGAGGCAAATAAGTTGCCAAATGCTACAGGTTTTGCCAGTTCAAATAAAACATAAATGTTCCAAATCCTGAGAAAAGAAAATGTCTTGGATTTGAAAGTACTCAAATTGAAACATACAGTTTAATTTATGAACAGCAACGAGAGCTACTTTTACATTTGGAGTAAACAACTTATTTCAGACTGGTTGCTAGAGTGTAATCACACCATGAACTAAGGCAGTGGTTACCATCCTGGGCGTCGGGACCCCTTTGGGGATCGAATGACCATTTCACAGGGGTCGCCATGAGCCAGTGAATAAAAAGGCACAAATGGATTGGGTCTGGAGGAAGAGGGGGAGGAAGGGGGGAAAGAGTGAGTTATAGCTGGATAGGTTGGAGCGGATGTCAGTCAATGGCACTGGAGGCTGCGATTTGGCTGAGGGTGCCTATAGAGGGAAGTTCTCTGTGGCACCTGTGGCAGTGGCCTGCCAAAAGGGGCTTGTGGCCTCTTCCAAGCAGGGCAAGGGGTCACCACAACATGAGGAACTGTATTAAAAGGTCACAGGATTAGGAAGTTTGGGACCCAGTGAACTAAGGAAGGTCATAACTCTGCCACTTGCTTTAGTTTAAGTAACGTTACACTTTATATAAGTTATTAGCATGGTGGATAGGAAGTCCTTGTTGATGTGGGAACTCTATCTATTCTGTGACATTCCTGTTCTAGATATACTGACTGACCACAAAGAAGCGGGATATCAAGATGGCCTCTCTCCAAACCTCACAGCAGCAGTGTTGAAAAATCTGGGCTAACCAAGCAGAACCTCCAGCTTCTACTTAACAATATATCCATTTAAAAGTGCCAACTAAAGCATAACTGTTTACATTGAATTAATTTGCATGCATTTTCTTGCCATTATTATTTTTTTTTGTCGGGGAGGTAACAGTTATACTATTGCTTCCTTTCTCTCACAGATTGGGCAAGGAGAACATCTCAAATGTATACGGAGATGCAGAAGGACCCAAACCACCAATGCACATGGAAAGGCATCGGAAGCTATGCTGAAAATGCAAGGCTGCTTTTTCTACTTTTTCAGCCTCAGAATAAAATTGGCAAACGTCTCTTCATGAGCTACGAAAGCAACTAAAACCAGTAGGGTCCTTCAAATCATTTGTTAGCACACATACTCCTTCCTCTTTTACTGGTACTCTTAGAAGGTTATATATTCTTATCACTGCAGTTAATTAAGACAAGGGTTGCTACAGCCAGTATGGCCTGATAGACAGATGACTTTTAAGTATGGACCTAGCAAACATTTGCTTTAATGTATGCACACAGGGCAAAATTAATCCTCAGGTCTCAGGTCGTAAAAATGTACTGATTTATTCATTCTGGTCCTTACCATGAATGATATAATTACTGATTAATTTATATTCTAAGAAGTACACACAGATAAACAGATAAGCATGGCAAAGTACTTTAGACATTGTAGATACTTTGGAAGTAATTAATACCGCCATCATCACTTCTGGATCTGTACTCAAATTACTAATTTGGTTTATGATGCACAGACATGTTGAAAACATAATCTTATCATACTTATTAATATTCATATCATGTGAACGTTGCATGATATGTTTTAGCTAATTAACTGTATGATCATATATATGCCTCTTTAAAAGTAGGCTCCATTCAGATCAATTGGAGCTTCTGTCAGGTAAGTGTACATAGAGTTACAGCCTAAAACAAACATTGTAATGGAGTAAAAACTACTGCTCTGACCATATCTGTTGGAACAAGCTGTTATAAAGGTTTATAGGTCAAAATATGACCTTGAATTGTGTCTGAAGTCTATAATGCTGGAGCACTAGTGTGACAAGTCTCTCTCTCTCTCTCTCTCTCTCTCTCTCTCTCTCTCTCTCTCTGTCATCTACAGAATTGTTATTGTTAAGAGCAATAATAAATAATAATGTGCTGCCAAGTCTATTCCAACATATGGTGACCCCTTCCAGGATGTCCTAGATACAGAGGCCTCAGAAGTGCAGCATAGGAGCCTTGTGGAGCAGTGGTTAAATGCCTGTACTGCAGCTAAAACTGTGCTCATGACCTGGGGTACAATCCCAGGTAGCCCGCTCATGGTTGACTCAGCCTTCCATTGTTCTGAGGTTGGTAAAATTAACACCCAGCTTGCTTGGGGTGGGAAGCAATGTGTAGTCTGCAAAATTAAATTGTAAACTGCCAAGAGAGTGCTGTAAGCACTAAGGCAGTGGTTCCCAACCTTCCTGATGCTGCAACCCTTTAATACAGTTCCTCGTCCTGTGGGGACCCCTTGCCCTGCTTGGAAGAGGCCACAAGCCCCCTTTGGCAGGCCACTGAGGCAGGTGCCATAGAGAACTTCCCTCTATAGGCACCCTCAGCCAAATCGCAGCCTCCAGTGCCACTGACTGACATCCCCTCCAGCCTATTGCTGTAACTCGCTCTTTCCCCACTTCTTCCCCCTCCCCCTCCAGACCCAAGCCGTTTGTGCCTTTCTCTTAGCTGGCTCTATGGCGACCCCTGTGAAATGGTCATTTGACCCCCAAAGGTTGCGACCCTCAGGTTGCGAATCACTGCACTAAGGGGTGATATATAAGCAGTACACTTTGCTTTGCTAGATATGCTGTCTTCAACCTCTAGTACAAATGGGGAGAAAATCATTCCTTCTCCAGATGGTGATAGACTACAAGTCCCCAATCTGCCTCAGCACTTGTTATGCTGGCTGGGGTGATGAGATATCCAATTAAATAATATTGGTAGGGCTACTCTTTGCAACTCTTGAGGTAATATTTGGCCAGATTATTGGGGTGATTATAAAAATGCATTTTTGCCCTTGCGGGACTGAATTCCAAGTCAGTTCTGGAATCCTGTCAAGGAATCCTGTCAAGGAATTCCAGCTGTTGAATGTAAGAAGGAATACCTCTATTAAAGGACCAAAATCCACTGGTTAAAATGGTTCTCAAATACCTCTAAACCAGGTTACTTAACAGTTCTATAGGTCAGCTTGCTACACTGCAGAAGGGCTTTATGATTAGGAAGGATTTCTTAATGTTTAACTTAGCTCTACCTTCCCATGCCTTCAACTTGTTCTGCTATAGTGTATATCAGGTTCTGCTTGCTGTTAAGTGAATTGATATTTCCCGAGTGAATCCTATTCCCTCACTCTACCCCAGCAAATCTCATCAGATCACCACTTCCATAACCTTGGAAAGCAAGGAAATAATTGCAAGTAATGCCAATTTAAGTCTTAATGTTATACCATTTCTCCGTCCATTTGTTTTTAACATCTACCTGGTTTTCTGAAGCTATATCATTATTTTCCCATTTCAAATAACTTCCCGGCTCATTGCTGGATAGCTTCATTTATTCTTAATCACTGCTGCTCTCTTTGGCAATTTCTCCAGTGCTAAAATGATTGCCTTTGAAATGACCGCTGGCCCCTGAAGTTGAAGGGGTGATAAGCAGCTATCAGATCCCGGCCATGAAAGCCTTTGAGAATACAGATGGCCTAGAGCAGGCATGTCCAAACTTCGGCCCTCCTGATGTTTTGGACCACAACTCCCAGAATTCTAAGCCTGTATTCCCAATGGCAAAGGACTGTGGGAGTTGTGGTCCAAAACATCTGCAGGGCCAACGTTTGGACATGCCTGGCCTAGACCTTTGCTGCCGTTGTTTAGCTTATACTAATCCTGGATCATCCTGGCACTGACTGGTGGAGACATAATTTCTAAATCAATTTACATGGCACCTTCAGGATGAAGAAGGTGTGTGTGCATTTTTGGGGAGTGGTGGTGGTGAATTTCCTCACAGTTAAATATCAAAAGTTTAAAGGATTCATAACTTAAGAAAAATAGCTTTAGACACCTGAATTCCCATGCCTATGCTAACTGACGCTTTACTATTATTCCAATTATGTCCACATTTTAGCAGCTGCCAGAAAGAGTGATTCTTTACATCAGGGCATCTAGACTTTGAACATACTGTACTAGGCAGTATGCCATGGCCCTAACCGTAATACAATACTGTACTAGGGAGTGAAAATCTCCACTAAAGCTTGCCAGATCATGCTACTATGAGAGAAATGCAGGCAGTTCTCACAACTGCTGCACAGACCGGTGTGGAACACATCTAGCTTTGAGAATGTGCAACAATTCACACAAGAGGTTCTGTGCTAGTGCAGGAACAATCAATGAACAGAAGCCACAATGTGGTCTGTTTGTTATTCTCACTCCCCTTGTTACATTTCTTTTCTCACAAATCACAGACTTTGTAATCAGCTCATTAATTGTTTCCATAGATCAGGACAATTCATGCAGTATCAGTTTTGGGGGCACTTCACCACCTGTTCCCTGCATCTGGTCCCCTCTACTCCCCCCCCCAAATCCTTTCCCCATATGATGGAAGATATCTGCATCCAGTGCAGCTTTAGAAATAGGTTAGATCAGGGGTGTCCAAACTTCAGCCCTCCAGATATTTTGGACCACAACTCCCAGAATTCCAAGCCTGTATTGCCAATGGCAGAGGACGGTGGGAGTTGTGGTTCATAACATCTGGAGGTCTGAAGTTTGGACACCACTGGGTTAGATAGAAGCACTGACCTTGGATGGAAAGCTATATTTTGATCTTGGTTTTAAAAGATCTCTGAACAAAGTTGACCTGAACATTGAACATACACGGAACCAGAAATGAGGCTGGGATGAATCTCAGGATGAAAAAAAAAAAGTCAGCTTGTAGAAAGGGATAATTTATTGGAATATAACAATTAGTCTTACTATGAAACCAACTGTTCTGTCTTTTCATTATTACTAAATACAAAGCAAGTCAATTTTATCTGAAACTAACTTGAACTGCTGCTGAGGGAGCCATACTCCACATTCTTCCATAGCACCTCATTTACTTATTTGGGTAATTATGCTGTGCTTTTATCAAAACAGAAACGGCTTCCAGAGATCACAGAACAGCTACATCTTCTGGCAGCTGATCATGATGGAAGGACAGCCAGAAACCTCCCTGCTCTTCTGCAATGAATAAGCCAAGTTCTATTAAGTGCTCTGGGAGCAGAATAAAGCAAGCAAGCCTCACAAATATTTAGTTTGATTTAATAAATCAAATAGGACACATCAGATCTTGGACCGAATTCAGTTCACATTGACAGAGCTGAAGCACTTCCTCCCATTTACACCAGATCACAGTATGCCAGAAGTGGAGAACAAGTGTCTGACACAGAAAAAGAAATGTACAATATAAGTGTTAATTGCAGAGCTGTAAATACCCTACATATCAGCATTATCAAGTGTCTAGAGGGGGAGCCATGTTCATCTATTGCATTAGAAACAACAAAGGGTCTTGTGGTGTTTTATGACTAACATGTTTTATTTGACATACAGAACATATGGACTAGAGCACTGAAAGCTGTCAGCTTCAAAGTCGGCAACTCAGTGGTTCAAATCCGGGGTCCCACACAGCAGAATGAGATCCTGCCATTAACCCCAGCTCCCAACCTAGCAGTTCGAAAGCATGTAAATGCAAGTAGATAAATAGGTACTATTGATAAAAAAAGCAGGAAGGTAAACAGTGTTCAGTTTGCAGAATGCCGGCCACATGGCCACGGACTTGCACCACACTGGCTCTCGGGCTTGAAAATGGAGATGAGTACTGCCCCTAGAGTCGGACATGACTGGCATGTATGCACAGGGGGAGGGACTTATCTTTTTACCTTTTTACATTTCATGGACACTTCAGCCTACCTCTCTCTCTCTCTCTCTCTCTCTCTCACTCACTCACTCACTCACTCACTCACTCACTCACTCACTTTCATACTGCTCCACTTAGTGATGCCACTACTCTGGATGGTTTACAAAACAGACCAACGTACTCCATCCCACCACCACCCACAAACCCAACAAGTCTAAATTTTAAAATTAAAAGTTGATGACAGCAGAGGACGCAACCCTGAAGGCTGCTTTATAAAGTTCTGTCTTTAATGGTTTCCTGAAAGGCAGGAGGGAAGGAGCTTGGCACACCTCAAATGGAAGTTTATTCCACACAGGAGGGGCCAGCACCGAGAAGCCTTGCTCTCTTCTGCCCTTTCAGTGTGCTTTGGAAGGAGTGTGTAAAACAAGCAGCTGGGGAAGATGTTTTGATGTTTTTTTAGAGTTACAGGGTTCCGCAGCTGGCCACTCTGCTACTGACAAGGTGGAATGTGAACTGCAGCAGAAAAGCACTGTTAAACCCAGGATGGTGATGGTCTTAACAGTGGATGCTAAGGCTTCTTTAAGAGTGATCTAGAAGTGACAAGTATGGACTATAGTTGTGGCCATAAAGATCACTGAGGCCTGACAAGGACATCCTAGCAGAAGGTCACAGAAAAAGACTATTCCTGGTAGTTTTCTTTCCAGCTGCATGAGCTTGTGGCCCAGGTACTTTTGTACTACAGAGTCCTTTTCCTTTTGGTCAGTATCCTATTTGTTCAGTCTGCAGGCGTAACTCTCCATTACATGTGCAGTAGAGATCGTTCCGCATTGCCCTCTTCCATAACATGGCCACTTCTGCAGTAGCTATGCGGATAATCCATGTCTTTGGACATTTGGGGAGCCAAGTTGAGGTGCAGCTGATCTGTGGAACATGTCATGATTCAAAGAGAAAAAGGTCTTCCTCTTCTTAAGTCCTCTTCCTTCTTTCTCCAATGAATCCTAATCGGGGGCTGTTGGCTTTCCCACTGCCATGACTATTGAGACACCTTCAGGGCTTTAATATGCCCTTTTGGTATTTATTGTGTATAGAATAGTTCCAAAACTTGTAACAATTGTTCAGCTCAAAGATGTTTCAATAACCTTTGAACGTGCATATGGAATCTACACTTTGGAAGTGAATGGCTACAGTAGGGCCACAGGCCTTTGTTAACTTCTTGCCATGGCTGTCAGAGTTGCTCTGACAAATTGAAAAGCCATGGCTCCTTACAGTGTTTGCATCCGGAATACCAATAAATTGGCAACATCTAGGCAACTTTGCTGTATTGATGTCCCATTGCTTCCTTCAGCAGGAGGTTTGGTGCATCTGGATGTTTATGGAATCAAGATGTATAAACCCAATTCAACATGTAACACAAAACCAAAAAAAATAGTGGATTCAATGTTTGATAGAGGTGGACATCCTGAACAGGACCTTCCTACAGTATTAAAAGAAGGCGTGGCGAGGTTGCAGTATTTACCCTCCTCCCTGTTGCTGCCATTTTTCTTAAAAGTTTGTTCTGCAGAGCTGGGCCCACACCCACTTCTTCTCAGGCAAAATCCTAATTGAATCTCCGTTCTCTTCCATTACCAGAACAGGCCTTTCCATTCACGAAATGGCAATTCTTGATCCAACACAGTAAATTGCGATAATATAATTACGTAAGCCATATCTCTTCAAACGGACACCCTTTAGATCAGTGATGGCAAACCTTTTAGAGAGCGAGTGCCCAAACTGCAATTCAAAGCCCACTAATTTTTCACAAAGTGCCAATACAGACATTTAACCTGAATACAGGTGTTTGTGAAAGGGCGATGTCGGGTGCCCACAGAAAGGGCTACACGTGCCACCCTTGGCACCCGTGCCATAGGTTCGCCATCACTGCTCTAGATACTAGACTGTGGCATTCAGTACTCAAGCCAGCATGGCCAAGCTGGCTGAAACAATGGGACTTTTAATCTAGCACATTTGGAAGCCACCAGATCAGGGAAAGCTGCTTGGTACTATTTTCCCCACTATGGCCGTGTTACGATTTATATTTGCCCTCTTCCCTTCTCCTTTTCAGTAAGCTGCAATGCTACTTAGGTGGTCTTCAAATCTCCTAGTATACCTGATGACATTTAAGCTAAAGTGTATGATATACTGCTTAATGTTTTGCGAATACGCACTAAGAACTGATGAGCTTTGTAAAAGATAGGCCAAGAAATGTCTAATTTTGGGGTTAGACATAATATCTTTCTTGGGAAGAGAAGAATTTGGGGGGGAAAAGCATCGGTAAAGCATTCACTTTTAACCAGATTCAAAGGCATTTGGAAATTATGCCTTCTTTGCCTAATGGTTGGTTCCCAAATGCATTTGAAAGGAGAAGAGGAAACAGGATGATTATACAGCAAATGACTAGACACAGGGTGGGGATGGGGAGGCCAGATTGCAGACTCTCGCATTCTCTGAAAGAAGGGAAGAGAAAATTGCTTAGTTCCCATGGGATTTTCAATGCAGGAAACCCATATAGGAATGAAAATAAAGAAAGAACAAGAGCAATTCGAAAAGAATGTGTAGCTGATGCCTCAAGACAGTGGTGATGTTGTATAATAGCAAAAACCACCTAGACAAAAATGGAATAGTTTTCAGAAGATACCGGTAGCATATAATTCTGCTCCTGCTACTTTAGTGGGCCACCAGCAAGGGGGAAACTGTTGGAGGGCCCCCCTCCATGTCTGCCCAAACAATATTTGTTCTGTGTCTGTTCCACTGTTCCAGAACCCTTTATTCTGGACAGCTCTTATCCCGTCCAAGGCCTGTAATCACAATAGTCTCCATATTGATATCAAGTTTTTGCTTTATAGTACCAAAGAAAAGTTTAAGTAAGATGTCCAAGAAAAGCAGAAAAGCAATACAGTAGTAAGTAACAATTATCTTCCAATGCAAATATTTTAGGCGAAACCCTAAGATTTATGGGTCATTATTGCAAACTGCTTTTAAAAAGCAACTGCCATTCCCAGACACATCAGTTGGCTGGGCTGAGAGTGCTTTGGACTGAAAGAACCACAGGAGAGAATTCTTGATCAGATGGTCTCATCACTTAATACAAGTCAGCTTCATATGTGCAAGAATTATAAGAAGAAATGAGGAGTAGTTGAGAGGTACAGTACAACTAGTACAACAACATATGGTGTCTATAGAGGAATGAATGCATAGAAAAAAGGAGATATGGATCTCTCTTTCATCCTGTACTAGCACAGATGAACAGGCAAGAAGAGAAAAGAAAGGTCCCCAGATCAAGTGCTGGAAAGAAAAGTCCCAACGAGCACTAGGGCTGGGGCCTCAGTGATGGCAAGGGACATGGAACATCCACTGAGTTTGTCCCAGCTATACAGGACTGCAGGAACCCTCATACACATTTTATTGTGGCATATAGTTGGCCCCTGCAAAGGACTGGATCAGTATTATAGATCTGGCTGATAAAAAACAAAGCAGGTAGCTTATATTGTGCTTAAAGCACTCTTTGGTGGTTTATAATTTAATTAATCTGTTCTAATGATTGTTATTATATATTTATTTGCTTTTATCTGTAGCCCATCTTGCTCCTGTTTTATGCTGTTGTTATATATTATTTACTAGTTAGAGTGTTTTTACTTATATACTTGTGCTTATTTGTTATATTGTATTTTACTGCTTATGGTTTGATTTCTGTTCAGCTTGTAAACCGCCCAGAGTAGCCATGTAGCTAGATGGAGCGGTATATAAATTTAATAAATAAAATAAATAAATAAATTAGGCAGGTTAGATACTCATTTTACCAACCTCAGCAGGATAGAAAGCTGAGTCAGCCATGAGTCGGCTACCTGGGATTGAACCCTGGGTTGTGAGCACAGTTTTGGCTGCAGTGCAGCAGTTTAACCACTGCACCATGAGGCTCCTTGAACAAAGGTTCATTATGTTCATGCCACCCAACTGTTAAATTTTTTGCCTCCTCTTTTCCAGTGGTTCAAAGTAGGCTGTTGACATGTCCATTGTTCGTGCTGATGTGTCAGTCAGAGCTTTGAAAGTTATTTGTTGGAAGTATAGTACAACTTATAAATCTAGTAACTTTCAAGAGGGGGCCCTCTTGAAAGACCCGCCCGTCAGGGATGTGAGAGGGATGGCTTGCAGACACAGGGCCTTCTCGGCAGCTGCCCCCAATTTATGGAATGCCCTCCCAAGTGAGATCCGCCTGGCGCCAACATTGATGACATTTCGGCACCAGGTAAAAACCTTCCTGTTCCACAAGTTTTTTAATTGATACAATATAGACTGTGGGTCCTCTGATGGCAATTTTAGTGTAATGATTTTAGTGTAAGTTTTTATTATTGTTTTAATTATTTATTGATATCTGATGTTTTAACTGTTTTAATTTTTGATTGTAAGCCGCCCAGAGACCTTTGGGTAGTGGGCAGCATATAAGTTGTAAAAATAAATAAATAAATAAATAAATAAATAAATAAATAAATAAATAAATAAATAAATA
>JAHTLZ010000015.1:9210830-9222162 GCA_023846285.1 Phrynocephalus versicolor
ATAAATAAATAAATAAATAAATAAATAAATAAATAAATAAATAAATAGAACAGGTTATCATTTCTCATGCAAAAAATAGCAAAGTTGAAACTCATTCCTTTCTGAGACCATTACACATTGGTGACCCACAAATGAGCTGCAGGTAATTACTTCACTTGTGATGCATTAAGTCTAAGCTCTTATCTACATGTAATGTGAAATTTCTGCTCACCTTAGTGCTTCCCCCCCACACCCAGTGCCATGCCTAGAGATAAAATGCCATGAAAAAAAGATGATTGGCAGCTGATCTTCAGTGGCATTGTAGCTCTCTGAATGTTAATGGAAAGGATCTCTTTGAATGGGCATCAAACCTAACTGGGGTGGGACAGAAAGGCAGACACTGTCTATGCAAGGCTATATACCCTGTTTCTCCGAAAATAAGACCTCCCAAAAAATAAGCCCTAGCAGGATTTATATGCATTTGTTAAATATAAGCCCTACCCCGATAATAAGACCTGGTGATGGGCGTGGTTATGTGCATTTTGGCACAGAGCAGAAAGGAAGATTGGAATACCTTTTATCTGCCACAACTCCTTTCTCCAAGCCATTCGCACTTGCGCGGGGGGCAACCGCATCACTCGTTTCTCCTAGCCATTCGCGCATGCGCATGAAGTAACCGAAAATGGCGGGCAGAATACAATAACCTCAGTCCACATGTTGATCAAGGAAATGCTAAGAAGCGCAATTGTGGTTCAGGTCTGCAACCTTTATTTCCTGAGCTGGAAAACATAATCTGTGAATGGATTGCTGACAGGAGAGCAAAGGCTTTGGTTGTGCGCAGAGCTGACATTCAAGCATGTTATACTTCCCCTGAAAATAAGCCCTAGTGTGTCTTCTTGAGAAAAAATAAATATAATACAGTGTCTTATTTTCGGGGAAACACGGTATTTTGGAGTTCAATGTGAATCTCTTTCATTTGTTCCTCTACTTGTAAACTTGTCAGAAATTTTCTAACAGGAAAGTCATTCTAGCAACTTGTTGCAGTAGATCAGAGATGAGGAATGTGTACCTCCTCAGAGATGGCTGAATTTCAGTTCTTGCCATTCCTTTGTTGTTGTTTTTCAGTCGTTCATTCGTGTCCAGCTCTTTGTGACCCCATGGACCAGAGCTCGCCAGGCCTTCCTATCCTCCACTGCCTCCTGGAGTTTTGTCAAATCCATATTGGTTGCATCGATGACACTGTCCAACCATCTCATTCTCTGCCGTCCCCTTTTCCTTTTGCCTTCAATCTTTCCCAACATCAGGGACTTTTCCAAGGAGTCCTCTCTCCTCATGAGGTGGCCAAAGTACTGGAGCCTCAGCTTCAAAATCTGTCCTTCCAGTGAACATTCAGGGTTGATTTCTTTCAGGGTGGATAGGTTTGATCTCCTTGCAGTCCAGGGGACTCTCAATACTCTCCTCCAGCACCACAGCTCAGAAGCATCAATTCTGCGGTGATCAGCCTTCTTTATAGTCCAGCTTTCACTTCCATACATCACTACTGGAAAAACCATAGCTTTGACTATCCTGACCTTAGTTGGCAAAGTGATGTCTCTGCTATTTAGAATGCTATCTAGGTTTGCCATTGCTTTTCTCCCAAGAAGCAGGCCATTCCTTACAATTAGCTAAACTGGCTATGAGTCATGGGAATTGCAATCCACACACATCAGTGGACTGTTGTACAGTACAGGTATTCTAGGACTACAAGTCCCATAAATCTTGGCCAACACAGGTAGTGGCGAAGGGTTCTGGGAGTTTTAATCCAAGAACATCTCGGGACCCAAGGTTGGGAACCAATATTGTAGATGAATGACAAGATTACAGTGTAAATATATTTAATCAATCAGGAAATCTGTGCTTAAAAATAATAAAAAAATAAACAATTTATATATGAGATAGCTATCTATGTTATTCATAAGAAAGAGGCTGGCAAATACAGTATAATCCAATTCATCCTGTCTTTTCTATCTGTTATAATTCTTAAGACTCAAAGAATCAGGATGTAATTACATTTATTTATTTATTTTTGCATTTCTATACCACTCCCATTTCCCGATGGGAACTCTGGGCGGTTCACACAAAAAGTTAAAAACAAGAACATCAGTAAAAAAAATATATATATAGGAGGTATTAGGCAAGAGGCATAAAACTTGACAATAAAAAGAAGAAGGAAAGAAAGAAACACCTTGGTGCAATCCTAGCAATTGCCAAAGGCATCCCTGAACAGCCAGGTTTTAAGGGCTTTCTTGAAGGCTGCCAGTGAGGGAGCCTGGCGTATCTCGCTGGGAAGTTTGTTCCACAACTCTGGGCCGGCCACCAAGAAGGCCCATTTGCGGGTGACTACCTTAGGGGCCTCTCTAGGTGTGGCCACCCGAAGCGAGAGAGCCATGGAGGATCGGGTTGGTCGGGCCAACTCTGATGGTAGGGAGATACGCTCTGCCAGATAATCAGGACCCAGGCCACGGAGGGTTTTGTAAACCAAAACCAATATCTTGAACCTTATTCGGGAGGCAACGGGCAGCCAGTGCAGATGAGCCAGAATGGGGGTGATGTGGTCAAACCTGCCCGCACCAACCACCAACCTGGCCGCCACATTCTGGACCCGCTGCAGTCGCCGAACAAGGTTCAAGGGAAGCCCCATGTAGAGAGCATTGCAGTAATCTATCCTCGACATGACCAACACCTGCACCACTGTCCTCAGGGAGTGCCCATAGAGGTACAGGTGAATCTGGACGATAAGTCTAAGATGGTAGAAGGCCGACCAGGTCACGGCTGCCACCTGGGAATCCAGGGACAGATCCGGATCCATTTCATAAGTGGAAAGCATATTTTAGAAACCTTCTCCTCCATGCAGAAAAAAACTAGACATGCATATGTGTCTGAAGCAGCTACTCTTCCATTGACATGACCAGATTCAAAACTGGCCTTTTGATATTTGTATATGAATAACTTTCAAAGGAAAATATTACCCAAGAGGTTCACTAGACACATCCGTTGGTTTGGTAACTGCTGGGAGGGTGTGAACAATATACGATATACGTATGTCAATAACCTCAGTGCTAAATTTATGATGCAACACAGATGAATAAGTTGCCTATTCATATTACAAATTTAACCTCTACTAGTGATACATCTTGTAAAATCACCTAAATATTGACATTCATTCATGCTGCAACAAACTTCTCAATGACGGACTGCTTCAAACATGACACACATGTTAAAACAGCAGTCCATTTCTGTACTGTACAGGATTAGAATCACAGGCCAAAAGAGATCTGGCCAAGACCTTTACATCTAAGAACATACTCCTGACATCTCCACCTTTTGTCATGTTTAAACTTTGGTACAGCTCTGAGGAAGAGGGTGTCGTCCTCGAAATATTAGTAACTTTTCTGTTATTTTACTGGTACAGTAGCCTCAAGGTATCACCTGGTCTATTTTTGCATTTAATTTTTGTGATGGCTACATGGCTCCTGAACTTGTTTTGCTTCAACTGGAAATACTGAGAGGCCAAAAGAGAGAGAGAGGACTGAATGCAACATTCACAAATGAACATCATCATCATCATCATCATCATCATCATCATCATCATCATCATCATCATGTATAACCCACCTTGGAACCTGCCGTCCTCTTAGAAAACCCAACCTTTTGAGCAATACACAAGGAAGTTACAATTGAAAACATCTGAACCGCGGATCAGATTATGGAATCATGAGTTAAAAGAGGGGTCTGTGATTGAATCAAAACAGCTGCTCAGTGTTAGATCTGCAGTGCAAATAATCCTGAGGCTACATTCAGCCTAATGAATCTCACCTTATTGCAACAGGACTATTCTGAATGTTACATATCCTAAAATCAATAAAAATGTTGCAAGCATCCCCATGCAAATTATTTCTACTGATAGGAAGAAACTGACAATGTTCCATGGTGCTAGGGAAGTATTTTAGATGATTCATAGGCTTTCACATTATCACATGCATTTTCTCAACAACCTCTTGGCATTATGGATGTTCCCTGAGTAATGTGAATGGAAAGAAAAAGCTGCCCTGTGATTCATGACAGGTTATCTAAGAAAAATGGCAGGATTTGAAATGGGACCTCCTAGTCCATATTTCAGCCTCTTAGTTATGATACAACCATTATGTCTTGATGCAACATATATTGTATTTTTCCATCTATAAGATCCCACCATGTATAAGACGACCTCCACTTTTCCAGTCCAAAATTACAGTTTTACTACCACACGGTTCTCTCTTCTGTGTTTAAGATGTCCCTCAATTTTTTAGTCTAACAATTTTAGACAAAAAATATAATCTTATACATGGGAAAATACTGCAAATTGTAGCTTTCATCATCAAACTACTCCCTATACCAGGGATGGCAAACATTTTTGCCACTGAGTGCCCAAACTCAGCAGCGGCGGCGGTGGTCGAGATCAGCGGCAGTGGGGAGGAGGGGGCGAAGGCAGCAAGGGTGATGGAGGGGGCGGGGTCAGGGTCATCGTCGTCAGCGGTGGGAGGGGCAGGGATGGCAGCAGTAATGGCGGCAGAGGCGGGGTTGGGTCAGTGGCGGCAGGGGCGATGGGGACAGGGACGGTGGGGGTGGGATCGGTGGCAGTGGGGGGGCAGGAGTGGGGCGAGGTTGAGAGCAGCAAGGGCAACGGGGTCAGGGTTAGTGGTGGCGGTGGCGGGAGGGGCAGGGATGGGGTTGGTCTTGGTGGCGGGGTTGGCGGAGGCGGGGTCAGGGGCAGCAGGGGGCGGCAGCAAGGGCGGCGATGGCAATGGCGACGGTAGGGTTGGCCTGGCACCCGACATGCTCCCTGCCCCCCCCCACTTCCCCTTCCACAAATTCCTCATAGCTGGTCTAGCAGAGGGGGAAGGGGGACAAGGAGCATGTCGCATGCCAGGCAAAAGCTCTTTCTGTGCCACCTTTGGCACACGTGCCATAGGTTCGCCATCCCTGCCCTATACCAACCATGTATCTTGTTAGCTTGACTGCACTGTCCATGAGGTAAAATTAGTGTGTGTGACATACACACTACACAATATACTTACCTTTTGAGAACAAAGAGGAAAATAATTGTTTATCAGTCTTTCTAGACAGAGATACAGACAGACATATGGAAAAACCGATAGACCTTTCTACAAAGTCCTAGTCCAGTGATGGTGAACCTATGGCACGGGTTCCAAAGGTGGCACTCGGAGCCCTTTCTGTGGGCACCCAACATTGCCCCTTCATAGCTACGTATATACAGGTTAAATTACTGTATTGGCACTTTGCAAAAAATTAGTGGGTTTTGAATTGCAGTTTGGGCACTCGGTCTCTAAAAGGTTCGCCATCACTGTCCTAGTCTGTGAACCTTCAGTAGATTGTATGCTTGCTGAGTACTAGACTGGTCCTAAGCACAGAGAAGCTAATCACCAAAAGACGGGCCATCAAGTGAAGGACTGGCAATAACAGCTATGGACACAATGAATATACGGAGCTGTTGTGATCTGCATATGGTGAAATCTCACATCTTGAAGATGTTGATAGTGTGGCCATAAGCAGTTAACCTGCTCCACTGCAGAGGGGACATGTAGTAAAGCTTAAAGATCTTTTGTTGAGAAAACCTGTCTCTCTTACATCGTGTGAAATAACTGCATCATGACTGCATGACATCAAAGCCAAAGAAAACACCATTCTTCAAAGCACATTCATTATTATGTTCTACTTTAATCTTTTCACTCCTCAGATGGGCATTCAAACATCACAAAGGTAATGCAACATTTATATAAAATTAAATAACAATAGTTGAAAAATAAATACACTTCATGAACATAAATACATAAAGAAATCCATTCTGCTGGGGGGGAAAAGCTTCAGCCAATACTATTTTCTTGCTTCGAAAGTGTCCAAACACATGGAAGCAACACTCCATCTGGTCCAGATGAAGCCTAAACATTTACAGCAGAAAGGGGGTGGCAGGCGTCACAGCCAGGTGAAAACGAGGGAATGCTAAAAGACAATTGTCTCCTATTAGCTACTGTACTAGTGTGTGGCATGGAAACGAGGTAGACAAACATTATTAGTTGTATATTTCAGGTGAAGCCAGAAATACGGCTTTAAATGACTTAATAATGGGGGGGGGACGTCTGCATCTAACTTGGCACCCTTTGGATTACCCCCACTTTTCATACTCTGTAGGCTATTTAAATTATGTTTGCGTGCCATTTAGATCACTGGCGTTTTGATCGCGGCTGGCAAATCAGTGGCTCAGCCTGGCAGACGTTTCTCTGGGTCAGGAGAGGGATATTTTTCACATGGAAGGACATGTGGAATTTAGCCAAGAGCTCTCAATACTTTGGGTCACAAGATTCTCAATGAAAGCAGCACCGGTCATTCATGCAAGAAAAGAAACACATTTTGCCGCTCCGTACACCTCCCTAAAGAACAATGCACGATCTTTGCTCGGAAGGACTCAGCTACTTTATCAAGGTTCAGAATGAGAGGAATTTTTGGCATTGGGCAGCTTATCCGTCTGCCCTTTCACCACCAGTCCCTGGCAAGAAGCAAGGGGTGGGCAGAAATACTCCTGTTTTTATTGCATAGAGGGAAGGAGGATACATAAATGCAATACAGGGTACATGTACTTTTGCACCACACTCTGCTGTGTTGTCCATCCCAGGTCTGGTATGTTTACATTTAACCACATCAAAGCGAATTCTCTCTCTGTGTGTGTTGTGTCGTTACAGTCATGACTGACTCTTCGTGACTCCATGTCCATGGAGTTTTCTTGGCAGGAATACTGGACTGGTTTGCCAGTTCCTACTCCAGGCGCCTACAGCACCTAGTATTCCCAGGTGGTCCCCAATCCAAGTACTAACCAGGGCCGACCCTGCTTAGCTTCCGAAATCAGGCGAGATCGGATATGCTTAGGGCATCTAGGCAGCTCAAGCAAATTCTGTACACTATTTATTAGGCATTAAGCATCTACTTAATGGCCTGACTCCAGGTATATTTGTTTTTCAGCCTTGGAGAACATTTGGAAAAATAGGTCCATTTAGCCCTGTTTGATTTCTAGTTTTCAAGGATGTACAAAAAATGCACAAATTTTAAGATGCTATGATATATTTGCAGTCTTTAAAGGTTTCCTTGAAAAGTTCTGGGCTGCTATTCACAAAAAGTCTTAAAGAGTAGCTGTTGTAATTGCCATCTGTGTTCACGGGCTGCAACCTGCTTCACCTCTTGCTACGGTTACCCATGGACAATTTGAATCTAATTGGAATGTCCGGTTAAAGAAGGCTTGGAAAAGTTCTGCTGTAGTGAAAAGCCATCCAGCCACAAAGGGCCAAGGAGTTCCAGCAAGGAGTGCTTCTAGAAAACCTCAAAGAAAATGCCACGAGATCAATACCAGATTTCTCCAGAATGGTCTTTTCACCTCACACACTCTTGCTTCAGAGAAAGGGACAGCCAAACTAACACATTGCAGTGTACTTATGTTTGGGGAAAAAAACCAATGTATCCAGATGCCGCACCAACTTTCCCTCTTGGTATGAAATGGCAACATTAGCACCTCAGATGAACATACTTTACAGTACTGTTTCTTGAAATGATAAAGCACCATGAACGTGTCATTTAAACCAAGGTATATATACTGTTTTATTCACCCAGTATGGTGTCTAAAACAGTCACAAAACACTCCACAGAAATAACCGTAAAAGAAGGCACAACCACAGGGAAACCATGCCTGTCTATCTAGGTTCTAGGATGTTCATATTTTGGTTGGGAATGACCCTCTTTATATAAAGTGCTTTAGAGTCAAATTAGGATTTGAAAGAAACCTTCAAATTACATTGTAACAATATTTAAATGGATAAATTGGTGGCTTTCTGTCTGGACACTGTTGTCCCATGGTTTAAATTCACGCAGCTCATAAGGGACAGATGTTCCCTGTTACAAGTTCCCAGGCATTCAGTAAGGGTTGCTGCTGGTATGTTAATACAGTGGTAACACGATTTAAGAGCAGCTTAAATTAAGAGCAATTCAATTTAAGAGTGGAAAAATGTTGGTATTTTAACTGCTGCCTTACAAATTTTAGATATGGTCTGCTCGACTTACAATTTTTTTTTCATTTTAACTTATTTTTTCAATTTTTTAGATAGGTACCCGGACTTAAGAGTAGTTCGACTTAAGAGCAGGCATTTGGAACGAATTAAATTTGTAAGTCGAGGTTACCCTGTATTATCTTTTGCCATGAGGAAAGACTAGTTATCTCGGGATTGCTCTTGGAATATTCATATTTTATATTTTCTTCTAAGTGCATATTTCGCATGCTCTAATTACCTTCGTATTAGTGCTTGCAGAGTAAACAAAAGTTTTGTAGAACTTTTAAGACCAACTAGTTTTTTATTTTGCAAAAGTTTTGGGTGTGTCCAAGCACACACCTTCAGATGAATGGAGTGGGATGGAGTGTTGGTGTGTTTGGGAGGGGGGCATTTAAAACTGTTCACAAGGAGGGGGTGTCAAGGGAAGGCAACAATAAGGTGTGGTTAATAAGCACAATCTCTGGCATGGGCAGAGGCAGCTTAGCCCTTTGAGGAAACTGGAAAAAAAAGATGGACACAAAAAGTCATACATCCTGACTGCTTCCCGTGAAGAGTGAAGGGGAGCTACTACCCTATGGATCTTTTTATTTGCTAGGGAGGAAGGATTGGATCCACGGGCCAACTCGATTTTGAAAAGATCTTGGATAGAAAAGCTGCATGCATATCTTTAGGCCTAGGTTCCTCTTCCTTTGTCCCTTGAACAATGGGCTTGGACAACATTTCTTGCGATGCCTATTCAGATCTCTTAAAGTAACGTTGGAAATGGCATACATACAGTGATGGTATTTTCCAGATAAACTATAGAGCCGGTTCCTGGCCTTTGGGCCTTTTCACACAACCCCTAAAATCCGCAGCAAATGGCTCCCAGATCCGGAGCTTAAAATTGTTTCCCCACCAGCTCCAGAGTTTACAAAAAATTAAGTGCGACCACGCCCACCTAAGCGCGTCCCAGTGCACTTTTCAAGTACCTGCTTTCTGGGGGTGAAAAATTCCTGATGCGGATGGAACGCTTCTGTTTGTTGTTGTTTTTGCCCCCCGCCCGTTTAAGGGATACTAAGAGACTGGAATGCTGCCGGGAGCAGAGCAAGACAGCAGAACGGAAGTGAGCCAGCATTCTTTTCTTCCTTTTTTTTCTCCCTTCCCTCACGCAGACAGCAGCCAGGAGTGTGGAGGGGGTGGGAACACAGGAACAGTGACAAACCCCCAAGATCTCTGGTCCGAATTTAAGTGGCCAGCGGGTCTTAGGGGTCATGTGAAAAGGCTCATAGTGGAACTGGAAAAGGTGCAAAAGAGAGCAAGTAAAATGATTACTGGACTGGGGCACCTCCCTTATGAGGAAAGGCTAAAACATTTGGGGCTCTTTAGTTGGGGGGAAAAGGCACCAGGGGGATATGGCTGAGATACACAAAATAATGCAGAGCATGAGTAAAGTGGACAGAGGGATGCTCTTCTCCCTCTCACAAAATACCAGAACTAGGGAAAATCCACTCAAACTGAGGGTGGAGAACAGACAAAATAATTTTTTTTTGCCCAGCATGTTGTTGGAACTCCACAGGATGTGGTGATGACGTCTCACCTGGATGCCTTCAAAAGGGGATTGGACAGATGCCAGAGACCAAGCTAACACTTGATGCCACCCAAGGCAGAATCATCCATATGCCAGACCTATTTATTTACCTTTTGTTTGTTTGCAGAGTGATAATAATAATAATAATTAGAGATGGGCACGACTTAGCGGTATTTTTGTTTTCGTTTCCGTTTCCGTTACGTAACGAAATGAAAAACGAAAAACGGCTCAGAATTGGAACGGAAACGGAAACGAAACGACTAATTTCGAGCCAATTTTCATTTTTCATTACTGGAAAAACACATAATGGAGCTAAATGGGAAGAAACGAAAAAATTTTCGTTTTCGTTTTTTCATTTTCGTTACGTAACGAAATGAAAACGAAAAATTTTGAAATTAGCTCACGAAAACGGAAACGAGCCGAAACGGACCCCTAGCCGAAAACGAAAACGAACAATTTTTCTGAGTCGTGCCCATCTCTAATAATAATAACTGATAAACAGATTTGTACTGCACTGATCAGAAAAGTAAGGATACAGAATAAATTATCTAGATGACAGCTGCTTTGCATTGTCATGGGTTGCAAGTCTGACATTTGGCAAAGGTTGTAGAACAAGTGTTAAAAACAGGTCAAAGAATCTCACATAGATGGGAAGGAAAGGTTTCAGTGTAACACCGCTAGTTACTTTCATTTTCTTGCAAACGGTTCCGGATAGAGGAGATCCGTAACGTGCAGCACTTACAGTGGGATAAGGAATGTATATAAACCATTATGAAGCAGAAGGTGCCTTGTGAAATAAGCAGGTTTCCTAGCTGAAGCCCTTCCTGAATGCCTATTTTATTTTGAATGTATCAACCCCCCCAAAAAGCTTTTCTTAAGTGCAGTCTTTTTTTTTCCTTTTTGAAAAAACAAAACAAAACAAAAACCAAACACACATGCACGCCAAATATTAGCACCTTGACTTTACGGACATTCGTTTCATTCATATATGACAAAGGAGTATAACAAAAGAAAAAAAAGAAGCACGCTATGTTCGTACCGAGCTCCATGGGCCAGTATTCCAAGCAGCATCTTCAGGGCAGTCCTGCATATTGCACTGCTCACGGTCTGGTGGCTTGTCAAGGATTTCACAGCTCAGATCAGTAAATCTCTCTCCATTGGGATGCTGGCACACAACCAGCCTTGTTCTGGTTCCTCCACCGCAGGGCTTTGTACACTGGGGGGGGGGAGCAACAGATGCAGATCACATTCAAAACTCATTTATATTCCACTTCTCCTCTCTCCTCCTCCCTCTTTCATCTTGCAGAAAGTCACTCCGGATGGTAGTTTTATTTTGAGTTAAGAAAGTTATTATTCTAGATAAATGAGTAAGGTTACTATTGATGTAGTCAAAAATAAAAATGATGACCTAACTTATAGTCAGTTCCCATCTTCAGTAAAAGTACCAATAATAATAATAATAATAATAATAATAATAATAATAATAATAATAATAATAGTAATAATAATAATAATAATTTGCTGATACATCACATAGTCCTAAATGCTTAGCAAGCATTCAACTAGTGATTTGTATTACAAAATCCAGTGTAGTTAGCTGCGTGGTTGTTTAATAATAATAATAATAATAATAATAATAATAATAATAATAATAATA
>JAHTLZ010000015.1:9226868-9244826 GCA_023846285.1 Phrynocephalus versicolor
GAAGAAGAAGAAGAAGAAGAAGAAGAAGAAGAAGAAGAAGAAGAAGAAGAAGAAGAAGAAGAAGAAGAAGAAACACAAATACTGTAAATCGAAACCATTTAGCAATTCAAAATAAAAACAAATGAAAAAATAAAGAGCTGGTAAAAATTATCATCTTGTACTTCCTCCTTTCTCAGAACATTACTCTTGTTATGTTTTGGACTACAGGCTCCATAAATGTTTTCTGCATGGCCAACTGTCAGAAATTATGAGTGCTGTACCACAATTTGGTGCTCTACCACTGAGCTTTAGCCCCACAGCCAAATTCTGTCAGTGACAGTTTCTGTAATCCAGCTAGGCTCTGTTTCCCACTGCTCCTAGAAATTGGGATCCTACTCTGAATAAAGGAGGCTGATCTAAATGTATTTTTAAGGTCTATACGGGGTTAGAGTTTCCAAACTGTACACACCTCGAAAGAAGTGCATACAGTTTGGAAACTCTATCTGGAATATAATGAAGGAAAACTGACTACTAGCATAGAAATGCAGTGAGTAAATCCATATCATGGGGCGGGGGAGGAAGAGCAAGAACCATGCCTACAGTGCAAACCGATCCAAGTGATTGGCCTTGTCTGGATGGACCCTTAGATTCTCCTGCTCCTCAACCCAAAAGTTGCTTACCGAGCTCCATTCCATGGCTTTCCATCGCCCACATGGAGTAACCATGCACACTTCTGTCGCCAATGGCTTTGGGAGCTGGAAGCAGGCGGCTTCATCAGCCACAGAGCCCTGATCATCACGACAGCTGACGTATCGCATCCTGGTACCCTTCCCGCAGGTAGCCGAGCACTGGGGGGGAAATGACAAGAATGCTAATAGGAAAACCTAAGCCTTTGCCCAAGACCTTCACCGCTCTAAGAAGGCAAGGGAAGCAAAAGTGTCTCCTTTCAACTTAAGCTGACCAATTTAACGTACAGGAGTCCAGGATCCATATCTCCACTGGGTTCGGTGGCTGTTCTGCTTAACCTCGGGACTACGTGGATGAAGATGACACGGGGCTATTTCACAGTCCTGTTTGGTTAATAAGAACATTAAAAAATGTTGCCATGGAATATCAATAATCTACACAGGCATTTCCACATAGATTAGGAATTAAAATAATACATTTACGGAAGGTGCAGACACCACCTTCCATCACCTTTTACAAGTTCATTTTCCAAAGATTTATCTTATCTTAATGCCTGATATTCCCAGTACATTTGACAAACTGTGAAATAAATATACCCAAAGGCTACCATCTAACGGTTTTCATCTACTTGTCATATTTTGCCTTCCCACTTCAAAACACCAGCCCTAGCAAACAGCTGCATGACAATTTTGCTACTACTAATTAATTCTTACAATACTAAAATATATCACATGCCATCCAAAGCAAAGATTACCCCAGCTGAGGGGATGAGAATAAAGCTAAAAAGGGAATAAGGGCAGGCAATTCATTGAGAGTGGTGGTATGGTAGCCTGTCAGGGGAAATTTTAGTCATAGAATCATAGAATCATAGAGTTGGAAGAGACCTCAAGGACCATCCAGTCCAACCCCTGCCATGCAGGAACCCCCATCACAATACCTGTGACAGATGGCCATCCAGCCTCCGCTTAAAAACCTCCAAAGAAGGAGACTCCACCACCCTCCGTGGCAGCATATTCCACTGCCGAACAGCTCTAACTGTCATAAAGTTCTTCCTAATGTTCAAATGGAATCTCTTTTCCTGTAGTTTGAAACCATTGTCCTGAGTCCTAGTCTCTGTAGCCATGGAAAACAAACCTGTTCCCTCTTCAATATGACATCCTTTCAAATATTTAAACATAGCTATCGTATCCCCCCTCAGCCTTCTTTTTGAAAGGCTAAACATTCTCAGCTTCCTAAGCCGTTCCTCATGACATTTCTTCAAGTCTTTCAACCATCCTGGTCTCCCTCCTCTGTACCCACTCGAGGTTGTCAACATCATTTTTAAATTGTGGCACACAGAACTGGACACAGTACTCCAGTTGGGGTCTGACTAGAGCAGAATAGAGTGATACTATCACTTCCCTTGATCTAGACACTATGGTTCTGTTGATGCAACCAAGAATCGCATTGGCTTTCCTGGCTGCCGCATCACAGTGCTGACTCATATTCAGTTTGTGGTCCACCAAGAGTCCCAGATCCCTTTCACAGGCACTATTTTCCAGCCAGGTATCTCCCATCCTATATCTGTGCAATTCATTCTTTTTACCTAGCTGCAGCACCCTATATTTCTCTCTGTTGAAATCCATTCTGTTAGCTTTGGCCCAGCACTCTAATCTGTCAAGATCTTTTTGAATTTTCATCCTGTCCTCGAGTCTAGGGAATTAGCAACCCCTTCCAATTTGGTATCATCTGCAGAGTTAATTAGCATGCTCTCTATTCTCTAGTCATTAGAAAAGGTTTGTTGAAGAGAGGAGGAAAAACTAATGGAGGCTGCGACTATTTCGTTCATACTGTAGGTGGTGAATGAGACTTGAAATTCCCCTCTTAGGCTTAAAACAAAAACAAAAACCAGCATTGTGCGGTTGCTTAATTATGTAAACTGGCCCAAGTGGCCTGTAAGGGCTCAATAAGCAAAGCAAAGGATCCTGAACCCACACTGCTTGTGAACAGCCAAACTGTCAGCAATAAATCTAGGCTAAAACTGTTGCCCCCAACATATATCTTTACCATGTTCCCTCCATCCTTGGCTTTAGCTGTACGCCTCGTAAGACCCATCCCTCCCCCTGGGTTCCCTGATTAAGTAGAAGTGCTCTTTCTTCCCCCTTCCCTCAATGCACCACAGATGGCTGTGTGGCCCTCCCTGTGGGCGGACAAAAAACCCTCAGGGGCTCCACCTGCAACCTTGACCTTTGTAATGGGGCTTCATGACCTCTATGGCATTGTTAGAAGAACGGAGACTGTTGCAGATGCCTGCGTTTGCCCACCTACCTGTGTATCTGTTGGCTTGGTGGCTGCATTGCATTCGTTATCATCTACCACAGACACATAGGAACCAACCACACATTTCACAGCTCTCATCTGGTAGCCCGGACCACATGTTGCAGTGCACTGTGGAAAGAGAACATGTGTGTGTGTATAAGGGGTGCAGTAAACCCTAAAATTCCAAGAGGAGAAGGAAGGACAATTATATCTAAAGGAGTATTTATCTATCAACTCATGGGCTCTGAGCTATCCATGATGGATCAGGATAGAGATCTTGGTGTGTTGGTGGACAGCTCCATGAAGGTGTCTACCCAGTGTGTGGCAGCGGTGAAGAAGGCCAATTCCATGTTAGGGATTATCAAAAAAGGGATTGAAAATAAAACAGCCAACATATTAATGCCATTGTACAAAACAATCGTAAGGCCGCACCTGGAGTATTGCGTACAATTCTGGTCACCGCATCTCAAGAAAGACATAGTGGAACTGGAAAAGGTGCAGAAGAGAGCAACTAAAATGATTACTGGGCTGGGGGATCTCCCTTATGAGGAAAGGCTAAAACATTTGGACCTCTTTAGTCCGGAAAAAAGGTGCCTGAGGGGGGATATGATTGAGACGTACAAAATAATGCAGGGCATGAGTAAAGTGGATAGAGGGACACTCTTCTCCCTCTCACGAAATACCAGAACTAGGAGACATCCACTCAAACTAAGGGTTGGAGAGTGACAACAGATAAAATAATTTTTTTTACCTAGCATGTTGTTAGTCTGTGGAACTCCCTGCTGCAGGATGTGGTGATGGCATAGATGCCTTCAAAAGGGATTAGACAGAATCCTGGAGGAAAAGTCCATCACAGGTTACAAACCATGACGGAGATGTGTAATCTCCAGGCTTAAAACCAGGGTCCTTCAAGGGCCAGATGCAGGGGAGTGGTATCAGGAGATAGATATCTAGTCTCGTGTGCTCCCAGATGCATTTGGGGGGGCCACTGGGAGATAGAGGAAGCTGGACTAGATGGTCCTTTGGCCTGATCCAGCATGGCTCTTCTTATGTTCTTATGTTCTTAGGAGTGGGCTGTAGGGTTTATACCCTGTGCAGCAGGCTTTGTGGCCCAGCGGCATTAATTCTAAATCCATTATTTAGAGGGAAGGAAGTTCAGCATGCCAAATGTCATGTGCCCAATGTATAGCAGTTTAAAACAAATATGGGCCTCTTTCTCCCACTTCAGCCCCTTCCATTTCAAATTAGGTCAAACAGTTAAAATCAGCTGCTTCCGCAGGAATCGTGCATGCTTCATTTATTCCCTTCAAATATACATGTGCAAGTGTTTAAATCATTTACCGTTCTGTGGGTTATGAATCTCATTTAATCTCTGTCACATTTCCTCACCAAACCGACAACAGCAACAATCTTAATGGAACATGATCAGGACAGGAAGGCGAGACCTGCTGAGGAGACGTTTGTGTGGTCTGGGCAGGTTAAGCCACTGACTTGCTTTTGAATGCACTGCTAAACAACAGCCCACGGCTGCATCAGACTGTGAATGAGGACTGTCATGGGGGGGGGGGTCGGTGGTAAAGCCTCGCTCCGTATGTAGTTTTTAAACATTTAAAGGACAACATGAATTTTCTTTTTCAAGTCACTCATAGCTCCGTGTAAAGCGCCTTAATCAAAACCTGCCCTGTTCCTGAGGTTATTCTCATTAAGCTACCTGTTTAAGGGGAAAAGAAGTTTGGAGCCGTGCAGCCATTAAAACAAACAAAATCAAAACGAGATGGGTGATACCTTCATAGGCTGCTAGTAGAAAAAAAGTTGCCGAGCTTTCGAGAGCACAAGCCCTCTTTTTCAAAGCAGGTATAAAAGTCCAAACATGGGAAGGGATGCAATTTGCCAGGAGAGAGTTCTTAAAAGTTCACTTAGTAAGATGGATGCCAGGCTTCTTCTTGGAAGGCACAAAGCAGCATGGGGCTGGACTTTACAGTTTAAACAAAGAGTGCCATGGTATGGGCACCTCCCTCTTGCTTACAAACATTAACTCTCTATTGGCCCTTCGAAGCAGAGCTCCTGGTTGGCCAGAAATGGGTTAGAAGTAGGAGGTTAATGCAAAAACACATGCTCTCCAGTAAGGGTTGGGGAATTTTAAAGTTGTTTTAAGACTGCATCACCCCCA
Source organism: Phrynocephalus versicolor (assembly GCA_023846285.1). Lineage (NCBI taxonomy): Eukaryota > Metazoa > Chordata > Lepidosauria > Squamata > Agamidae > Phrynocephalus > Phrynocephalus versicolor. The sequence goes on from JAHTLZ010000015.1 coordinate 9,232,003, forward strand.
TTCTGGCTCGCCTGCATTGGTTGCCCGTTGCCTCCCGTATAAGATTCAAGGTGTTGGTTTTGGTTTACAAAACCCTCCATGGCCTGGGTCCTGATTATCTGGCAGAGCGTATCTCCCTACGACCAGAGCTGGCCCGACCCACCCGTTTCTCTATGGCTCTCTTACTCCAGGTGGCCACCCCCAGGGAGGCCTGCAGGATAGCAACTTGGCCAGCGTGGCCAGTCCATCGCTTTGGAACAAGCTACCCGGTGAGATACGCCAGGCTCCCTCACTGACATCCTTCAGGAAAGCCCTTAAAACCTGGCTGTTCAGGGATGCCTTTGGCGACTGCTAATGTGATACCAAGTTGTTTCCCCCTCCCCTTCTCTTTTGTCATGGTTCTTAAGTTTTTGCCTCTTGCCCAGCACTATTTTGCTATTTTATATTGTTTTATTGTTGTCTGTTTTTAAGCCTATTGTGTGAACCGCCCAGAGTTCCTTTGGGAAATGGGAGCGGTATACAAATGCAAAAATAAAATAAAATATAAATAAAATAAGTTGTTTAAGGGACTACAGCATCCTGGCAGAGCATAAAAAGGTTTCTTGTCCTATAGCACACCTTCGAACGATCTCAGTCTCAGACCACCTCAAGTTGTTCCTGACACCTGGAAGGCCAATAATACCAGCCTAAAACAATATATAATTTAACAGCCCAGAATGACCTCGCTGCCAGAGGGGCTGTATAAAAATCCAATAAATAAATAAATAAATAAATAAATAAATAAATAAATAAATAAATAAATAAATGGTAAAGTGGTTACTGTGTTTGAGCAGGAATTGTGAAATCTAAGTTCAAGTTCCCCCAAAGGGCCTGTCATTTGTCTGGGCCAGACTGATCTATTGTATAGGACGGCTTTGCTAAATTTATATATTTTAGCACCAACACTTGCAGTAGCAAGGATACCTTAGAAGTGAGTGGGGTGCATCTAGGCCTGCCCCTTTGCTCCCCAAACTGCATCCATGTTAAATTCAGGCTCAAAGTGTCCAAGTAATGAAGACCAAATTGTAAAAGGTATTGAAGTGCTATATTAGCATCTCTCATACATGGATTAGTGTGGACATGGGACTGTTGGAACAGCTATTTCATGATCTCTTCAACCCATCACTTCGAAGAGTTACCTAGGGATCTGGGGACATAGTACAAAAAAGTAACTTTTCCAAGCTCTGTTTCTGCCGTGTTCTTGTTGGCGTCTTGGTTTGCTCCATTCCTTTTATTCACCTTGTAGGTTTACTACAAGATTTGACCCTTTCTTGATGAGACCTCCCTGAGAGCAGTTGTGTATGCACTGGTGATTTCCCAGACTGACTACTGCAACATGCTCTACATGAGGTTACCCTTGAATCTGATCCATAGACTAAAGTGGGTGCAGGATGTGTCAGCCAGGCTGGTGGTTGGCACAAGCAAATACTGTATATACTCGAGTATAATTAGGGCTGAAAAAAGGGGTCCTCAGCTTATATTCAGGTCAATACTTTTAGCCACTGAGGCAAGTTTGGGTCAGTGGCTAAAAGTCATTTTAAACATTGTGCACCACTTCTCCTGACCCCCCCCCCATGTTTAAAATGACTTTTTAAAAAGTCATTTTAAAACAATGTTTAAAATGACTTTTAGCCACCAACTCAAGCACTTGCCTCGGTGGCTAAAGGTCATTTTAAACATCACACACACACACAGGTCACAAACGAGGAGTTGCCAAGCCCTGCTGCATTTCTCACCCTAGGCTTATACTTGAGTCAATAAATTTTCTCAGTTTTGGGGGTTTAAATTAGGGGCCCCGGCTTATACTCGGGTTGACTTATACTCGAGTATATACGGTATGACCGCATCACTCCCATACTGACTCACCTGCACTGGCTACCTGTTGCGTCCCAGATCAGGTTCAAGGGGATGGTTTTAACTTATAAAACCCTCCGTGGTTTGTGACCTGAATATATGACAGAGCGCCTATCCTTTAGATCAGGCATGTCCAAACTTCGGCCCTTCAGATATATTGGACCACAACTCCCACAGTTCCTTGTCATTGGCAATATAGGCTTGGAATTCTGGGAGTTGTGGTCCAAAACATCTGGAGTGCTGAAGGTTCGCCACCACTGAACTATATCTTCTTTAGCTCTGGCACTCAAAGTGGCCACCCCTAGGGAAGCCCCAAAAACTGTTATGAGAAACCAGGCTTTCTCAGTGGCCACCCTGGCACTTTGGAACAGACTGCTAGTTGAAATCTGTTTGGCTCCATCTGTGGCAATGTTTAGGAAGTCTTTGAAGACCTGGCTCTACCGTGAGGCTTTTGGCAGTGCTGCAGGTTACTCGACACCTACATGACTCCCTATTACGATCTGCTTACTCTGTATGTTTATTATGTTTATTTAATATATGAAAAAATTCTTTTTATTTCATTGCGTTAACTTTCCTTGTACACTGCCTGGAGTTGTTCTTTGAATTAAACTTGGCAGCATATAAATAAATAAATAAATAAATAAATAAAAAAATAAATAAAAAAATAAATACTGAGTAAAGAATCACATTTTAAAAAAATAGTGCTAAAATGTTTCTATATATGAGAGCTCATTAAAACCATGGTGGCAGCAAAAAGCAAGGAACAAAATGGCTTCCCATACCTGTCCCCATGGTCCAACCTGCCACGCGGCACATTCCTGCTGCTGACAAGTTTGGATAGACTCTGGTTTCGTCTCAGCACCGCAAAGCCTGTCGTTCAGTCGCTCGCCTCCAAACTGGCACCAGATTTGCCGGTGCTTTTGCCCTTTCCCACAGGTTACCAGGCACTGCAGCAAGAAAACACCAACGTAGGTGACTTGTCTAAATTCAGAGCAACTGGAAAATATTCATAAGACCAAGAGGACATTTTAAGGACGGGACTGACCATCTCGGGCCTCTGAAAGCCCTGACCGTGGCTGGAGCCAGATGGTCTGCCCAGTGGGTGGCCTGCCCAACCATACCGCCAATGTAGAGAAATGTTATGTGGACAGGTTTGGACTACAAAGCAAGGCTGGGTAAGGATATAAAAGAAGGACATTCCTTTTGTGGAAATGTATTTCAGTAAGTTCTTTCTGTGCCTGCTGAGCACAAGCCTTTAGTCAGGCCAGAAGGGAGTGCCAGTTATGCCAACTCAGCTTACTCAGCTGTCAAGGAGGAAAATAAGTCTGTCATACAATGAGATTTCATAGACAAGGATCATCGGCTGATAGTGAGGGTATCTGGATAGATAGTGCAGTTTTCTCCCCCTTATAAAACAGAACAGTTTATTTTTTAGGGTTTTTTTGGGGGGGGATGTCACACACCTCAGTCTCGAGCAGAAAGAAGCATACTAGATTGGTTCCAGACACACCTCCGTGAAAATCAATCATGTTTTCATCTTAACTGAAATCAACGGGATGTGCTAACTATAAGTAAAAGGAGTTACGGAGCGACTTATTCCAGTTAAGAAAATAAGAACATAAGAAGAGCCATGTTGGATCAGGCCAAAAGCCCATCTAGTCCAGCTTCCTGTATCTCACAGTGGCCCCACCAAATGCATCTGGGAGCGCATGAGACTAGATATCTGTCTCCTGATACCACTCCCCTGCATCTGGTCCTTGTTTTTTAAGCCTGGAGATTACAAAACCCCATCATGGTTTGTAACCTGTGATGGACTATTCCTGCAGGAATCTGCGCAATCCCCTTTTGAAGGCCTCCAGTCCAGATGCCATCAGCACCTCCTGTGGCAGGGAGTTCCACAGACTAACAACACACTGGGTAAAATGGAGTGGATCGTGACTCATTTGGGTGATGCACCTTAAACCAGGAGCTAAGGGCCACTGCAGCAGACCTACGACCGACATCGACTACCCCTGTTCACAACCTGAGCAGAAAGAAGCCTCTTACTTCTGACCAATCACCAGTTTTCCACTGTGGGCACGACAGCTCGTTGCATGGCTGCACCGTCACCTTCTCGTGCTGACTGCACTTACTGTCCTCCAGAACATCGTTGAAGGTATTCATGCAGACCGCTCTGCGTCGCTTGGTGCCTCCACCACAGCTCTTTGAGCACTTTAAAGAAGAAGAAAAGTTAAGAGTTGGCACACAGCCAAAAGGTTCGTTCTTCTCTACGATGAGGCTAGCAGAACATCTACCGTCAGCTGTGGACTGGTCCTGGAGCCCTGAAAGAGACTCTGGATGAAAAATTGGGATTGGAGCTGAAGTTCCTAATGACAGCTGCTACAAAGTTTCCTCCCATCTAGGAAATGGACAGCTTTATCTGGCCTTTTCTATGCAATTTTCTGTGATCATGAAAATGGCGGTCATTTCCATCTATTGCCATACCCTAATAAACAAACTATGGCAACTAAAAATAGTCCTGTTGAGCACAGAGAACTCATGGGTGCAAAATTTAATACAGATGAAGTCTCTTCCCGCCCCACCTGCCAATCCCTCTATGGATATATTAAGACAATATTCTATTAGAATTCTATTTCACAGGTAGGAAATGATGTTCAAGATTACAATAAAATATTAAAAGTAGAGATGGGCAAGAATTTCAGGCATGGTAGTTACAAGGTCATGAGTCTCATTAGACCAGTTATTTTTAAAATGTTCTCTTACATTCTCTCCACACTGACCACTAATTGCAGGCAGTTCCGGTGCGTGACCTAGAATGTATACCTTCTTCACCCAGAAGAACAAAGACCTTTGCAGCATTTTAAAGAGAAGTTAATGGATGCTCAGCATGCCGAAGCAGGTTAGTCACCTTGATCAACAGACCTGTCATTCCGGGCGGTTTGCCTGCCAGTGCTGAACTTACGTTTCAGAGTTCTTCCTGGAGCAATCTTCAAGCCACATCAGTTGAGGCACATTATACTCATAATTGCTTCTAATCCTTGGGGATCCTTTACCTCTTGATTTCTTGTCTCAACTAAGGATCTGAACCACATGGCCTGCAAGACCTCCTCTAACTCTACGATTCAATTTGAAAGCAATGATGGGGCTGGAATGCAGAAAGGCTACTGCGTAGTATGGAAGGCCAAATTTAATGTTTTGAGAATCCCAGCTTTTGGTTTTTAATTTTAAAGGAACCATTTTCTAGACAGAAAATGGTATAGCAGAGGATGCTTTATGGGCCTAGTAAACCCCGAGGAGCTAGAAAGCTGCCTAGATGCCCCAAGCACATCTGATCTTGCCTGATTTCGGAAGCTAAGCAGGGTCGGCCCTGGTCAGTACTTGGATGGGAGACCACCAGGGAATACCAGGTGCTGTAGGCGCCTGGAGTAGGAACTGGCAAACCACTCCAGTATTCCTGCCAAGAAAACTCCATGGACATGGGGTCATGAAGGGTCAACACAACACACACAAAGAAAGATGACTGGGGTCATCTCTGCGTAGTGCCTTGCCTCTCTGTGTTTTAAGCAAAGCCACAACAAACTGTGCAGTTAACAAAGCAAAATAATACATTTCAAGATGGCATGCTGGTTGCAGAAGGGAGTTTTCCTCAGTTCGAAATCAAGATTGGTGGAGAATTTAAGCTCCTCATTGCATACAATGGCTCTGGCCTTATTAACCCTTTTTGATACCCCACTGACCTTGCTGCATCTTTTCTGTACAGTACCAACTTACTTCTGTCCAAGCTGAGTAACGCCATCCTCCCGCACTACAGTCTGCTGAACATTTTTCCCTAGAGCTTGGTTTGGGAATGCCACTGCAGTACCGGTCATCGTATTTCTCCATTTTCCCATCTATCTTGCTGTACTTTGTGCAGGAGAGCTCCAAGATCTGGTATCCCAGTCCACACTGTGCAGTGCATTCACTCTTTCTGGAAACATGCCACCTAGGTATATTGCCAAGAGCACAGGTTAGCAAGGTCAGCCACTGAAAGAAAAAGCTGACAACAGAAAAGGAAAAACAGAAGCAGAACGAACAGTTGCTGCCTAATCTTAAAACACAAACCAGTTTTTTATGTCACCACACAGCATAGAAATTATGTACCCATTCCAGGTTGTTTGTCCATTTAACCAAGTGCTACCTACTCTAGTGGAAGCAGCTTCCTAGGGTCGCAAACTGGAAATGTCAAGTAATGAATCTGTAATCTTCTGTATGCAAGGCGTCTGCTTTACCTTGGACCTGTATCTTTCACTTTAGTAGTATAGAGCTCATATTTTGGAAAATGTTAATAGACATTTTGAATCTAGGGAATTGGTTGAGACAGAGAAATTCACCTGAGATTTTAAACCATGGAATAGCTTAAGCCAGATCACTCTGTATCTCGCTGTGAAGAATTTGCACAACACTTTGCAGGCAAAATTGAACAGGTCTGGGCTACCTTGGATGTTGCTGTTGATGCAGAGGCTGTCAATAAAATGCCCCACCCTGCTTGTCCTGTATTAATGGATGACTTTCAGCTCCTACAGCTGGATGATGTGGTCAGGACCCTTGGGGAAGTGAGGGCCACAATATGTGTGTTGGGTCCTTGCCCATCATGGATCATAAAAGTTTCCAGAGAAGGTATGGCAGACTGGTTAGGAAGAGTAGTGAATGCCTCCTTACAACAGGGCAGGATTCCAGCATGCTTAAAGGAGGAAATAGTAAAGCAACTGTTTAAAAAGCCCTCCTTAGATCCAATGATACTGAACAATTACCAACTGGTATAGAATATCCCATTCTTAGGGAAAATCCTAGAGTAGGGTGTGCCTCGCAGCTCCAGAGGTTTCTGGATGTTATAAACTACCTGGATCCATTTCAATCTGGTTTCAGGCCTGGCTATGGGACTGAGATGGCACTGGTTGCATTGGTAGATGACTTGTGCAGAAAAATTGATAGGGGATCTGTGTCCCTTTTGGTTTTACTAGACCTCTCAGTTGCTTTTGATGCTATAGACCAGTGCAATCCTGACCAGCTCAGCTAGTGAAGACTTCTGGGAGTTGAACTCCAGGAACAGAAAGAATATATCCAAAGGAAGAACCATATTAAGCCGATTAAACAACAACAGGAAATTTTAAATCAGCCATATTCTATGCAAGAAGTTCTAGATGCATTTGCAAAACAGAAAATGATGAAATCGCCAGGGAATGATGGGATTTCTGCTGAATACTACAGGCAATTTCAAGACATGTTGGCAGCACCATTTCAGAAAATGATCAATGAAATTCAGCAAGAGGGGAAGATACCCAAAACATGGAGGGAGGCAGTGATTACAATTACACATAAAGAAGACACAGATCCAGAAAAAAATGAAAATTACAGACCAATATCTCTTTTAAATGTGGACTATAAAATATTCGCAACAATTTTGGCTACGAGACTAAAGAAAATATTGGTTGATATCATCCATGAAGACCAGGCAGGATTCCTTCCCAAGAGATATTTAAGATCAAACGTCAGAAATGTCATTAACTTTCTAGAATACTAGGAGGCTCATCCCGAAAAGCAAATGGCAATGTTTTTTATCGATGCGGAGAAAGTGTTTGATAATGTAAACTGGAATTTCATGATAACACAGCTAGAAATTATGGAAGCAGGATGGAGTTTTGTTGAGACTATCAAGGCAATCTATTCCCAACAAAAGGCTAAAATCAGAGTAAATGGAGATTACACTCAAGAAATTCAGATATTAAAAGGCACAAGACAAGGGTGCCCATTGTCACCACTGCTCTTCCTGATAGTGATTGAAATACTAATGCAGCAGATAAGAAGCTCTGAGAAAATTAAGGGTCTTAAATTGAGAGGGGAATCATACAAAATAGAGGCCTTTGCAGACGACTTACTCATAGTCTTGGAGGAGCCACAAGAGTCAATAGAATATCTGTTGAAGGAGCAAAAGAATTTGGAGAAATGGCAGGTCTAAGAGTAAATCATAAGAAAACAAAAATTCTAACCAAAAATATGCAACAAAAAGAAATTAGAAAACTTTTAGAGCTTACAAACTTTCAGGAAGGAAGGAAGATAAAATATCTTGGCATAACTTTCTCAAACAAGACAAGCACCCTTTTGAAGGACAATTATTTGAAACTGATTGAAGAGATTAAAAAGGACTTAATTAAGTGGGAAAATTTACAATTATTATTATTAGGGAGAATTGCCACGATTAAAATGAATATCCTCCCAAAAATATTATTTTTATTTCAAACTATTCCAATTGTCTTAAAACAAAAAATCTTTAGAGAGCTGGAGAAATGTATTTCCAAATTTGTCTGGCAAGGGAAAAAAGCAAGAATTAAATTAAAATCTCTGCAAGATGTTAAATCAAGAGGAGGAATGGGGCTCCCAAATTGGCTTCTCTGCTACAGAGCCTCCTCCTTAGTATGGAACAAGGAATGGATAGAATTGAGCAACACAAGACTCTTGAAGCTGGAAGGACACGATCTGAAATGGGGATGGCATGCCTTTGTATGGTATGACAGAATAGAAGATTTTAAACAATTTAATAGTCATATACTAAGAAAAGCACTACTTTGGGTATGGAAGAAAATAAAAAAGCAAATGCACATAAAGATTCCACATTGGATGACTCCAACAGAAGCATTCGCTATGCCAATTTTGAGAGAAAATAAAAAAATTGTGCGCTACAATGAGATTTTAAATCCAGATGGAAATCTAAAAAGCCAACAAGAAATTGCTGAGCAGGGAATTGAACTGGACTGGTGGGCCTGTTCTCAGATTCACTCTAGGCACACTAAAGATAAACAGCAAGGGTTCTACCTAGAAAGCACACCCTTTGATAGAATTCTGTGGGAGACAAAAGAGAAACATATTAAGCGATTATACAATTTTCTACTAGACTTTGATACACAACCAGAAACAGTGAAAGAATGTATGGTTAAATGGGCACAAAATTTAGGTTATAATATAGAATTGGAACAATGGGGGAAAATATGGAAAACCAATATAAAGCTCACTAAATCAGTTGTATTTAAAGATAATATATATAAAATGTTTTATAGGTAGTATATGACACCGACAACGCTAGCTAAAATGAATGCCCATATATCAACTCTATGTAGGAAATGTAAACAAAAAGAAGGCTCATTCTATCATATGTGGTGGCTATGTAAAAAAGCACAAATATTTTGGAGTAAAATAAGGCAGATTCTGGAAGAAGTTCTTGGAAATTTTATAGAATTAAAACCAGAATTTTTCTTGTTAAATATAATGCCATGTAAACTGGACCAACAGAAAGCGTATTTAGCCAGACACATTGTAACAGCAGCAAGAGTTATTTATGCAAAACACTGGAAAGAACCAGTAATCCCAGAAGAACAAAAGTTGATAGCAAAAATCCTCGAAACAGCAGAAATGGACAAACTGTCAGAATGGTTAGGAACACCACGGAAACAGAAACATCAGGAAAGTTGGGGAAAGTTCTATTTTGGGTTAAAGTAAAAAAGATAATTAAGTTTGTATTTGAAATATGTCAACAGCCAGAAACTTTTGTTTGAATATACTTGCTATATAAGTCCTAATTGATATATATATCATGAAATATGAAACTGAAGAAGTATAATGTGCCTTGCCAAACCTGCATCCCCCCTATTTTCCCTTACCCATACCCTTCCTTTCTAACCCTTTTTCAAACATACCCAGCTCCTAATTTGTTCCTTGTAAAGGAAAAGAAAAAGGAAAAGAAAAAAGAAAAAAAAATTACCCACCTGTATAGAATATCTCATTCTTAGGGAAAGTCCTAGAGTAGGGTGTGTCTCGCAGCTCCAAAGGTTTCTGGATGTTATAAACTACCTGGATCCATTTCAATCTGGTTTCAGGCCTGACTATGGGACTGAAATGGCACTGGTTGCAATTGGTAGATGACTTATGCAGAAAAATTGAGAGGGGATCTGTGCCCCTTTTGGTTTTACTAGACCTCTCAGCTGCTTTTGACACTATAGACCAGTGCAATCCTGACCAGCTCAGCTAGTGAAGACTTCTGGGAGTTGAACCCACAGGTTGAGAACCACTGCTATAGACCATGGGAATTGGTGGTACTGCATTACCCAGCTCTACCTCTGATCACCTCCGGATTCTAAGGGAGCTACTATCTCAACTTTACACGAGTATTTAGCTGCATTAATGAAATGGAGGAGGATGAACAAATTGAAACTAAACCCAAATAAGACAGAGGAGTTCCTGGTCAGTCGAAAGGGGAACAAGGGATAGGGATGCAACTTGTACTGGATAGGGTCACCCTCCAATTGAAAAAAATAGGTATGCAGCTTGGGGGTGCTCTTGGACTCATCATTGAGCTTGGATGCCCAGGTCACGGCTGTGGCAAGGAGTGCATTTGCCCAATTAAGGCTAGTACGCAAGTTACGCCCCTTTCTTCAGACACCAGCTCTGGCCACGGTGACACATGGCCTAGACTACTGTAATGCGCTCTATGTGGGGCTACTGTTGAAAAGTCTCAGGAAAATGCAATGTTTCCAAAATGCAACTGGCAGACTGCTGACTGGGGTGGGGAACAGAGAATATATTACAGCCCTACTAAAACAGCTCCACTGGCTGCCAAGCAGCTATTGGGCACAATTCAAGCTGTTGACCTTGACCTACAAAGCACTGTATAGCCTGGGTCCAAGCTACCTCAAAGATCGAATCTCACAGTAGGAACCGGCTCGGGTGCTAAGGTCATCAGGAGATGCCCTTCTCTCCATCCTGCCAGCTTGACAGGTACGTCTCGTGGGAACCCATGAAAGGGCCTTTTCAGCTGCTGCGCCCAGACTCTGGAACCCCCTCCCACTGAAGGTCAGGACTGCCCCATCTCTGCTGTCTTTCCGGAAACAGGTAAAGACCTACCTATTACAGTGGTACCTCAGACAACGATTGCCCCGGATAATGAATTTTCCATATGGGCTGCCTCGGATAACGAATCACAATTCTAGGTATAGGTCTGCCTCGGATAACGAATTTTCTCTATGGGCTGCCTCGGATAACGAATTTTCCTATAGGCTGCCTCACATAACGAATTTTCCCTATGGACTGCCTCGGATAACGAATTTCCAGCATGCATCAGTAAAAAAGAGTTATCCCGTGTGGCATTGCATCTGTACCCTTAAAGTGTACATTATATAGAAAAAAACAGGTGTCTGTGCCTTTTTCCTAGGCTCTGGAACGGATTAATAGTTTTCCCATTCATTCCTTACGGGAAAACTGCATTTCGGATAACGACGTGATTTGGATAACGACTAATCTTGGAGAACGAATTACCATCATTATCTGAAGTACCACTGTATGTGTCTTTTATATGAATCTATAGGATCACATAGACTTTGTGTTTATAACTACTTATAATCTTATGTGATTTCATTGACACTATGTTTTCAATGTTAGTTTCCATCACTTATAACTGCTGCATTCTCTTGTGGCTTTAATGTAATGTTGTCTATTAATGCTATAAGATGTCCCTCAATTCCCTGCTCTCAATACTTGAACATGCCTTAATTGTACTGAACTGTATATTGTCCCTCATTTACTGTAAGCTACCTTGGGTCCTTTTCCAAGGAGAAAGGTGGGGTAAAAATACTCTAAAATAAATAAATAATAAATTCTACACCCTGGGCCACACTCCCTGTCTATTTTTCCTTGAAGGATAACTTGCAGCAGATGGTATTTCTTATTGCACGTTATGTGTCCGAAAGTGGAGAAACAAGACTAACAGGGCTCACCCCTGAAAGCGTCTGATACAGAGCAGGCGGCTTCAAACAGCGTCTGATCCATAATGGGCAGCTGACATAATGGCCAGTAATGACAGTGAAGTAGGCAAGAGGGAAACCACTTCACTTCAATTAACTTCCCTAGGCAAATTTTTAGCATGACTGGAAATTACACCACTATTAGCATCAAAGATCCTCTCCTCAAAATTACACTTCCATGCCTCTGTGCATCTTCTCACCTACAAACACTGCAAAAAACCAAACAACACTTCCCCACAAAAAAACCACCACTCAAACAATTTCCCTGCCCTGTTCCACATCCCTTCAACATTTCTAAGGGAAAACAGGAGCATTTGTATACTTATGAAATTCACATATTCCCAGGAATGATCCCATTTCTGTAACTACTGCTGTTTGGCACTCAGCATCCTAACCTAATTTTCCTTGTAGCTTTCTGAAGCAGGGCCAAGGATATTTAACAGGATTTTAATGTCACCACACAGCTGGTTGTATTTATCAGAAACTGTAACCCAAAATTCATTCCACAATAACAACTATGATTGTGGACTCAGAAAGTGGTTGGAAAGAGCGAAAAGGGACAAGCACCCATATGGTGACACCAGGAAATTATCTGAACCTCAAACATCTTCCTGTGACAAGTTGCTACGAGAAAAGGGGAGGAGGATTGTCCTTGGGAGAACTTGGCCGTATAGGGTGCTGGTTGCCAAGACTCAAGACAAGGATAGAAAATATTTCTGTTTCCTCACAGATGGGGGAGAACAACAGTGGATATTGATGTGGAGTTTAAGTTCTTAAATGTAAAGTGTCCTTTATGTTCTATGGAGGTACGGAGTTCTGAAGACAAAAGAAGGCAAAGGTATTTAGCAGCAATTCCTACTGAATTCTAAACTGTTCAGTCTCTGAACACTCAGTATGTGTGGAAAATTTTACCTAGTGTTAAAAAAGTGAGCCTTAAGAATTGATCTAGGTGGGAAGTTTCTTTTGCTTCACATGTTTTTCATTGCACCACCATGTTGGATTCCACATCTATCTATCTATCTATCTATCTATCTATCTATCTATCTATCTATCTATCTATCTATCTATCTATCTATCTATCTATCTATCTATCTATCTATCTATCTATCTATCTATCTATCTATC
>JAHTLZ010000015.1:9244836-9307073 GCA_023846285.1 Phrynocephalus versicolor
ATCTATCTATCTATCTATCTATCTATCTATCTATCTATCTATCTATCCATCCATCCATCCATCCATCCATCCATCCATCCATCCATCCATTCATCCATCAATCACATGCTACCCTACAAGTAGAACATTTTCAGGATGCCTCAAGAAATAAAAATAATATCACTTATCATGACATGATAATGATAAAATTAAAAGTACAGGATTGTAAAAATTGATAGCAACAAAACCTTCTTTTTCTTAGCATTTGTCCTATTGGGTGATGGGGTCCACTAAAGATAGCAACAAAACCACCATGGCTTAACTACTAAAACCTTAGGGAATGGAAAACATGTTGTGTGGAACCAGATAATGGCATTGTATGTGTCAAATAGGCCTTTCTGGTGGAGAAAATTCCACTAAACGGGGCACCAATATAGTAGCAAGGCCACAGAGACGTCTTGAGCAACAGGTGTCTTGAGGAATTGCTATGCTTCGCCAGCCTTCTAGGCAGGAAGACAGATTTCAGTGAAAACAACACTAATGGAGGAACTCATATCTGTGTGAGGAAGGCATCAATCTTTATCCATTCTCATTTGGCCCAGAGCCAGCAGTAGCACTGGACCTGGAACTAAGAGGTGAGCCTTCCAGAACCCCCCGGAGAAATAGAAGAGACAGCCCCTATAATTCCTCACCAATCAACATGTGCCTATGTCTGTGAATAGGTTCAAGGGGAGTTGGAATCTAAGAACATCAGGAAGATCACACGCAGAGTCTCATTACATGGACTGGCTGCTAATAGAGGCAAACGCAGTGAAACTGAGGAACAAGTATTAGGAATCAGATTTTTATCTGCAAAATTCATTCTCTTTGTTGTGAGCTTTTTGCATCTCCTAAGAGAATGTCTAGGGACATTGCTTAGCTGAAATGCTTAAAATGTTCACTAATGTGTAATTTGTGACTGGGGTAGATCTGGGTTTACATTTTGGGAACGGTTGGGGAAATGGTATCTGATAAAGAGAAACTAGATATTATGGGGGAGGCAGCCAAACATTTCCTGACTCCAGCACTTAACCTTCCTGTAATCCTTCCTTTTTCCCATAAATTCTTCTCGGTAAAAAAACATGTCCAGGAGATAAATTGTGGGGAGCCTTATTGAGTACATCTAACAATGTGCCCTTGTTGATCTAAAAGGGCTGTCCAGCCATGTAACTGAAGGATACCCAGGCTAAGCAGGTTGCATTTTGTTACACATAGAGCGGTAGTCTCAGCCTTCAGTTTTATAGTCTATCTGGGCAAAAAAGACAGTTATTGCATCTCAGAAAGCTACTCCTCTTGGCTGCAGGCAAGGTTAAAGCACTAATATAAGTAAAGGAGAGGCTGATGGAGTAATATCGTCCATTTGTCCATGAAATGGGCTGTCTATGTAACAGAAACACACAAAGGTTAAGGCTTGGATGTACTTCACACACTAAACAGAAACTGCACAACTTTTCACTTTGGTTTTTAGCATCTGCTGGAATCAGGCATAAAACACATATCAGGGGAGACGACCAGCCCTAAAATACAAGGCATGTATGTATTTGACAGTTCAGGAGATACCTTAATTCACAATTTGTATTACACAACTCAGTTATTGGATCCGGCTGGGGAAGTTGGTCACATCTTTGGTCAGACACCATGAGTTGATCAGATTCTCTGGTGCAAATAGGTTTTCTTCTCCGTTCTCCTAAAGAAGAAAGACAAACAGATTGGTATGAGGCACAGAAAAGATACACCAAGTATTCCCCACAACTTCAAGACTTCTTGTCTACAAGCTTATGGCCACATTTCCAAGTAGGCTTTTGTCCAAAACGGGATCCTTAATATTGCTTTAGAGTCCACTGGCTCATCCTCTTCCTCTAGGATGGTTTCCTCCTGTGTTCTCCTTTTCCATTCTCAAGGGATCATGTTTCTTTGGTGGTCTTTACTCTGAGTGTTATAGAACAACACAGTGGCCCAAATCTTGTTTACACTAATTAATGCAGTGGAAGCTGATCGCCATCAGCTTGGGCTGCTAATAATTCTATGAAATTAGACACTTGCAACCGTTGTTAGTTGAATATGTTGCTAGCAGACAAATACATTATTGGTTAAGGGAAAAAAGCAACAAAACTGATTGGCAAACTCTGATAAAAGCTTCTAGTGATAGGGATACTGGTCTTTTTTGGCTCACAATAACAGGTTTAATGGCTAATGCCTGCTCATTCCCAATGTAAGCTCTTGGTCCTAATGAATGGTTAAAATATTATTTTCTGATTCTAATCCTTACTGTACCAAATCAAACATCAATACTAATGGAAAATCTTCCCGGTTGGCCATCAGTTTCATTAAATTGAACCACTGAAAGTCTACTTCATCAACTGCAAAACAATCAAGCACCAGGAATGGGTTGTTTTTGCTTCCAAAACTTTAAAAAATTCAACACCATCTGGTGGCTTTTCTTGTTGGAAGTTTTATCTTTTGTGGAGGGAATTGTACCCCCTTATTTTTATTGGTAGTTTGCCTTTGATTTTCTTGTTTGCCCGCTGTTTGTTTGTTTTTAATTGTAAACCACCCAGAGTTCTGCTTCAGAAGATGGGCGGTATATAAATGTAATAAATAAATAATAAATAATAAATAAATTATTCTCCCTCATAGAACAAATGGGCCAAGTTGAGCCACATCCATAATCTCTCTCTCTCTCTCTCTCTCTCTCTCTCTCTCTCTCTCTCACACACACACACACACACACACACACACACAAGTATATAAAACAGATCCTACCAATTATTACCCAAACAGAGTGCTGTGTGTAATAGGTAAGCTCTACGCGCTAAGCACTTCTACTCTAGGTCATTGTGATCACTGCCCATTTTATTGATAAATATGTAAAAAAAGAAAACAGGTGGGGTTTTATGTAGCATTTATTATCAGAACGCTGTATTTGATTCTATACCATCTGCATGACTTTGGGGGGAAATTATTGCCCTGCAACTATGGATGACAAAATTAAATGTCTTTATAGTAATACATGGTTGAAGGTATGGAGTACTACCAATGGGCTAAAACCTTTTGTGTCATCCACAAAGGGCTTAAGCAGGGCTGTGTTTTAGGCCCAATATTGTTCACCACTTAATGTCTCCAGCTTTTCCTGAAATTGATTTCAGTTCTATTATATGTAGATGATGCAGTATTATTATAGCAAACTATAGCAGGTCTGAGAAGTAGCGCTCAAAGGAACATCTAGAGGTGAATTAAAGCAAGAAAAAAAGTAATGATATCCCAAACTGTTAATGTAATGGTGAATCGAACTCCCGGTTTCTTGCTCCGCCACCAAAGAACTAAACCAAACTTTAGCTACAGCTGGATTTAGCTCCTTCAGTTCCATTGCCTTTTGTTATGCAAGAATAACATGACAGCAAATGAATGGTAGATACTAAGTCCAAAATACTTACTTTTGAACTGTCACTTCACCAACTATTAACCATTGGCTATGGCAAGGCGATAAATTTATTAGAATAGCTTGCATATCAAACATTAAACTAATTTATATACCATCAAAAAAAAATCTGATGAGTGCTCCAACACGGGAGGCATTCAAGAGAAATTTGGATAATCACCTGACAGATATCCTTTGATTCATATTCCTGCATGGAGCAGGGGCTTAGTATTGACGGTCTTACAGGCTCCTTCCAACTTGACTATTCTATTATTTTTGTGGTATAGTCTGCAAATATTTTTAGCAGTGGCAATTAAAATAATCTTAAATATAGTTTCAAAATCATAATGCTTTGCAGACTTACCTGTTTATTTTTGGTAATCTGTCTATCTATATGATAGTTATGTTAAAAAGCTGGACGAAAGAATGGACAAGGAGAAATATACAACTCAGAGGATATACAAAATTTGAGAAATTTTTGTCAACATATGAATCAGAGAAAGGAAATACAGGAAAAGGAGCAGTAGGCAAGATATATAAAATAATTCAAGATTCACTCGAGAATAGGGAACAGGACACAATAAGAGAGCTATGGAAACAAGACATAGAGAAATAAATAAATAATGATGAATGGAAAAGAATTTGGAATTTGAGGATCTTACGGTCATTATCAGTTAGAATAAAAGAAAACTACTTCAAACTAGTTTTAAGATGGTATATGACTCCAGTCAGAGTGAATAGAATGAATCCAAGATATTCCAAGCTTTGCTGGAAATGTGAAAAAAAGATAGGTACTTATTTTCATCTGTGGTGGGAATGTGAAATAGTTCAAAAGTTTTGGCAAGAGATTTTTGAAATGATAAGAGAAATATTACAAACTGATATTAAATGTGTACCGGAAATTGCATTGCTATCATTACCATCTATTAATGAATATGATGTGAAAACTAAAGAATTAATAGCAAACCTTATGACAGCAGCAAGACTGATTATTGCCAGAAATTGGAAACTGAAATTAGACCTTAAAATTGCTGACTGGTATAAGGAAGTGTGGGATATAGCGCTAAATGATAAATTGTCTTGTAATATAAAAGTTTTGCGGGGAGAAATGAAAAAAGATATCTTTTACGATGTTTGGGGGAAATTTATAGACCATGTACTACTAAAAGGGAAAGGGACACAACCGACTCATAATCCAACACAGTTCTGGAGTAAAGGACCTTAAGAAGCTTACTGGAAAAAAAAAGAAGATGAAGAAGGAAGAGAAGATGAAAGAATACTGGACGGTTTCCTGGTGGTGGTGGGCACTTTGTAGTGTTTATTATTGTCTATTACTTTTTTATATACAGTAATTGTTTATTATTGTGATTCTATGTTATTCTATGTTTGTAAATTTTATAAAAATAAAAAAATGATAGTTATGTCTTTCTCCTCTTGATTTTAATATGCTCATTTTATTTCCCAGTAACTTTTATGTTGTTTTATATCCCACTAACTACCTGTAAAGGTATATGGCTAATGCAAATAAACAATACCCCAGAGCACAGAGGGAAACTCCTTGTTCTCTGAGCTCCTTGCCCTCTGAAGATGCCAGCCACAGTCTGGCAAAACGTCAGGAAGAAAAACTTCCAGAACATGGTCAAACAGCCCGAAAAACTCACAACTACTAATAAACAACACTACTGCTATTTTAATTTAGGCAAATGTTCCTATCCCTGAATTTTCATTTCTGAGACTCCCTGGGACTCCCTTTTACCCTAAGGAAGGTTTTGGGAGTCCCTGAATAGAGTGGGGGAGCCTTAACGACCAACAATGTAGGAAAATGTAAAGTAATGCATATTGGGGCAAAAATTAAAACTTTATCTATCAACTTTTGTGTTTTGAGTTTTCCGTGACAGATCAGGAAAGACATCATGGCGGGCTGGTGGACAATTCAATGAAAATGTCTACCCACCAGTGTTTGGCAGTCGAGAAGAAGGCCAATTCCATGCTAAGGATCATCAAAAGGGGGATTGAAAATACAACAGGCAACATTATAATACCATTGTACAAAACAATAGTAAGGCTGTATTATGTACAGTTCTGGTCACCGCATCTCAAAAAAGACATAGTGGAACTAGAAAAGATACAGTAGGAAGTGACTCAAATGATTACTGCCCTGGGGGACCTCCCTTATGAGGAAAAGCTAAACATATTTGGGGCTGTTTAGCTTGGAAAAAAGGCGCCTGAGGAGGATATGACTGAGACGTACAAAATTATGCAGGGCATGAGTAAAATGGATAGAGGGATGCTCTTCTCCCTGTCACAGAATACCACAACTAGGGGACATACACTCAAATTGAGGGTTGGCAGAGTGAGAACAGACAAAATAAAATAATTGTATACCCAGCGTGTTAACATAAGAACATAAGAACATAAGAAGAGCCATGCGGGATCAGGTCAACGACCCAACTAGTCCAGCTACCTATATCTCACAGTGGCCCCACCAGATGCATTTGGGAGCGCATGAGACTAGATATCTGTCTCCTGATACCACTCCCCTGCATCTGGCCCTTGAAGTGCCCCGGTTTTAAGACTGGATATTACACATCTCCATCATGGTTTGTAACGTGTGATGGACTTTTCCTCCAGGAATCTGTCCAATCCCCTTTTGAAGGCATCCAGGCCAGATGCGATTACCACATCCTGTCGCAGGGAGTTCCACAGACCAACAATGCGCTGGATGAAAGAATATTTTCTTTTGTCTGTTCTTACTCTCCCAGCCCTCAATTTGAGTGGATGTCCCCTAGTTCTGGTATTTTGTGAGAGGGAATAGAGCTTCCCTCTATCCACTTTACTCATGCCCTGCATTATTTTGTACGTCTCAATCATATGCCCCCTCAGGCGCCTTTCTTCCAGACTAAAGAGCCCCAAATGTTTTAGCCTTTCCTCATAAGGGAGATCCCCCAGCCCAGTAATAATTCTAGTCGCTCTCTTTTGCACCTTTTCCAGTTCCACTATGTCTTTCTTGAGATGCGGTGACCAGAATTGTACACAATACTCCAGGTGCGGCCTTACTGTTGTTTTGTATAATGGCATTATGATGTTGGCTGTTTTATTTTCAACCCCTTTTGATCATTCCTAGCATGGAATTGGCCTTCTTCACCGCTGCCACACATTGGGTAGACACCTTCATGGAGCTGTCCACCAACACACCAAGATCTCTTTCCTGATCCGTCACGGATAACTCAGAGCCCATGAGTTGATAGATAAAGTTTTGATTTTTTGCCCCAATATGCATTACTTTACATTTGGCTACCTTAAAACACATTTGCCATTTTGCAGTCCATTCCCCCAGATTGGAGAGATCCTTCTGGAGCTCTTCACAATCTTCTCTGGTTGTTACCACACAGAAAAGTTTTGTGTCATCTGCAAACTTGGCCACCTCACTGTTTATCCCTGTCTCCAGGTCATTTATGAACAGATTGAAAAGCACCGGTCCCAGGACAGAGCCCTGGGGCACACCGCTTTTCACTTCTCTCCATTGTGAAAATTTCCCATTGACACCTACTCTTTGTTTCCTGGATCTCAACCAGTTCTCAGTCCATAAGAGGACCTGCCCTCTTATCCCCTGACTGTGCAATTTTCTCAGCAGCCTTTGGTGAGGGACTGTGTCAAACGCCTTCTGGAAATCCAGATAGACTATATCCACCGGTTCACCCAAATCCACATGCCTGTTGACATGCCTTTTCAAAAAATTCTAAAAGATTTGTCAGACAAGACTTACCATTACAGAAGCCATGCTGATTTTTTCTCAGCAAGGTTTGTTCTTCTATGTGTTTTAATATTTTCTCTTGGATGAGGCTTTCCACCATCTTCCCTGGGACAGATGTAAGGCTAACTGGCCTGTAGTTTCCCGGGTCCCCCCTCCTTCCTTTTTTAAAAATTGGTGTGACATCCGCTATCCTCCAGTCCTCCGGCACTGTTGCCGTTTTAAGAGACAAGTTACATATTACCGTTAAGAGATCTGCAATTTCATATCTCAGTTCCCTAATAACCCTTGGGTGGATGCCATCTGGGCCCGATGACTTGTTAATCTTCAATTTATCAATTGTTAGCCTGTGGAACTTCCTGTCACATTATGCCATGATGGCATCCAACCTGGATGCCTTGAAAAGGAAAAGGAGGAAAAGTCTACCACAGGTTACAAGCCATGATGGGGATGTGTACTCTCCATGCTTTAAAAAAAGGGTACTTCAAGGGCCAGATGCAGGGGAGTGGTATCAGGAGACAGATATCTAGTCTCATGCACTCCCAGAGGCATTGTGAGATACAGGACACTGGATTAGATGGGCCTTTGGCCTGATCCAGCATGACTCTTCTTAAGTTCTTAAATTCTTATGTTCTTAACAAGTATTTCTGGATTACTGCTGCTGTGGTTGGGTCTATCAGCAGCAATATTTTGTAAATAGAAGTGAGAACCTCCACCCCCTGCCCATTCTAAGGCTTCCAAAGGTTCCCCAACAGCCCTGGGGAGTATTAGAACCTAAAATAGTGTGGGGTGGGAGAATAGGATACATTTATTTAAAATAATTCTGCAAGCTGATGACATCATCAGCTTCCGCAACGTAGAGTTATGATAGCAGGATTTTGGTCAATAGTTTTAGACACCTGATTATATACTGGTATATGTATAGCTATTTAACTACCTACAGGCAGAAGATTCAACCACTGACTGATGCAGCTTTGTTATGTGAGCCTCTTTTTGTGGAGCCAGCTTTCTTTAACGAAATATCTTTTTTAAAAACTAGCAGGATGAGACAGAATGATCATGTTGATTCTGACATTTCTATCCAGTAGTAGAAATGGGAAAGATTGTTTCTAACAAATATTTGTGTGAATTGCACAATGAACTTTCCCCACCTTTCTCACTACATTATTTGTCGAATCTAGTTTTTTTTTCCCTGCCAGATTAGACTTTTTGTTCTCAGTATGCTCAGTAAAGATCCTTCTTCCATGAATCCTTCCTGCCCTGCACCAAGCCATTGTGTAGCTGGTTGTAAAAAGGGGTTTCAACTATTATTGTCAGATCCTCCTGAGCCACAGGATTGAAATTTTAATTAGTTTGCTTTTAATTAATCAAGGATTTAATATTTTTTACCTCCCTGGGTTCCTTTCATGTTAACACACATATATGGTCTTTCTTACAAGTTCAAGCTAATGCTGGAATTGCTTTTGGATGCATAAGAAGATCAGGTGGCCCAGTAACCCATGCTTCCAGGTCTCTGCTCTTATTTTACTTCTCCCATTTCTACATTCAATGCCATAATTTCCCATATTAGAGTAATTTATACACCACCATATGATGAAGACATGTAAAATAACTCCTCAAAATTATAGTGATGGGGGATGGAGAACACAATGCCATGATTCACAATGCTATCAGTTTATTGACTTGAAGGTAGTATTTTTATTTTTATTTTTTTGTTCTTTTTATAGCTGAAAAAATATAATATAGTTTCCTTTTTCAAAACTTGGTTTACACTGTCCCTCAACACACTATTTCTTGTAAATAACTTGTTGCCATAGTGTTCTTTCATGCTAAACCTTTTATGCAAACACTTTTGCCACGGACAAACAGGGTAAGAGAAGAAGGTAAATTGAAATGAATTAGTCGACAGCTCCTTTAAAAAGCAATCTGAAAACCTAAAATGTCAAGAAGTGGCCTAGCCTTATCTATTCTCTTAAAGATACTGTGCACCCTTCTTCTCTGGTAGGCCTTGAAAAATCTAATGTTTCAATTACGGTATACTGGAAGCTAAAAGTAGATGATAAGAAGACACCTGTCATCGATCTCAGAATTTATGATAAACCAGTAAGTAACTGAAATAGTTTTGAAAAGCATTAACACCACGTACCTTGGCACAGTTTACTGCAGGGCTGCCAAGGGCCATAGATATTCCAATAAAACTGCTGAGGTTTATCTTCAATGGGGATACTGAATGTGTATCGAACATCAGGGTTATATAAATTACCCACAGATAGAATCTGAGAGGGAGACATATGCAAAGCACAAAATGAATAGAAGAGCAGGGTTATTTCACGAGGGCACCTGCCGCCACTAAAGAAACAGCATTAGTAGAGGTTTTTTTTTTAAAAGGAGATTTGCTTAGCTTTAGTTATACCCATTATTTATCCCTTTTCAACCGTTCAACATCTTTCTGCACCAAAGTGATCAAGACAGTGAATACTAATATATAAAATCAAAACAAACGTGTGATAAAAACAGAATACAAATGCCAATCGGCTAAAAACAGATTTTTTTTTTTAAAAAAAAAGCAAAGCAAAAAGCAAAGTGTGTGGCTTCTATACCATCCCACAGAGCTTAAAGCACTCTGTGGGTGGTTTACAATTTAATTATAGAGGCTACACATCCCCTACCCTCCACATACACAACAGCAAGTTATGTACTCAAATTACTGACCTCAGAATGATGACTGAAACTTGAGCTGGCTAGTTGGGACTGAACCCAGGTTGTGAGCAGAGTATTTAATGCAGTACTGCAGTTTAATCACTGCACCACAAAGCTAGTGGGAACAACTAAAAAGAGAGCAAGATTCCAAGCAGTGGGCCCCTCATCAACAACACAGATTGACACCCACACCATTTGGCCTGCTGGAAGAAAGATCTCTGACCTGGAGAATTATTTCTTGATCAATACGGTACGTAGAATTGATTCGTTCAACAGGAGCATCTGAGCCACTGTATTCTATTACAGCATTTCCAACTCTGATTTCCTTCTTAAACATACTGACAACATAGTCTCCATTTAATATGAAGCCTTCATTGCTGGATAATGCTAAAACAAAAACAACGAAAAAAAATAAGGCAATGACATCCATGCATTTCACTTGCATAAATCAAGAAGAATGTCACTGCAAAGACATTTAATATATATTAAATTAAGACACAGTCTCTTAATTTCTGATATTGTTGGAGCAAACTAAGCCCTAATCAGGTCTTTGCATGAGTATATGAATATGGTTATATTCACATTGGGATATGGGTGTGCGCCTAAGCCCTGACTCAATACCCCCCCCGCCCCCGAAGCAATTTAAACCTTTGCTGTGCATGCAAGACTGGAAAAGGGAAAATCACAGATCTGTGATATTACTGTTTTTTTTTAATGGTCTGAACCACTTCAAGGAATCAGGACTATTTTACAGCATCCTTCCTACATGTTTCATGGAATTAGCCCTTTACAAATGCCCCCAGCTTTGGAGGGTTCACCACATCTCAAGGTATGTGGAGACATTGTCGCATTACTCTAACAGTTAGGAATTTTCCTGTGATATTCAGGCTAAATCTGGCTTCCCTATAGCTTGAGTCCATTGTTGCCTGTCTTGCACCTAATAATTATCAAGATCCGATCCTGCCCCTCGTCTGTATGGCTACCTTTTAAGTAACTGAAAAGTGCTATCATATGGCCCCTCAGCCTTCTCTTCACAAGGTTACGCATCCCCAATTCTTTCAGTCTTTCCTCACAGAGCTTGGTTTCCAGATCGCTAAAGATGCTTGTTTCCCTCCTCTGAACTTTGCTCCAGTTTGTCGGCCTCTGCATGAGGCCTAACAAGTGCCGGATAGACACATAGCTGTGTTACCTCATTCCCCCTCCATCCCCGCGTAGTCATTTTATGGAAAACTACCCTGCCCTCAGCCCTGCACACAGACAAAAACATAACTCCTTCTAGTTCTATTTAGATACACATCAAGTGTAAAATATATACAGTGTATCCTTAGACTGGGCTTCCAATGGATATTTGGAAGGTGCCCCGGCCAGCATCATATTTTGCATCTCGTTTCATGCCAAACCAGAGTCACGCATAAATATGCCAAAGGCTTAGAGCTCTAAAAGCTTTCTTAAAAGGGAGGGTTTCCTGAAAACAGCAGTCTGCTGCACAACTTCACACTAATGCGATTATGTAGTTAATTTCCCAAGTTAGTTTCCCCACCATTTCACCCATCACAGCTACTCTATTGCCTGAAAAGAGCGCTCTGCATGGGGAGCGGAAGGCGTTCTTAGAATGGGGGCTGAAAGAGATAGGGTGATACGTTCCACACACTTGAGGGTGCAGCCAAATTCCTCCTCAGGTATGAAGGATACTTTCAACACAATGCAAAAGAACTACTAATTCTGAGCGGCTATTTTGAGGTCAGATACAGCAGAAGGTACGAACCAGGAGGAGTTTTTTGCCTGTGAGATGCCGAGGTGGACAATCTGTGTCTCTCCTGATTTTGCTGGAATGCATTTCTAGCTACCCCTTGCTCCTAACTATTTATTTTATTTTATTTTATTTTATTTTATTTTATTTATTTCATTCCTTTTCATTTCATTTCTATACCGCCCATCTTCCAATAGGAACCCTGGGCGGTTTACAGCAATATTAAAATCAACAATAAATAACAGAACAACATGTCAACAATACTAGTAGGAAAAAGAGGGAAAACCCTCAGCAAGAGGGCTGATGGGAGATATAGTCCAATAATATTTGGAGTTCCACAAATCAGCCTCCCATGGAATACGATGAATTGCTATTTTTAATCAGCTAGGCTGTTTTGTTTTTTAAAAAAATTCCCTAATTATGGTGAGGAGGAACTATACTCCCAGGATGTAAAAACTGCACTGCAGTGCACACTTTATTACAAAATAAAAGTTAGGTGCATTCTGGCTTGTCCTTTTCAGCCATCTTCACCTTCTTCAAAGGCTATACCACATAAAACAAATGTACTGTATTTTTCTGTTCATTCAATGCTATTGACCCCCAAAATCATAACACTAAAAATTAAGGAGGGGTCATATACATGGAAGCAAGCCTTTCCCAAGGGATGGGGGAGAAGCCAAACCGACTTTGAGGTTTCCCTTCCTTTCCTGCAGTTCTTTCAGGTCAGTTCGGGTTCTCCTCCATGCAGCATGCACGCACGCACGCACACATGCACACAGTTTCCCCTTTCCTCTCCACCATTCCCAAATGCCTCTCCTCTTTTTTCTGTTTGTTTTTTGCAGAAATCTGAGCTGTCTTTTTTGCAGAAACCGGAAGGGGGAAGGCACTTCGTAATGGGCTCCTCAATCACCCAAGGCTCCTCACCCCCAAGAAAAGACAATGACAGCTCATATTTCTGCAAAAGCAAAACAAAACAGAGAGGCATTTTGGAAAGGTGGAGAGGAAAGGGGAAATAGTGGTCTCCCCCCCCCCTTTTTCTGGCAGGATTTGTTCATTACCTTAATTTGAGGTTCAAAAAGTATGGGGGGGGAATCTTGAACACAGCAGGGTCTTTTAGATGGAAAAATACAGTATTTTTTCTTATTCTATTTTATATGATATAGCCCTTGAAGAAAGCTGAAAAGGACAGGACAAAAGGCATTGGTTTTTATTTTAAAATAAAGTGCAGACTACAGTTTTTACATGGTGGGATTATAGTTTCTCCTTGCCAGCAGCTTTGGTGGATGTACCCATTCCTTTTTTGCTACTGACTGTTAATTTTGGTGAAACACTTAATTTAATTTCTGACTTAATTTAATGAGCCCCGAATCAATTTAAACCGAAAGATTCAGCATTGGAAGGAATGAAGTCTTAATAATTAGGTGTACAAACAGGCTGAGTAGTCTGGGTAAGGATGAAAGCCAATCATGGCAACAGCAGCAGCAGAGCGAAGGAGCAAACAGTGCAAGGTTTCTGAGTATATGTGTGCAAGAATGAGAAAGAAAGAGATATTGGATTCATATTCCTCTTCCCGCCCCCAATGGGAACCAAGGGGATTGATTGGTATAAAGCACTGAACTTATCTGGTCTTTTCAACTAGGGATGCCAAGGTTAATATCTGGAACCTCTAACACATGCATAAAAATATTGATTCTACTAGTGATCTTTATAGGCTGCATTTCTTGATTTCAAAGGCAAAGAATGCAATTATACATCAGTGCCACAAAATGTTCATTGCAGAAAAAAAAATTTGTCAGGAGGACAACTTAAAATATTTCTGATTAAGAATTATCCAGACTTCAATGACTGACTGATCTTTGTGGTTGCTTGTTGCTACACTTCAGTATTGCCCGTTGAATTGGAATAAATGTTACCCTTTTTTGCTAAGGCCATGGCTAATGCAAATAAATAAATGATGATGATGATATATCATTCTTAAACCTTCCATTCCAAACCAACCATCTACAGTGTTTTAAGAATGAATCAACATCATTAGCATTGCTGGTGATTAAGGTGAAATAAAGGAACAGAGATTTCTAAGTCTAGTCTAAGGCATCTGGAAAAAGTTAGGTTGAGTAAGCCAACTGAAATTTTAAAATACCCAAACTTGCTGACAAAATGCCACCAAGAGAATGAGGCCCTCACAGTAACATCTGGGATTTTTTTCTTGGGATTTCTGAAAAACTAAGAATGTAACATCTAATTTAATCTTTGGATTAACTACAACATTTATCCACAAATGTTAATTTACACTAAATCAAGTTTTGGTGCCCTTGCACTAAATTTTAAAGACACAATGGGCATTTTTGTGCATTTCATTCAAATGCTTCTGTAGATCTATCTGCACAATTTTCTCAATTTCTTTATGCTCGACTTTGTGAATGAGGGTCAAATCACACATTACATGCCAAAATAGGAGCTTTTAAAGGTGTAATCTTCAGAAGCATGAACATAATCCTTCCCTCCCCAACTGTAATCCGACACGGATCCACCTACAGGACTATAAGACTAAATACAATTTTGGTCAGTGTTAACTGTTGAGGGAATTGTGCTGTGGTTCCAGTCATACTCACTCCCCTGATCCCGTAGGATTAAATTCATAAAATGCTTGATATGGCTGCTAGCCATGCACTTAGTAAAATGTGAAAGGTTAACCCGTTAAAGAGTGCTTTCCTAGGGGAGCATTTTGATTCTTGCATTGTACCAAGGAAACTTTTACCACATGATTTTTAGGTCCATTTGCTACTGTGATGCAACTAGCTGTCAATCAGTTTTGTGATGGAACTAGCTGTCAGTCGAGAAAATAACATGGATTTGTAGTTGCAAGACAGAATCATACTTACCAAGATAGTTATCATCTTCTGGTTTACCTGAGTAACTATGCTGCCGAACATCAATATTTGTAGCACCAGCTGGTATGCGAATCACAGTGTTATAACCTAGAAAAATAAAATAGAAACTCAAGTATATCAAACATTTGTATCACTTTTTTTTGTTTTTTCTATAGGTCCAAAAGAACACAAAATGAATACGCCACAATTTGGAGTTATCCAATCTAAATTTGTTTTTAGGCAAAAATAAAAATAAAGAAAGAAAGAAGATAAAAATGCTGTGGCACCTTAAAGACTAACTGTTTTATATAATTGTGGGGTTTTGTGGACACGTCCGCTTCCTTAGACAGATGAGCGGGACTACATGGCAAATACTTCTGCATTGCCCTATATCAGAGATTGCATTTGTGTGCAAGTTGTTCACCTGGCAAGGACCTTAAAACCCTTGTTGATATGCACTTCCCCTCTTGGGAAACATTGTTCTATAAACAATGACGATGATTATTGTCCCATGCAAATTTCTCTCTAACCACTGTACATGTCCATACATGGCTCCTCCTCCCCTGCACCACCAGAGTGAATGGCTTTGTATTGACCACAATGAAAGCCATGCAGAGGTATTCTCACACGCACGCACACGAGTCGAGTTGTGTGTGAGAGGAAGAGAGCCCTGCCCAGTGGGCTGAAAATTACAGAGAACTTTGATCCCTGGCTATTGATAATAAGCAGGAACGGTCTGGTAATGAGTATCTCTAATCACCAATGGGGCTTAGTAAGGAAATAGCATATGATCTGTTGGATAGTTCAATGGCATATAGCTGCGATACTCTAGCAGACATAAGACAATATTTTATATTTTATAATAACCTATGAAGCCTTGAGCTATATTGAGTCCATGGAGATGGGATCTAAACATGTGTATATATTTTATCTCAGCTGCCTCTCTGGATTCTTGTTCTGTAATTTTGCTTCCTGTGCAGAGTATCCAGGTAAATTAAAGTGATTTGAAACCGGTTTCTGTGCACAGCATTTCCAACTTCTGATTTGTGTCCATTAATTCTTTTGTGCAGAGGCTGTCCTGTTGTTCTGTGTAGAGTACAGAAGGCAGCCTAGGTGACATTGGCAGAGGAACAATTAAAGGTACTCTTGATGTTGTGTGTGTCATAGTTAGGTCCTGCAATTGTACTGTCAGAATAAATGTGAGAGCAGCGCTGCCCTCTGGATTTGTAGCAGGGGTTGTAGTCCGTCCCCATCTCTGTGTCACTTTTGTTTGTGTTGTACTGTCTATTATGTGTCAGTAGTTGCTTGAGATCTGAAGGTTCTCTGTATAGGTCTGCCACCTAGGACTTGGGAAAGTGAAGTATTCTTGTCAAGGATGGGTTGGGGATCACTCATGATTCTTGTCAAGGAAGATTGGAGATCACTTATGATCATTTAACGATGAGTGATCTTAGTTGTGGACAGAAAGTGACCACTAGTGGGGTTTGGTCGTTTTCTCTTCTGGGTTTGTCCTGAAGTAGGACAAATTAAATCAGTTACTTAATCAACTAACAAGCAACTATCCAGTAGCTAAAGGCGACACTTATTCATACCGCATTGGCTTCTAAGACTACTATGTCAACATGTTTTCCGTTCCAGTGCTTTTCTCTGGAAAAATAGACAATTCTTACCATAGTGCACTGTATTGAAGGTCCCTGCAACAGTTTTGCATGAGGAATTATCGCCACCACACACACCACATTTATCTCTTCTGGCTTTGGAATTGAGCACATGATCACATCCAGCTTGCTTTAAAGAAATAAAAGTTCAGAACTTGATTGATAAAATATGAAAATAGGGTAGAATTTACGGGTTTCGAAATGAAAAACATGCATATGTCACTGAAGGTCTCCGGCAGCCTCACTCACTCCTTTCTTCTCCACAATATCCTCTCCTAAGCTATAATTATAACCATCTTCCAATTAGGATTTGAAAAACGAGTCCTTTACAAGCCAGCCATGTGAAGCACAAAACTGCTCAGCAACTACCGGGCAGAAGAGGGAAGCAGCAAGCGATGCAGACAAGGCTTGCAGCTTCCTTCCATGCCATAGTTGTGCTGCATGAAGGAAGGCATGCACAGCATAGTAAAAATGGAGAGATTCATGCCACAAAGCACATCCCTGCTATCTTTTCAGTTAAGTACAGTAATCCCCTGCTTATCGCAGGGGTTAGGGACCCTACCGGACCTGCAATAATGGAAAATCCGCAATATGTGGATGCTGGGTCAGGTCATGACTGGGAGGGGGAATCTGGAGCCTCCTACACTTACCTGAGGCCTGGCACTGCCCTGAACGGGCCTCCAATGGGCTTCCCGGACCTGTTCGGAGTCCCCAGAAGTGGTCTGTGTGATCTGGAAGTCGCTTCTGGTTTTCTGGAAGTGACTTCCGGTTCACCAGAAACCACTTCTGGGGCCTCTAGCAGACCCAGGAAGCCCATCAGAGGCCTGTTTGAGGTAAGTGCAAGAGGCCTCAAGCAGGCCCAAGCAGCTTGCCCCAGGGGGGGCTTGCATTTCATATACTACGGTCCCACAATATACCAGGATCACAGTATATGAAGCGCGAAATGGAGGGGGATGACTGTAATGCTAAAAACTGCAGCAAAGTACACCTGTGTTTAGGTGATCACTTTTCACCTGCATCAAGCCAATCTCAGATGGACTCCTCTACTTCCATCTGTTTGGGTGAATGGGGTTTCTGAAAGACTCAGCCTGCAGAAGACACTCACAGATATGCAGCCTAAGACGAACTGAAACCAACTGCTGAACAATCCTTCCAAGTTTGTTCATCTAAATTTTTTTTCTTATCCTGTATTTTAAGTTTGGTTTTGGATATTTCAGAAATCCCTCCTGCTGCTGTAGTTTGTGATCCATCTAATCTGTAGCTATTTCATTGCCATAAGTTATCTTATGACTCTTTTACAAGAAAAGGAATGTTACATATGGACTAAACACCTTGTTTAGCACCTAAATCATGTACAAGTGAATGTTGAACTTGTCTTTATGGCAAGAAAATGTGTGATTAGCCCAAATGAGCTGTCAAAGACCAGCACAAAACATTAGCAGCACATAGAATACTGCAGTACTTGTTTCCTTCACTCAATGTCTGCCACCTTCAAAGAGATCTTGCAGGAAACAGAAGCTGCCTTGTACCAAATCATCTGCCATTGCTTCATCTTCTAGCACTATCTACTAGCCCACCAGAATTCTAGATGGCAACTTTTTCAGGCTCTCTCTGAAGACGCTGGAGACTCAGAGTGTGAAACAGACTGACCAGTTTGTTTGATCCAAACTGGAATTGCTTTGCATCCCTTATTGCCCTTTACATAGTTCTATGATGTGGTTCCTAACCACTGCTGGTCCATATCTTTGGACTAAAACTCCCAGAAACCTTCAACACTAGCTGGACCACTTGGTGTGGTCCAAGAATATTGGGGAACCCAAGACTGGGAACCACTGCCTGATGACCTAAAGCAGGAGCACGAAGTGTGTAGTCTTCCAAATACTGCTGGGCTACAACTCCGATCATCTCAGACTTGGCCATCCTGAACAAAGGCTGCTGAGAAAATTGCACAGTCAGGGGATAAGAGGGCAGGTCCTCTTATGGATTGAGAACTGGTTGAGATCCCGGAAACAAAGAGTAGGTGTCAATGGGAAATTTTCACAATGGAGAGAGGTGAAAAGTGGTGTGCCCCAGGGCTCTGTCCTGGGACCAGTGCTTTTCAATCTGGGCTGTGCCCCAAGGCTCTGTCCTGGGACCGGTGCTTTTCAATCTGTTCATAAATGACCTGGAGACAGGGATAAACAATGAGGTGGCGAAGTTTGCCGATGACACAAAACTTTTCCGTGTGGTAAAAACCAGTGTCCTGTATCTCACAATGCCTCTGGGAGCACACAAGACTAGATATATGTCTCCTGATACCACTCCCCTGCATCTGGCCCTTGAAGTACCCCTTTTTTTTAAAGCATGGAGATTACACATCCCCATCATGGCTTGTAACCTGTGGTAGACTTTTCCTCCTTTTCCTTTTCAAGGCATCCAGGTTGGATGCCATCATGGCATAATGTGACAGGAAGTTCCACAGGCTAACAATTGATAAATTGAAGATTAACAGGTCATCGGGCCCAGATGGCATCCACCCAAGGGTTATTAGGGAACTGAGATATGAAATTGCAGATCTCTTAACGGTTATATGCAACTTGTCTCTTAAAACGGCAACAGTGCCGGAGGACTGGAGGATAGCGGATGTCACACCAATTTTTAAAAAAGGAAGGAGGGGGCCCCCGGGAAACTACAGGCCAGTTAGCCTTACATCTGTCCCAGGGAAGATGGTGGAAAGCCTCATCCAAGAGAAAATCTTAAAACACATAGAAGAACAAACCTTGCTGAGAAAAAATCAGCATGGCTTCTGTAAGGGTAAGTCTTGTCTGACAAATCTTTTAGAATTTTTTGAAAAGGCATGTCAACAGGCATGTGGATTTGGGTGAACCGGTGGATATAGTCTATCTGGATTTCCAGAAGGCGTTTGACACAGTCCCTCACCAAAGGCTGCTGAGAAAATTGCACAGTCAGGGGAAAAGAGGGCAGGTCCTCTTATGGACTGAGAACTGGTTGAGATCCAGGAAACAAAGAGTAGGTGTCAATGGGAAATTTTCACAATGGAGAGAAGTGAAAAGCAGTGTGCCCCAGGGCTCTGTCCTGGGACCGGTGCTTTTCAATCTGTTCATAAATGACCTAGAGACAGGGATAAACAGTGAGGTAGACAAGTTTGCAGATGACACAAAACTTTTCCGTGTGGTAAAAACCAGAGAAGATTGTGAAGAGCTCCAGAAGGATCTCTCCAAACTGGGGGAATGGGCTGAGAAATGGCAAATGTGTTTTAATGTAACCAAATGTAAAGTAATGCATATTGGGGCAAAAAATCCAAACTTCATCTATCAACTCATGGGCTCTGAGTTATCCGTGACGGATCAGGAAAGAGATCTTGGTGTGTTGGTGGACAGCTCCATGAAGGTGTCTCCCCAATGTGTAGCAGTGGTGAAGAAGGCCAATTCCATGCTAGGGATTATCAAAAAGGGGATTCAAAATAAAACAGCGAACATTATAATTCCATTATACAAAACAATAGTAAGGCCACACCTGGAGTATTGTGTACAATTCTGGTCACCGCATATCAAGAAAGACATAGTGGAACTGGAAAAGGTGCAGAAGAGAGCGACTAAAATGATTACTGGCCTGGGGCACCTCCCTTATGAAGAAAGGCTAAAACATTTGGGCGTCTTTAGTCTGGAAAAAAGGCGCTTGAGGGGGGATATGATTGAGACATACAAAATAATGCAGGGTATGAGTAAAGTGGATAGAGGAAAGCTCTTCTCTCTCTCCCAAAATACCAGAACTAGGGGACATACACTCAAATTGAGGGCTGGGAGAGTAAGAACTGACAAAAGAAAATATTTTTTCACCCAGCGCGTTGTAAGTCTATGGAACTCCCTGCCACAGGATGTGTTGATGGCATCTGGCCTGGATGCCTTCAAAAGGGGATTGGACAGATTCCTGGAGGAAAAGTCCATCACAGGTTACAAACCATGAGGGAGATGTGTAATCCCCAGGCTTTAAACCAGGGTACTTCAAGGGCCAGATGCAGGGGAGTGGTATCAGGAGACAGATATCTAGTCTCATGCGCACCCAAACACATCTGGTGGAGCCGCTGTGAGATACAGGAAGCTGGACTAGATGGGCCTTTGGCCTGATCCAGCATGGCTCTTCTTATGTTCTTATGTTCTAAGGTGAATGAAAACGAGAGTCCAGCAATGTCTGGAGGACCAGAGGCTCCCCATTCCTGCCCTAGAATAATCTATCTGCTGTTACAGTGAGTGAGGAGTTAACCTCCCCTCCCTTTTCACGACTTGAGTGAAACATGAGGAAAAATTACGGCAAAACAAGGGGCAATACGAAACAGATGCCCGAAAAGACAACAAACCAGTCTAAGGCTCTTTGATTGACTTTAACATGAAAAGTATGCAATGATGTTGCCAGTTTACATGACAGAAGTCGGTGAGGGGTGTGTGTGAGAGGGAATGGAGAAACTAGCTGGAAGAGGGCTAAGCTGGTTAAATGAAAAAGAAAACAAGACTTACCCGGCAAAGTCCTTGCACGCAGATGTCATTTGTGTCTGGGCCACAGGTGGTGCCATCAATAACCCTGTCCCTGAGCTGATAGTAGGCCGTGTTTCCTGCCACTCGGCAGAAGAGCTTGCACCGATCTTTCATTAAAACTACCAAAGCAAAGAAATCGGGTTACTAGCTTTTCACTGCATGTAGTGTGTGAGAACTGCCTTATCGTTTTACTCCAAATTATATCTCTATCTATCTATCATCTATCTATCTATCTATCTATCTATCTATCTATCTATCTATCTATCTATCTATCTATCTATCTATCTATCTATCTATCTATCTGTCTGTCTGTCTGTCTGTCTGTCTGTCTACACACACACACCACACACACACATGGAAAGAATTACTTGCACTTCCTTGAATCAAACAACCCTTTAATTCAGGATACCCTGAAAAGTTGAAAAAAACAAAACAGAAAAAAAGCTGGGGTTCTAGGCCCAGGTGTGAGCTTGGGAAAAGGAAGTGGAGGGGGAAGTTTTCAGGAAAGTAGCAGAAAGAAAGTGGGCAAGTGAACAATAAAGACTATTTGAGACTGGAGCCTTTCAAGTCCAGGCGCCTGAGATAGCAAGATAATCTGGAAGCAAGAAATAAATGTCCCAGGTTTTCATACAGAGAACCCACTACAAGATGAGTTTGCTCCTTAGATGGGTCCTCTGGAAGACTATACCTACCACAGTGATTCTGCCTGCACTGTTTGATGGACTGTTCCAGTGTATGTACCTTGGCTTCTAAATCAGGTGATTCAGCTTGTTGTTGTTGTTGTTGCTGCTGCTGCTGCTGCTGCTGCTGCTAACCAGCATGAGCAGTGAGAAAGGAATTACCTCATAGAAACTCTTTCATCTTAAAAGCAGTAGAGTCAAGACACGGGGTCAATTTTAAGTCGATGGGGAGTAAAGCAAAAAGCTGACAACCGAAAAGGCTGTGAGTCCCTGACTGCAGTTCCTTTACTAGCATACTTACTTCCACTGTATTTAGGAACCCAGCGCACATTAGGAGGTAGACCGTTAATGTTAAAATGTTTCCCATCAAAGACGGCACACTGTTCATCCCGGAAATCTTTCTTTTGCTTAGAACAAGGTTCAGTGTTACAGGATTTAAATTTCATTCTGCGCCCCACACAATATTTTCCACCATTTTTTGGTCTGCAAAAAATGAAAGGAGAAAATAAATGTATTTGAAATATCAAAACATACAGCAAACACTGTACTGCCCCAGATACATTTCATCAGTTTTAGAAGCCATGATTGATTCCAGAATGGCCAGCCTTACCACAGCCTGAGTAAGTGGTCCCCAACCCCCACTTAATGCATAAATACAGCTTTTGACCAGTGCCATAAAGCTGTTCTCAAACCACCTGGCCAGAGTAGCAGAACTTGGATTGCTATTTATTCTAAATCAAGAGCTAGTTCTTATAGAAAGTTGGAATTGGAAAGGCTGGATGGAAATAAAAATAGAACAGAACCAAAAAGAGGATGCTACAAATGCTGTGGCTTTAAGGCCCAAGCTCAGATTCCAACAAGGGTGAATGTTGTGACCCTGAGGTCCCTCCTTTCTTCTCTTGTTCACCACAATGCAGTACTTTCAGCTTTTGTTTAACCACACGGTCCTGTTCCAACTGAGACACAAAACTGTGTGTTAAGCTCTGTCTACAAAGCAAAGCAAAGCAAAGCAAACCCTAACCCTAACCCTAAAACCAGCTTTCAGTTCAGAAGCAGCTGGAAATGATGAGTTGTCAAATTGTAGACTTGACTAAAACATGCATAAGGAATGAGGAGAGAATGAAACATATATGCAGTACACAGTCAAATAACCTTTCGGCTTGTGAAAAGGCCACAACACAGTATATACATTTCTGGACTGCATTTAGGATGATGGCTATGCACTTATTTCTGAGCAGAACTAAAAAGACCTGCTTAAGTCTGACTAAGAACTATCCACACAGTCTTCTGTTGCAGTCAATAGGACAAATGAATTAAGGTCTGACAAGCACGTGGGCATCATACTCATGTCTTCAATACAAATTAAAGTTGCATGCAATCTTTATTAGAGATGGGCGTGAACCTGAAAAAATGGCGCTTCATGATGGTTAACCATGAACCACCATGAACCAACTGGAAGACCAAACTGGTTTGTGGTGTGCTTTTTGGTTCATGCCTGGTTGCGGGGGATGGGGCACTACCTGCTCCTGTTACGCTGCGACTGCTAACATTTCAGAGACAGCTACCTAGCTCCTGGAAGCAAAGCTGGGCCATTCTCTCTGAATATAGTGGTAGTGGTGGAGGTAGTGGCAGCAGCAAGTACAGGTAGATCCCCCAGGGGCAGCAGAAAGGGCAGGCGGGCATCCATTTGTCAAAGCAAAACAAAGCACCAAGTGGGTGGAAAAAGGGTGGCGCTTCATTTCATTTCAGCAAACCCTAACCAAACCAGCCTCGTTCATGCATTCCCCTCCCCTGTTCATAGTTGGGCTTGTGCCCATCTCTATTATTTATCTATGAAAAGAATAGAGATGGAAATGCTCTTCTCAATTCCTACAGATTTTATCTACGTAGTATAGAACATCATGTTGGCCTTGAAAACTGAGAGTCAGAAAGCTCATTAGATGTTTAACATTAGAATATTTGACTTCTGAATTGAAATACCATATACACTCTGCTAGAACATACACAGTGGTACCTTGGTTTACAAACACTTCAGTTGATGTAAGTTTCAGTTTACAAAAAGAAGTCCATTGGAAATAATGCCTCCATTTATGATTTTTTTTTCTGGAAAAGATCGGAAAACCCCGGTTTAAAATTATTTTCAAAGGACTTCACTTCCCAGGATGCACTGTGCTCCCATGCAGTTCTGGTTTATGAAGCGTCCCAGGGAACAGACAAACTTTGTGAACCAGGATACCCCTGTATATCCGTTCTTTAAAACAAAACAAAACAAAAAACCCTGTAGATTCTACTTCGTTGAAAAGCTAACACCACAATTGTACCCCAACCCTGATCCCTAGTTACTGTGAAAAACTCAGCATAACAGATTTGTTTTAAAAAAGATTTCGGGTAAAATTCTGTCCCCATTCAGTTCTATAACTGCATTCCGTTCATTATAACCCATTCAGTTCTATAAGTGGTTTTCAAGCACTGGTTTCTCTTTAATAGCATGGGTTGATTTTTTAAAAGTTGAAACAAAAATATAGGATACTCTAATCCACACGAAGCTACTCCAAAAGGTTTCTATAACAATGTGTGAAGGAAATTCTGTCTTTCCCTGTGGGTTTTTTTTTTTTATGTCAGAGGCAGCACTCTGCAGATGTGGAACTGTCGCAAACGGCAGGACACTATGTTTTGCTGCCAAACCATCTTTCATCAGCTTCACACTAACCTAATAAAACTTCCTTTCAGTTAGGATGGGTGAGTTGAACTATACCTTGTATCTCTATAATAGACCCCCCCCCACACTAGCGCTCAGTTTCTGTAACAAATGTTGCAAGACTATTAAATCCCTTGAGGCTTAATAATGTCTTTCTTGAAACATGTAGGAACACATGCTTTTCTAGCTGGTTCTAAGCTTAGAGCCTGGTCAATAATTTCTCAAAGCAGAGTCAGGGCAATTGTGAGGAAGGAATGAGAGGATGACCTTGCGAAGACCCAAAAGTTAAACTTGCATTAGGCTCGCTTTCAGAAATGGCAGCCTCTCTGTGGACAGTGTCTGCAGGAAGGGGCAGAAAGACAATGCCTCTTGGATCTGTCCCAGTGCCCTGCATCCTGTCCCCAATAACCATGTCTAGAGAGCCACAAAGAGGCGTCACCTTGTATTCTGTTGAATGCATGCTGATCTTCTATCAGAACTCCTAGATCTGTTCAGGTAAATATAAGGAGAGGCCCCTTAGAATACAGCTGTGTCTGATGTATAGACTTGAGAACAGCAATTTCTTCTGTCACCTTTGTTGATGATTGTTTTTTATTTTTGTTTTGTTTTGTTTGCCTGTCTGTTTTTGGTCGAGGGTGAAAAGTTCAGGAACATTTGGGGTTAAAAAGAATATTTACAAGCACATTGTGCCTCCTGTCCTTTCAACTGTTTTAAAATCTTGCTGCAGTTCAGGTTAATGCCAACCGGCAACATTTACCAATGGGGCAGGTACATGTGGGAGGCCCAGCGGTCTAGTGACCATACACAGGGCAAAATTAGCCAGACTTTTTATGACAGATATTGAAATATGATCATGTCTCCTGTGTCCTGGCCTGTTTACAGTAGCTGTTTGTATGCTTCTGGGTTACGTTCGAGCTGTTGATGTTGACATGCACAGCCCTGAATGGTTTGGGAGGTCACTACCTGGCAAAGCGCCTCTCTCTCACATCTGCCACCCATCCTACCTGCACCTCTCAATCTCTGATGTTGCAGGAAGCCATCCCAAGAGAGACCGAGAAGTCTACAACTAGGAACCGGGCCTTCTCAGTGTTAACTGTTTCATTATGGGATTTATTACCAGCGGAGGTGTGTCTGGCCGCCCGTCCTCCTAGAATTCAGAAGACTCATAAAACATACTGTAGCTTTTTTGGCTAGGCCTCTGACAACCTGCTTCCTATTCAACTGTTCAACTAGTCTGGTTTCATCACAACCATGGAATTTGGGTTTGTGTGTTTTTGATTCAAGAGGCTATAGATGTGGGGTATTTTTTTCCTTTTTCATATTTTATTTTACGTACTTTTTTGATGTAACCCCCCCCCCCCCCCAGAATAGTGGCCTGCCACTCAGGGTATAAGTTTTAATTA
Source organism: Phrynocephalus versicolor (assembly GCA_023846285.1). Taxonomy (NCBI): domain Eukaryota; kingdom Metazoa; phylum Chordata; class Lepidosauria; order Squamata; family Agamidae; genus Phrynocephalus; species Phrynocephalus versicolor. The sequence goes on from JAHTLZ010000015.1 coordinate 9,270,315, forward strand.
ACTAATTGATTTCTATGATGTAACTTCGCATCTGTGTAATCTGGATCGATTGCTGGAAATATTTAAACTAATGACGGTATATAAAAGCTTCCTATCCTCCTGCTTTCTACCCGATTCCTGTTACAGGTTCCAAAACTGGCAGTGGTTGTTACTCTCAATGCCTTCCCACCCAACATGTTCGAAGGTCCCAAAAGGTTCAGTAGGGAGCCTTGGATCCTAAAAAGAGCCTTTATAGTTACATTAAATCTAATGCTTCTGGTGCCTGATCTGGGTTATGCAAGCACAACCTTATGCATCAGGAATTTTTCCACGTTATGCCAAAATGTGACCCTCTAATACTCTTGTGGCATTACCTTGCTCCCTTTGCTTACAATTGCTTAGTCCCAGACCTTTCTTTCAACAAGAGGATGTCCTTCATTTTAGGCATGGTCTCTGGCGGTGAGCATCCTGCCAACCGCAATTAACACCCATGTACCACTGACATCAAAGGGTTTGCACAAAATCTGGCAGAGAGATGCAAAATGCAGACAGTGTGCTTATAGCTACTTCCTTGGAAAACAGTTTTCTGTCAGAAGCAGCATGAAAGAGGATCCATTCCACACATCACGTCTCCTTTTTGGCTTCCCATCTATTTCTTGAGTCACTTTTACAACACACACTGCAGTGCTATGTTTCCTGTCTCCTCCACCCACTGTAGAAATGAGATCTTCCTCTCTTCGCTGCCTTATAATATAGAAAATTATCTACAGGGTTGTCTTTGTTCAGAAACACAGAACTTAAGCCGATATCAACAAAAGAAATCACAAAACTAGCTGCAAAAATAAACTGAGTTGAACTGGAATGGGTCCTTAAATTAATTTATATAGGTATATTCCATCTGAAAGCAGGCAACAATGTAAGAAAATGCCCTTGAAATAAGACAGGAAGGAATTACATTTTATATACCTATAAATCAGGACTTCAATTTCCTTCCCATGGACATCTAGTATTTGCAAAGAATCCCACAAACGGTGTGATTGTATTTGAATTTAGTTTGCGGTTGCCGTTGGCTGATCTTTTTGTTGTTTTTATGATTTGGGCATTGTTTTTCTGGGTGGGTTGTTGTTTATTTGTTGATAGGTGCCCAAAGCAGTGGCTTGCCATTAGTTGGGTGGGGCATAAATGTAATACTAAGGCTTAGTAGCAAGAATATCTGAATCTAAGACAGTAGCTTTAATCCTAGTTGTTATGACATCACACAGCACTAGAACTAGGGGGCATTCCATGAAACTTTGGGGTGCTAGATCTCAAAGAAATAAGAGAAAGTAATTTTTCACCCAAAGGATCACTGATCTATGGAATGCCCTGCCAGAAGAAGTGGTGACAGCTGTCAGCCTTGACAGATTTAAGAAAGGATTGGACAAGTTCATGGAGAACAAGGATATCAATGGCTATAATAATGGATGCCATAATGGACAACCTCTGGGTTGGAGAGATAGGCAGGATATCTCTCAATGCGATTTGCAGGGAATCGTAAGCAGGTGAAGACATCTGCTTGGGAATATCCTGAAGCAAATGATGAGCCACAGTGTGAGACAGAATACTGCACTGGGTGGGCTGTGGCCTGTTCTGGCAAGGCTGTTCTTATGTTGTTATGATGTGTTGATATGTATGTTCTTTATTTATCAAAATATGTCTCAGTCTAACAGTCCCAACTAAGGGAAGCTGGTAAGTCAACACCCCTATACTTCTCCTTGATTCAGGGCCTTTTCACACAACCCCTAAACTCTGCGGCAAATGGCTCCCAGCTCCGGAGCTTAAAATTGTTTCCCCACCAGCTCCGGAGTTTACAGAAAATTAAGTGTGACCACACCCACCTAAGTGCATCCCAGCGCACTTTTCAGGTACCTGCTCTCCAGGGGTGAAAATTCCTGATGCGGATGTAACGTAGTGAGTGCCGGGCTCTCTTGGCTTCTCTTTGTTGTTTTTTTGCCCCCCGCCCCTTTAAGAGATCTGAATGCAGTGCTGGGAACAGAGCGAGACGGCAGAACCGAGGTGAGCGGCATTCTTTTCTTCCTTTTTTTCTCCCTCCCCTCACGCAGACAGTAGCCAGGAGTGTGGAGGGGGTGGGAACACAGGAACAGCTACAAACCCCCAAGATCTCTGGTCTGAATTTAAGTGGCCAGCGGATCTTAGGGGTCGTGTGAAAAGGCTCCAAGTCAGTCTTTGCTAGTAATATTGAACAACTAGATTCTGGCCTCTCTCTCTCTCTCTCTCTCTCTCTGAGTGTGTGTGTCGTGTGTGTGTGTGTGTGTGTGTGTGTTCAAACAGATGTGCCTGGCTAAGTATGAATATCTGGATGGGCAGATGGATGGATAAATCGATAGATATAATTTCCCTTCACATGGTAAGAAGGAAACGTATGGAAAACACAACATAAGTACTTTGAAACGACAAATACACCACAACCAAGAAGAACATGGAAGTCACCCTCTGATGTTTCAACTAGGCAAAAAGTAATTAAACACCTTAAGCTGTTTGTGCTTGCCTGGCTCTGGAGGTGATGAAGACCAATTGTAGGCTAACACCAGGCCCTCCTTAACACAGATACACAGTAGTGATTAAAACAACAGCAACCGCTTTGGAGGCTTGAGACACTTTTTTACTCTTTCCAGACACTACACCGTTCCTGTTTATCTCCTAGCAAGCTACGTTCACCATAATCAAACCATGACATCGACCGGATACCTCTGGAGACAGTCATGGGAGCTTTAATACCTTGCTGCAAATGTCTGGAAAACTACTTTTGTCTCTGCTGCAGAAACTGGAAATCTTACTGACTTCATCATCCCCAGAGCCTATTAGATAAGTGTCGATTTTTGCACTCTAGGCAGGTCAGAAAAGAGGTCTGTCCTTGACTGAGGCCCTTGTACAACTGTCCCTTTTCCCTGAATGAATACAATGTTTCTGAATTGCTTAATAGTCGACTACTTAAAGTTTCAAAAGGAATACAGTACAACACACAGCAGGACTCGAAAGAACTGAGCCAACAGTATTGTGTGACCAAGAAAGTTTCCGACTGTCCGAGGCAGCTGCCCTTTCAAAGGACTGGCTTCTTTTGACAATTCAAAAGGAGTGTAACTGGACATGTGGAGCCACCTCAACCTCTTCCAGCCAGCAATTAAAGTGTCCTCACTGAGATCCTCAAGCCAAAAGGTGCACAGCAGTGACTCTTTAATTCCCAGCTGGAAGTAAGTGAACATTATGCATTTTGTTACACGAAGGAAAAAGATTTTAGCCAGGATGGATGAGCACGTTAATTATTGTAGCAGGCAATGAGAAGGCACTGAACCCATTTTTCTCTCACTGGAATCCTGAAGCTTCACAGAGTTCATGTTTGAATTTTGACAGTCAATGTTTCTGGAGGCCCGGTCCTACTATGTACAATTTCAGCTTATAACTTGAATTCTGATACATTTTAAAGAAGACTTTCTGCTTAGGCAGAGCTGTGAAATCTACTTGTGTCAACCGGCAGTTGAGTCATGGCAACTGGACTTCTTTTCTTAAGAGATCAAAACGTTTCGCTACTCATCCAAGCAGTTTTGTCAGTCTGAGGAGAGTTAACAGCAAGGCCTCCAATTTATAGTTCACTTTTGATTTCACATCACCCTGGTCTGAATAGGCTCATAAGTTGGACAATGCCCTGAATAGGTTTGTTAGGTGGACAATGGCCTGAATAGGCTCATAGGTGGAAATGCTCTCTTCCCATCTACCTCCTTGTCCCAACACAGTGTGATAATAAGTAGAAGGCAGCACTTGAACCATTTTGTGGGGCTGCACTATCTCTGCTATAAAATAACTACATCAAAGTTATAGTCATACTGCTAAAGTTGTAACTTGTTAAGCTCTTGTAACTTCAAGGCTGGAAAAACAAATTACAAGCACGGTAACTACTTTGTTGCAACTAGTTTCTTCCAAACACTTTATCCAGCTAACAGTAAACACTCCAAGCTATATTTGTGCTTAAAAGCTATAATTGGTTACAATTTCCCCTAAAACACTCATAAAATCCCAAATCCTGTTGCTTAGCACAAAAGATTGTGCTAGAGTAGGCCTTCTGAATCAGTGGAGATTAGGTGAGTCGAGACTTCCATAAGTTCCATGGATTCAATTGCCCTATTTTAGTTGCAATTTACTAAACTAAGCAAAAGGATTTCAGCTACAATATACAGAAGTGTGCTACATGTATATTCTCTACATGTAGAACAGTGAACACACTATGCGTGATATATGAACCCCTTAAGACAATTCTTCCTAATCATTGGAGAAATTTAAACTAAAACATGCAAGTAATACATCTGTTAAAACCAAGAGAAGCATGAAAACATAAGAACATAAGAAGAGCCATGCTGGATCAGGCCAACGGCCCATACAGTCCAGCTTCCTCTATCTCACAGTGGCCCCACCAGATGAGTTTGGGAGCGCATGAGACTAGATATCTGTCTCCTGATACCACTCCCCTGCATCTGGCCCTTGAAGGACCCCGGTTTTATGACTGGAGATTACACGTCTCCATCATGGTTTGTAACCTGTGATGGACTTTTCCTCCAGGAATCTGTCCAATCCCCTTTTGAAGGCATCCAGGCCAGATGCCATCAACACATCCTGTGGCAGGGAGTTCCATAGACTAACAATGCGCTGGATGAAAAACTATTTTCTTTTGTCTGTTCTTACTCTCCCAGCCCTCAATTTGAGTGTATGTCCCCTAGTTCTGGTATTCTAGGAGAGGGAGAAGAGCTTCCCTCTATCCACTTTACTCATACCCTGCATTATTTTGTACATCTCAATCATATCCGACCTCAGGCGCCTTTTTTCAGACTAAAGAGGCCCAAATGTTTTAGCCTTTCCTCATAAGGGAGATCCCCCAGCCCAGTAAACATTTTAGTCACTCTCTTTTGCACCTTTTCCAGTTCCACTATGTCTTTCTTGAGATGCGGTGACCAGAATTGTACACAATACTCCAGGTGGGGCCTTACTATTGTTTTGTATAATGGTATTATAATGTTGGCTGTTTTATTTTCAATCCCCTTTTTGATAATCCCTAGCATGGAATTGGCCTTCTTCACTGCTGCCACACATTGGGGAGACACCTTCATGGAGCTGTCCACCAACACACCAAGATCTCTTTCCTGATCCGTCACAGATAACTCAGAGCCCATGAGTTGATACATATAATTTTGATTTTTTTGCCCCAACAAATCTGGACAATATAAAAAAATACATGAAAATATAAAAATCTTAGGCTGGGAACCAATGTGACACTGGAGTAAACTAAGGCCGAAATCCAGTTTCTCAATGTAACAAATCAATCTAGAAAATGACTGTTGAATCTTCGTAGTTGAATCACAAAGTTCCATTAATTCAAATATACTTACTCTAAATGTGATTTACATATGTTTATCACCAGATCTCATGGATTCAATAGGCCTGCCCTAGCAGGATTTAGTACACAAAGCAAAAGGATTTTAACCATTGTGAACAAAGTATATACTAATGCAGTGACTTCTATGTTATTGCTTCACTTCTCATTTGCATAAGAGAATAAATTACCCAGGAGGGAGTAGAGTCATTTGTAGCTGAACTGAGGATCACTGCTAAGTATACCCAAACAAGCCAGAATTCCTTAAGTGAACAACAAATCTTGATTTAAAGCTAGTTTTCAATCTTGGCTAGCTAGGGCACAGTTAAGGATAATTCTGGTTTCAGACATCATTTAAAGCTGTTTCCTTCCTCATTTGTTTACCATTCGTGTGAAACAATAAGACAACACAGTCTGCACACTGGCAGACTGCTCCTACATGTCTCGATCCATTAAGCCATGGCATCTGGCATAAAACCACAAGGAAAGGCAGCCGTTGTATTCAGCACACCTGAACTTACTCAGGCCTATTGCATTCTCGAACAGCATTTTTAATGCCTCCTCCACACGTTCGTGAGCAAGCTCCAAATGGACTCCAGGTTCCCCAGGTTCCATCTGTCACTGGCAATTCCCGTTCTCTGGGTACACAGTGGCCATATTTGCAGTGCTAAACTCCAAAAAGAAAGGCAGAGATGTTTAGTCAGAAAGGGTTTTGTAATCATAGTTCTTGTGGCAGTCTGGATTCTAGCATTTTAAAAGAAATAAACCTTGATACAGAAGAGGTGGTTCTAAGCTTTATGGGCTGACCTTGTTTACAAAAATGGTCTCTGTCAGATTGCTTCATTAAAGATCAGGGGAAAGGTATGGCTTTGTTTAGGGCAGCTACATGCAACTATCAATTAACCAGGCAGAAGATATCGTAGTATAGCCTGCTGCACCAACAGACTGAAGAACAGTTTTTATCCATGGGCTGTCAGACTGCTGAATGGGAAATAATCCCAGGACAAGTATAGAAGAACTGACCTGTGGGCTGGCGCATTCTGTTCAAGTACACAGGGTGCAATAAGACTGAGTGGTTGCTAATGGGATGGGGGTGGGATGGTGGTGGGCGTGGGAAAGGGAGACTCAGCCAATTTCATTGTGTACATGTTGTACATTGACAATAAAGGTATTATTATTATTAATCTCATTATAGTGTTCAAATGATTTTATCTGTTGTTTGCTTCATCTCCAGGACATCTTTCTCCAATACACATAATGATTAATATTTTTCCTTGTTAAAAATTAATCTCTATTGTACAACTTCTTAAATGCAAGAAAAGAGACAAATAAATATAAATCTACAAGGGGGGAGACCCAATACCAGTCCTCCCCTTCCACTTGCAAGGAGCAATGGAGATTAAACAAGTAATATTATATGAGCTATGAAGAAAACTGAGACTACTGTACTGTGATGGTTTAAGTAGGACAAGTGTTCCCTCCGTTTGCAAGATTATTTTTCACTTATCACAGAGTGCAGTTAAATAAGCAAGATTGACTGTTCTTGTTGCAGAATCTGAACAAGACAGAGGTTTCTAATACCTTTCCAGCACAAGGGTTTTCAGTGTCAATTTTAATCCAGCTGCTACTCTAGTACACCAACCAGCTGTATGTCAAAGAGAGAATGCTAACAAAATTATACATGGATTCAATTTCCTAAGGTGTAACAAATTCGCACGCTCTGTTTACACAACAAATTTCTCCCTTCCACGCAGCTCTGAACAACTGTTTCATGAATATGGCTCAGCTTTTACAAATCGTCTAAAGCCTCTCTGAAAAGAAGATTATGGAAGACATGCTGTTGGATAGAATCTATGAGACAGAAGCTTAGGAGCGTGCAAAAAAAAAAACAAAAAAAACCAACCACAGAAATTTATGGCCTCCAGGCTTGATAGACTGATTTGCACAATGACCCAGTTCTGCGTGCTTGGGAGAATACCAAGAAGGACTAGGTACCTTAGAGGCACTCTCCATGCTTCAGAAATGCACAAAACATCACACCACTTCAAAGAAGCAATGGTAAAAATGGTGAAAACAAACAGAGATATCAAAAGCAGAGCTTTGTCAAAAGAATGGAGCAGAACTGAAAAGATAAATTGATGGTAATGCAGAAGGTGTCATGCTATTCTGGATGTGTCAGTGTTTTGCCCCTGTTTTGGCTGCCCATCCATTTCCCCTCCAGATGCCTTCATCAGATGAACTGAGAAGAGCACCTCTTCATTGGTAGCACCCCATGTTGCTGAGCACCTTCCCAAAGATGCTCTACTGGTGGCCATTTTACAGCATATTCAGTGCCAATTCAAGGCTTCCTAATTCGAAGAATGGTTTTAATACTTTCAGATACTTTCATTGTCCCCTTTCCTTATGGATTTGCTCTGGTTTCCTTGTTTAATGCCTGTCCAGTTTTTACACCTTGGTGTTGGACATTATATCGAGCTGTTCTTGGGCGATAACATTTTAATAGTGATGAACAATGTTTACACAATCAAATAAATATGGCATCTCAATAGCACTGTTCAGGAATTTGACCAAAGGTCCAAGGGAAAAAATTCAGAAGGAGAATGACTCTCTTCCCCAAAATATTTTATAAGTATATTTCAAAGTTTAACATTTAAAGCAGATCACACAATTCCACGGCAACCCCAGGATGTTTTATCAAAGGATAAGATATAGTTCATGCTGATGAAACCAGGAATTTTTTTATTCATTCTTTATTATATGGTCACAGGAGCCCAACTAGGAAGGCCATTTGACTATTAGATGATAATGGAAGGCAAATGATTATTAAAGAGGAAACAGAGATTGCAGAGAGACTCAGTGAATTCTTTGCTTCAGTATTCATTGAAGAAGAGACCACATGCCCCAAACAGACCCTATCTTCATAGGGAGGGAAGCCGAAGAATTAAGCCAGAAAGAAATAACAGGGAGGAGGTTCTTGCATGTCTTGTTAAACGAAATGCTAACAAATCACCAGGACCAGATGGCATCCATCCATGAGTTCTCAAGGAACATAAAGATGAAATTGCTGAGGTCCTAGCCAAAATATATAATCTTTCCCTCAAACTGGGCGCTGTGCCTGATGACTGGAAGGAAGCGAATGTAACACCAATCTGCAAAAAAGGATCCGGAGGTGATCCAGGAAATTACTGACCGGTCAGTTTGACATGTGTCCCAGGTAAGGTGATATAAACCATCCTAAAAGATAAAATTATTTTAAAAAAGCAAAGTGTTCTGCTTATATACAGCCCCATACCACTTCAAGTAGTGTCTGGGCGGTTTACAGTTTAATTACAGTATGCAGGCTACACATTGCCCCCCTGCTGAAGGAGCGTCAACATGGCTTCTGTAAGGGAAAATCATGTTTCACTAATCTGTTGGAATTCTTTGAGAGTTTCAACAAGCATGTGGATAAGGGAGATCCAGTTGACATTGTTTATCTGGACTTTTGACAAGGTCCTGCACCAAAGGCCCTTGAATAAACTTGCCAGTCATGGAATCAAGGGGCAGTTCTTGTCCTGGATCAGCAACTGGCTAAGGGACAGGAAACAGAGGGTAGCACTAAATGGGCACTTCTCTAAGTGGAGGGAGGTAAACGGTCCCCCAAGGTTCAGTACATAAATGATCTAGAAGTATGAGTAAATAGCAAGGTAACCAAATTATACACTGTTTATACGGGGTAGTAAAAACAGAGATTGTGAGATGCTCCAAAGGGATCTCTTGACACTGGGGGAGTGGGCAAGGCACTGGCAAATGAGCTTCAACATTAACAAGTGCAGAGTGGTGCATGTTGGGGCAAAAAACCTCAATTATATTTATAAACTGATGGGGTCTGAAATCTCTGCAATAGGAAAGGGACCTTGGTGTCCTGGTCGACAGCTCAATGTAGGTGTCAACCCAGTGTGCCATGGCAGTGCAAAAAAGCAAACTCAATGCTGAGGGATATTAGGAAAGGTATCAAAAATAAGTTAGTAAGCGTCATTTTGTCTCTTTATAAATCTATGGTGAGGCCCCATCTGGAGTACTGTGTACAGTTCTGGTCACTAGACCTCCAGAAGGATATTATGGAAATGGAAAAAGTGCAGAGGAGGACAATCAGAATGATTTGGGGATTGGAAGACCTTCCTTGCCATCTGAGGCTGCAATGGCTGGGCCTCTTCACTCCTGAATGACGGCGCCTAAGAGGTGACCTGATTGAAGTTTATAAAATCATACATGGCGTGGGAAAAGTAGGTAAGGAAAAACTCTTTTCCTTATCGCACAGCACTAGAACTGGGGGGTCCTCCATGAAACTTTTGGGTGCTATATCTCAAACAAATAAGAGAAAGTACTTTTTCACCGAAAGGATCACTGGTCTGTGGAATTCCCTGCCAGAGGAAGTGGTGGCAGCTGTCAGTCTTGAGAGCTTTAAGAAAGGATTAGCCAAGTTCATGGAGAGCAAGGGTATCAATGGCTATCATGATGGATGCCTAAAGACAGCCTTCCAGGTTGGAGAGATAGGCAGGATATCTCTCAATGCCATTTGCTGGGAATCATAAGCAGGTGAAGACATCTGCTTGGGAATACCCTGAAGCAAAAGGTGAACCACTGTGCGAGACAGAATGTTGGACTGGATGGGCTGTGGCCTGTTCTGGCAAGGTTGTACTTATCTTCTTATGTACAGTTCCAGGTTATTATTTTCAAAGCACTTGAGGACAGACTGTTTCTTTCTAGTATCACATAGACAATTATCCAGGGGAAGAGGGGCAGTGCAGAGAGAAACTGGTCTGATTCACATCTAATGAAGAAACCACTGCACTCTTTCCCGGTATGTGAATAACTCTATATGGGTTTCAGGGTTGTACGAGAAAATCAGAAGCATCTGTTTTTACTTATTTTCAAATTACAGTTCTTTCGACTACAGTTGGTGACAGTGAGCCAAGACAAACAGATATTTACAAATTCTGGTTCTTTCTGATATCATCATTTATCATAATTCTGATACCACACTTCCTACATTCAGACATCACAGGGAACTGTAGTTTGTTTAGAAAGTAGAAGCAGATGTTCTAACCTCCTCTGCTGGCAAAAAGAAAGAAGGGAGGGGGGAGAACATTAGATTGATGCCTGTGCAGGGCTCTTCACATAGTGCAGGCACAGACAATGGTGATCCTAGATGCTGATGAACTACACATTCAGTTAGTCCCTGCCAGCACAGCTAATGATGACAGATCATGGGAGCTGCAGTTCGACAACATCTGTGTGACATTCACCTTCCAGCTTAATGGGTAATCATGCTTAGTGTCTGAACTAGACCATGAATTTACAACTGGAGGTAAGTTATGTGCAGTATTTATTTATTTATCTATTTTATCTATTTATTTTAGAGTATTTCTCCTTAGAAAAGGACCCAAGTCGGCTTACGGTAATGAGGGACAATATACAGTTCAGTACAATTAGGACATATTCAAGTATTAAGAACGGGGAATTGAGGGACATCTTGTAGCATTATTTATTTATTTATTTATTTATTTATTTATTTAGCTTGTATGCCGCCCACTACCCAAAGGTCTCTGGGTGGCTCACAATCAAAATAAACAATTCAGACAATTAAAACATCAAAATTGCAATAAAATTAAAACAAAACAAAATAAAAACATTAAAAGTCAACATTACATTAAAGCTACAAGAGAATGTGAGCAGTTGAAAGGAGAATAAAGTTCCATGTAAAGTTATGAGTGATGAAAACTAACATTGAAAACATATTGTCAGTATAATCACACAAGGTTATAAGTGGTTATAAACACAAAGTCTATGTGATCCTGTAGATTCATATAAAAGTCGGTTCATACTGTGAGATTTGATCTTTGGGGTAGCTAGGACCCAGGTCGTACAGTGCTTTGTAGGTTAAGGTCAGCACCTTAAATTGTGCCAGTGTAGCTGCTTTAATAGGGGTGTAATATGATCTCTGTACCCTGTCCTAGTCAGCAGTCTGGCTGCTGCATTTTGGAACCATTGAACTTTCCTGAGACTTTTCATCGGTAGCCCCACACAGAGCGCATTACACTAGTCTAGCCGGGAATCAGAATTCCCAGAAGAATGCTTTCCAACCTTGGTTCCCAAATGTTATTTGTCTACAATTCCTAGAAATCCTGGCCAGTACGACAGGTAGTAGCTTAGCCGGCGCACTATCAGGGAGTGAAGGCTTCTGGGAATGTTAGAGTGGGAACATCTGGGGATGCACGGTTGGGAATCAGCATCCTACACAATGAAGGACATTCAAACTATTGAAGCCTGCAGGCAGATAGCTCCAGAAGCCAGTGAGTAGCACCCGTTTACTGATGCCGAGCAAGAAGCACAAGTTGTGACAGCTACTGAGGAAAGTCACTTGTCTGATTTTCTGATTACTGGCTAGTTGTCACAACATGTCAGTAGAACCGACACCACTGCAGAGCGAGCATGCTGAAAGCATTCTTGAATATAGACTGTCGATATCACAAAGAATCCTGGGCAATCCAAAAAGAAGCATTTTAGGTTTAGGTTGAAATTGCATCTCTATCCTACCCACTTAACACGAACTAGGCACACTCTGTTCTAAAAAGATTATTGTCTTTCCACCTCTTTTTCCACTGAAGGGGAAGTTCTGGAACTTCAAAAACGTCAGGATCAATCTCTATAACAACATCCTTCACTGTCAGGTATGCTTTGCAGCTGTCATAAAGACAGATGTGGCTGCAGTCTAGGCAGTGCTCTCACAACGGAGCAACATCATACAGAACAGCTGCCTTGTGTAGCAAAATGATTGAAGTAGCTATCCTGCCTACCACACATGAGCTCCTTTTGTTTGCAATTTTGCAGACCTCACACCGAATGGCATTTTACGTATTTTAGAAGCAAAAATGAAAAATCCACCGACAATTGTCAGCAATCACTCAGCTCTCTATCTTTATTGCATGAATCTAACCCAACAGTCTCAGAGTTGGAGCTTAGAACGTACAAGCACCTTGGGCTTCACAAAATGAAAGTAATTGGATGTGGCTATCAGTTTCTGTCAAAAGGCAGGGCTCAGTCTAATTGTTACTCCTGCCTAAAGCAGTCCCACTGAATTAAAAGGTCTTGTAGTGCCATTCAGTAGGTCTGCTTTTGTCAGAAGCAAATATTGAGTTTAGCCATTAGTCTGACAGCTAATAATAGAACTCTATGTTACTACTTAAAATTTTATCTATCACAAAAATGAACATATATGAGTCAGGAGATTTGCCTATACAGTACTGCTTAATTTGGCTCATTTTCTTGGAGGCTTTTAGGTTTTTAAAAGCAAAGCAAAAGCAAAGCGTCTTTGTTCCTAAAAGGGCCATTGTTGTTTCCAATTTATAGTGACCCTTTGAGCTGATGACCTCCAAATGATTTGGTCATTTAGCAGCCCTGCTCAGAACTTCCAAACTAAAAGCTTTGATATCTCTCTGCAAAGATACTGCCTCCACAGTGTTCCTGTCTACTCTGTAGGTCACGGGCTTTAAAACCTGACATCCTGAAGCCAAATATTAGCCTCTTGGCCCAGCCTGCCTAGTCAAGGTTGCAGGCTACAGAAGATGGGCACCTTACGAAAAAAGGCATGCTGTTTTGTCGTTTTGTAGGCTTATACAACCTTACAAAATGAAACAAAACAGCAGACAGCATGTCATCAAGAAACAAAACAAAGCACCTTTTTTTAGAGGGGGGGGATGAAATATTTCATCCTAGTGGTAAGAGCCCTCTTGAGCCAGCCATCTTGAGAAGAGGAGGTTTATTTTTGAACTGATTGATTTGTTTTCCTTCCTTCCATCCCTGTGCCTCTGCTGTTGAGCTAGCTTATGATCTTGATCTGCTTGCAGCTTCCCTTTTTCCTGTGTCTGCAAGTTGATTTAAACTCATTGTTTTCCTTTCCTGATTAAGCAGGGATTTAGAGGGTTTTTAAATATTTTCCTTCCTTCCCTCCCCGCACACCGATCAGCTGTTGAGCTTATCTCTCTGATCTTCTTGATCTGAGGTGCAGCAGCTAGCTGTTAGGGTTCCTGCTTGTTTACAGGGGGTTCTTTGCTTGAAAGCAAACTGATTGGAAGGTTTAAGGAGGGTCTTTGACATAGGGCAGTGTGCTCCCTGTTAAATAAAAAAAGGAAAGCTCCCCATTATTTATAGCCGTAATTTTGTTTAATTTTGTTTCATGATGCAAATTCTTTTTAAAAGTCCATTATTAACTAAATGAAACAAAATGAAGACTGAAACAAACAAAACAAAACACTATATTTCCGTTTCATGCCCATCTCTAGAAGACATTTTAAAAGGCATTCTCCAACCTATGGAATTGAGTTCCAGATTTAATGTTTGTATCCTAATCCATCTGATTTTATGGAAGAAAAGGAATGATATTCATGAGCATCTGAGGCTAGGAACGGGAAATCAACCTGTAGCTATTCCATACTACTTTAATTTTATTTATTTATTTATTTATTTATTTATTTAGCTTGTATGCTGCCCCACTACCCAAGGTCTCTGGGCAGCTCACAATCAAAGTAAACAATTTTAACAATTAAAACATCAAGTTGCAATAAAATTAAAACAAGGTCTTTTTTTAAAAAAAAATTAAAAACTGTTTCAAAATATATATCCAAGTAAATTAAGTATGTATTTTGAGATGCTGGGTATAGGTGGGCAAAGAAGCAGGGTTGTGGAGGACCCAACTTTCCTAGCTACATTTTTTAAAAATTAACTCAATTTAACTCAACCATTGAAGTCATGACCCCCAAGTATTCTGCAGCCCCCAAACTTTGTTTGCATAAAAGGGCATTTTTATGGGGTAAAGTCATCTCTTTTCAGAAAGTACAGACTTATTTCTCCTCCAAACAGCCTGCTTCTCAAACAAATGCACAAACACAAAATTTAGTATCCTACTCCGGTCAAGGAAGAAATTATTTAACAAGGACTCCAACACATAATGGTGACCCCATAAAACACTTTGTGATTCACCTGGGTGTCACAAGTTCCAGGTTGGGAAACAAAGATTTGAGTTAAAAGGAAAAGGGGGCTTTGGATTCACATTGTAACAACATTTTGTGGAGATCTTGCTGTGGCCATTACTACTATAATTCAGGTGCCAATGCATTTATCTGTAAACATCTTTAGGGGAGAGGCAAGTGCTTTGTTTATTTATCTGCTCATCTTTGCTAGAACGTTTATTGAACTATGATGAGTTTGACAGCATTCTATGTGCTCTATTATATTTTATTCTAGACTGGTATCTGTCCTGGGCTCTTTCTGAAGAAGGGACAATACGAACGAACAATTGGATGGGATTTAGAACGGGCAGGTGGGTGAGGTGTAGTATGTGAACTAGTACTGGACTACTGCCAGAATGGCATATCTGTCTGCACGGTGAGGGGGGGGATGCAAGAAATAGCAAGAGTACCAACAACAAACCTTTCCTGGGCCACACTCCGTCCCATCAGCCCACGGTGTGTGTTGTGTGCGACATCCTTTATGGGCTCCATCGGCATTGATGCACCAGAGTCTTCTGCACTGCTTCTGCTTAAGTGATTTTAAATGGTCCCAGCATTACTGAACAGCCAGGGTAACATATGCTACAGGCTGCAAACATATTTTAGGTTATTTCCCTGGTGTTATTACCATCACTGAGAAAGGAAGTGTAAACAATTGAAAGCAATAAAATAGAGGAAGGGGTTTTGTCTAAAGTTGCAGATGTAAAAGCCGTCTGCTTGAATGCCTTATCCAGGAGTTGCAGGTGGGTTAGTGGTCCAGTTTTTACCCATACAAAATGTCTGGAAGACATATTATGGGGAAAAAATGGTTGAAAATTTCCTACTGAAATATGCTAAAGAAAAAATGAGAAGCTCCAGACAAAGATGATGGTGTGGACCAAACTCAATGTATGTCCCAAATAGAACAGATTGAGTAAAAGGAAGAGGACTTGTTAGCCACCACCCACGAATGTCCAGTTGACTTCAAGGGATCTGCTCTAATTGGGACAAGTTTTGACAGCCTGAAAAATGGTCACATCATTGATATAAGACACTTCATCCATTTTCTAGCAAGATTTCCTCTGTGTGTCCCCTTATCTAGGGCCAGGTCCTCTATTTTAAGCAATCAATTGTACTGTAAATGCATCTAGGTTTTGTGATCATTAAGAAAAACTAAACAATATTACAATCCTAGTACATACAGGTTCAGAAACAACAAAACAACAAAATGGTCTTAAAATGGAATTCTTCTTAACTCAGTAATATAAATTGCAACAATTTCTTATGGCAAGCAGAAAAGCATATTATTAATATCAATTTCTAGTGTGATTGGGTTAGAGATGGAAAATACTTGCTCAACAGGTTAAGTAGATATCCTGGGAGTTCTGCTTCAAAAAAAACAATACTGTCCAACTTTGACCCACATTTCATTTTGCCTTATTATTTAGTTACAGAGAAGATAAGCCATGACTGTCTAGAATCATATTGATTTCCTTCTAACAGTCCCTGATTTAGAATGGTTATATACAGTACCACTGTAGTCCTATAAATAACATTAAGGACCTCTACTGAGTGACAAATTAGGCGGCAGTGCTATACATACTTACTTGGGAAGGAGTAGTCTCATAAGCAGGACATTTCTGCATGGACATCTGAACAGCTATGTTGTTAAGTTATATTAACAGTTAATCTCTAATACTAGCCCATTCAATTGCTTCCATCTCATGCATTTTTATAGTTAATCAGAGACTAATGTAAAATGAAAACATTTTGCTAAATGAGGGATTAGTCAATTAGAAGTTGAGTAATCTGTCTGGATTGCTAAAAGCACAGTTTTCTGTAAAAAAAAAATTAAAACCATTTGGAACCCCCCCCCCCCAAACTTTGGAACAATTCATACACACACTCCCTGACAACCAAAGTAATAGAGACTAGCAATGGCAGCTTAGCACATGGCGTATTGATAAAACTAAGATTACAATTAAAGTTAATTACATTTCATTCATTCATTCATTCATTCATTCATTCATTCATTCGCAAGCCAGTTTATATAATTAAAAAGACAATATTTAAAAGCTAAAAACACTAAGTATACAAATATTATAGAAGAGTTAAACACTGCATTAAAATGGAAAATAAAATCAGTACTATTTTTTTTTAAAAACCAACAGAGCAGAATAATACATTTAGACCATCCATCTAAAACCACCAGTTACTAAAGAAAAGGTGCCTGAGGAAAGACAGCAAAGATGGGGCAAGGCATACTTCCTATGGGAGGGCATTCCAGAGTCTGGGAGCAGTGGCAGTGAAGGCCTTCCCCTGTTTTCCCGCCAAGCATACCTCTTTAGTGTGGTGGGACTAAGAGAAAGGCTTCCCCTAATGATCTTAATGCCTGAGCAGGCTCTTAAATGGAGATGTGGTTGTTTAGATAGCTTGAGGCCCAAACCATTTAGGGCTTTATAATTTAAAACCAGCACTTCGAATTATGCCCAGAAACAAGACTGGCACCCAGTGGAGCTGCTGTAAGAGGGGAATTATATGTTCCCTGTGAACCAGCCTCAGTTAGCTTGGCTAGTTGATGACTGGCTGTGTCATTTTGCACACACTAGAGCTTCAAAACACTTTCAACAGGCAGCCACATGTGGAGTATATTAAGTCATCTGGCCAAGATGTAACTATGGCATTACAGTCAGCCAGAGCATTATGAATGGCTCATCTGGTTCATTATCAGTTTTTAGTGGTCAGCATGATTTATTTATTTATTACACTTATTGACCACCTGATTTTCCTGAAGTGAACTCTGGGCGGTGTACAACACGTCACCCAACAGTGACTGCCCAACACAACCACACAACAAACCTAACAGATATAAACCAACATCCAATACCATCTTGATGCAGATCAAGATCTCCTTCTCATATAAAAAAAAACATCGACATTACCTTGATATTGGCAATCTCATGGTTGTTAGCAAAGCTGTGTATCTATAAACACAACAAGTACCTGCTCATGGAAGCACTGGTAGGTGAACAAAAAACAAAACAAAAAGAACCCCCAAGCAATCAAGAATTTCTGAAAACCTATCCACCTCTTCAAATACCTGATTGATGACCGACTGATAGACTGAGTTACAGGGAAATACTGGAGAATCCAGGTTTTAGGCATATCATGCCCACACCTTGAAAACTACATTAGATTTCTAATATTCCCTGCAAATATATATGAAGGTCAAATAGGCTGCCTTTCCATGTTCAGAGATCTGTTATAATACTCTCCCTCATGGCTGTAGACTACATATGTGAATATTCCAGACACACGGATAGAGATCACATAGATGTTTCCAATATGATATACAGTGGACCCTTGTATAACAAACAGTTTATATAACATAAAATTCGTACAACATAAAAAATTCTGGAGATAGGGGAAATTTGCTTAACAGAATTGCCTATGGGGCAAATCTGTACAACATAAAAATGGGATCACTCTGTTTTCAATGCATTCCTATAGGAAATTTGTATAAAGGAAAAATTGCTTAACATAATTTCATTTGCAACAAATTATTTCCTTTATACAAAGTACCACTGTACACTGTACAAAAATGGAGGTGCTGATTGGTGAGACTGTTCTGCTGTAGAAAATTGGTCCTACCTGCCTTCTTATGCTAGTATGAGAGAGCCCTACAGAAGCAGGACACCTATCTTTGAGCAACTGGTGTGCAAAGTAATTCAGAGACATTCAAGAATCTGATATTGAAAATCAGACATTTCAAATCCAAAACTGAAAGCCTGTTAATATTTTTCACGAGCTATGTTCTGATTCAATAAGCTGTTTTCCTCTCTAAAGCAAACCAAAGAAGGAAAGAAAAGTGTCTTACCATATAGGGACAAACTTTTGCACCAGGCCCAAATATTAACTCACACTGCTTATTGACGTCATACATGTATCCTGGAAGTTGCTGAGGCAAAGTGTATGTTCTTGATGAAGGCTCATCAAGCAAGCACTCACCATAACCAGTGCTAGAAAGAGAAGCATTGTGTTTATTTCCAATAATGATGCATGTCAAAAGTAAGTTAAGCTAACCGCAAAATCTTCAAATTGTGTTTAAACCACATATGAGTTACCAGGAAATTTATGGATTATAAATCCCATAATTTTCCATTCTTGAAGTTCCATCTGAGAGATCCAGACCCAAAGACACCAAAATTAAGTTTACCTATGGAAACAGCCTACCTGGAAAAACTCTTGGTCTAACATAAGCCAAGCTCAGCCATAGCTTCCTGTTCAGAAAGGAAGCCAGTAATAAGGCAGCTTCCATTTTAACATGGGAAGCTAGGAGGGAGCATGGACACCAAACCTTTTCAGACATTTCCCCTAATTAGGAAGCCAAATTTAGGTTTGGTAAGTGTGGGTCTGTCAGATGACATGAAGAATTAGCAGATTTATAGTCCACAAAATTATGAAAATCCCATAGCTAATATTTACCAACCTTCAATGGGCTACAATAGTTACTTCTGTGGTTATTTTTCAGAAATGGAAAAATAACAGAGAAAGCTTTCAAACAGTACTACCTCAACAGTAACTAATCAACTTGGGGACTAAGCAAGTCTTTTAAACGGAACAAATTACGGTGCTTTTAAAAAACATTTCGGCCTCTGAACGTAATTCTTATCCATTAATGTGCATGTCATACTCCCACAAGACTCTGCCCAAAGCTGCTCCAAAATGTACTGATAAACACTACCGCCACCACCACCACCACCACCACCACCAACAACAACCTATAGACGTCTTACTCTAAAAATTCAGTGATATATTTTCTGCTGCATTTTGACCACATCCAAGGGTTGGTGTTGTAATTCAGAGTGGGAGCCATAACATGCTGTTGGTTTTTTCCTCCATCTTCTTTGCACTTATTGTTGTCATCGTGCGGCATGTTAAATCTATAGAGACATGGCCACCGTGTTAGCATGAACATTAAAAAAAAAGAAGATAATCAAGTGTACAACCTTACCAAAATCACCAAAGTTAAATATGAGTAGACAGGAGTTAAGCATGTAATGAATTTCCTGGATGAAAGCAGGGAGATTTAAAAGAGCTTAAGGAATGAGCTAGCTACAGTTGACTGTTTTTCATTTTGAAAGGAAGTGGATGGCAAAAGCTCATCATTAATTTTTTTAAAAAGCAAAACAGCTAAAAGACAATCAATTGCAATGCTAAAAACCCTGAACAGATTCATAATTTTAAAAAAAAACTAGTTAAAAGGAATTGCCTGAAAGCAAAGGTCTTTGCTTGCCAGCAGAAGGACAGCATCGAGATTGCAGGCCAGGGATAGTATTGGCCATATTCTGGGGTGGAGGATTAGAACTAAATTGTGGTTGGGAACAAAGCCTATTTTTCTTTCCTATTCTATTGCACCCCTTTCCATCCCATCCTCCCCAGTCTTCCTCCCTGCCTACTGGGAGAGGGGCAAATCAATCGTGCCAGAGATGAGGACCAGACATGGCCTTGAAGCCTAAAACGAACAAAGGCATTCATTCAGATTTGCTAGTTTATTGCTTCAGGTGGATTTGAGTTCATCCAAAGTGAAGAACCCAAACTTTCTGGAAGCAACAAAGTTGGGATAATTTACAAACCACTAGGTTTGTTTCCCCCCAGCAAAATTCCCCTAGCCTCTTCCCCCTGCCCCTCCCCTGCTAGAGACTGGCTCCCTTCTGGCTCCCTGTGCACAAATACCTACCTAGCAAGATGGTGTGGCAGGATAAGATAGGGACTTTAGGGGCAGAGTAGGAGGAGGGCAGGGAGGGCAGGTTGTGAGGGGGAGAATGGAGATATCAAAAATAATAATAATGATGGACCAACAAACTGATTCACTGGTTAGTCAGCTGCAGGGAATTCACGGTTCTTGGTCCAGCTACTTTACAAACCACAACAAGCTGCCATTTTAGTGGTTCGTTCCCCATCTCTACTTTGAAGCAAATGAAAGCTAAGAACTAATTATTTGTTACCAAATGAAGGTAAAGGTAAAGCTTCCCCCTGCACAAGCATGCTAGTCATGTCTGACTCTAGGGGCAGTGCTCATCTCCGTATTCAAGCCGAAGAGCCAGTGTTGTGCAAGTCCATGGCCACGTGGCTGGCATGGCTGCAAGGAAATACTGTTTTACCTTCCTGTTTTTTCACAGTGGTACCTATTTCTCTACTTGCATTTACATGCTTTCAAACTACTAGGTTGGCAGGAGATGGGGTTAACAGCAGGAGCTCGCTCCCCTGCGTGGCACCTGGAATTTGAACCGCCGAGCTGGTGACTTTGCACCCAACAGTTTTCGGAGCCTTAGTTTGCTGAGCTACTAAAGCTAACAACTAATTATTTGTTTCTGGAGCTTGTTACAACTCAGTTGTGTGCCATAACAAATTCATAAGGATTTCATAAGCGTACCTGTATAATGGAGAACAAAACTTTTTCAGCTTCAACAAGACAACTTAACACAGGTAGGAGCAGGAAGGCCATACCTTTCCTTATGCAGGTTTTCTGCTCTGTCCCTGCCACTGATCACCAAACGCAGTGCTGGCCAAACTTCGGCCCTCCAGATGTTTTGGAACACAACTCCCACAGTCCTTTGTCATTGGCAATACAGGCTTGGAATTCTGGGAGTTGTGGTCCAAAACAGCTGGAGGGCTGAAGTTTGGCCACCACGGACCAAAGGCATCTACCAAGGCCACAGTTGCAAGTTGCAGTGACTGATGCAAACATGTGAAAGATCCACCCCAGTTCTTGCTGACACGGCACTGGATCACAACTCCTGTGTTCCCAGTCAATATTTTGGCCAGAGATGAATAAGACTGAGAATGAAAGACTTGATTTCTGTGTCTCTGCTACTCTAACCAGCTGCTTATATTACCTGTCCAGAGCTAAGCTCTCCCCCTCCCCAGAAACCAGCATAAAATGGCTGGAGCCGTGTTCTGAACACTGAAATTTCTTTTGGATGGGAAACTTCCATGGCCCCAATTCATTTTCAGGGCAACCTTCTGATTACTCATCCTTACTAATTAATGAAATGAACTACATTTCTAAGTATAATATCCTTGTGACCATGTGTTCTAAATGTTAACTGAATATAACCTCGATTATCCATGGTGGACATTATTGCTGTTGTCCTTCTACCGGAGTTAGTGTTAGTGTCTGGGATGATCATACTCCAAAGAGGAATACGGCTCCTCTTTTTAATGTGGCTCATTTATGAAATGCCCTCAGGCATCTATATATATATTTAAAATTGCCCGTATAGGTTTTACAGCACATGATAGATGGAAGAATGTTGCAAATATACCACAGAGACAGAGCAGCTTAGGCTGCTGTGCTACTTGAAGTGGAACAGAGGAAGTGACCTGATGTGCTCCTAAATTTGAAGGCTGGTGAGTTTACATTTCCATTTAAGCTTTCCTCCAGTGAATAAACGTTGCCCCCTGCTAAACGCGCAACGAAGGAGTTTCCTGTTTAGGGCTCCCTGTAGCCCCACGAAGTCACTTCTAATGAACTGAACAAAGTTTGTTAAATGTAGACAAGACCTGATCCCTGAGAAATGCTGTTAGAATGCCAAACGAAAAAATGGGGGCGAGGGGGAAATCCCACCAGCAATTTAAAAGATGAAACAAAGCTAAAAACTTCAGCCTTTGAGAACCCTGGCTCAAGACTAGAACTTTAATTTCTTACTAATTTTGGAAGTACTCAAGCTGTCTTTCCTCTTCATTTGTTCTCCCTGTTAAGTTCTGGCAAGTCTATAGATCTGAAATCAGCAGCGTCTGGAAACAGCTGCTCAGAATGAAAAGCATGGCCAGACTGATCCTTTGAGTGCAGGCTGGTGCCTTCGACATAGGGTTGGTTGAGGTGTGGAGAGGAGCAATATACCCTCTTGTGCAATCCTCATTTCAAAATGGCATATTGACCTCAAGCGACCCTATTTCCAATGACCTGAAATGCTAAGTTGGGAGAAAGGAAAAGGTGGGTAGGTTGAAGTACAGCTGGGGAGGGCAGTCAGCAGAGGAAGTGAAACGGAGACAGGCAAGCTATCCATAGCAGTGGAAGAGAAGAATATGCAATCAATCCCTGACCAAAAGATGACAGACCCTTGCTTGCCCTTTGTGACCCCCTTTGGCTAGACCAAATGTGGGGAGGGAGAGAGCAGAGAGAATGCGTTGGAGGGGAACACACAGAAAAGGGCTATGTTCCCGTGTCCTTCTCCCACCTCCATTCACACTTTGCCTTCCAGCCATGCTTTGAGTAACCCAGGAGGTCTTGGACAGCAATTCTCAGAAACGTTTCCCAGCAGGATTTCTGGGAGTTGCACTCCAAGAACACCTGGGTTAGCCAAGGTTGGAAACCACTGCTCTAGAGTAAGGTTAGATTGAGACTTATAGGCTGACAGATTTCTGCATTGTGACTAGAGATGGGCACGGAAATGAATTACAAAATTATGCAGGGCCTGAGTAAAGTGGATAGAGGGACACTCTTCTCCCTGTTGCAAAATACCAGAACTAGGGGACATCCACTCAAATTGAGGGTTGGGAGAGTGAGAACAGACAAAAGAAAGTACTTCTTTACCTAGTGTGTTTTTAGTCTGCGGAACTCCCTGCCACATAATGCAATGATAGCATCTGGTCTGGATGCCTTTATAAGGGGATTGGACAGATTCCTGGAGGAAAAGTCCATCACAGGTTACAAGCCATGATGGGGATGTGTAATCTTCAGGCTTACAATCGGGATACTTCAAGGCCAGATGGAGGGGAGTGGTATCAGGAGACAGATATCTGGTCTTGTGCGCTCCCAGAGGCATTTGGCAGGGCCACTGTGAGATACAGGAAACTGAACTAGATGGACTTTGGCTTGATCCAGTATGGCTCTTCTTATGTTCTTATATTCACCGAAAACATAAGCCTTTCAGGCACTGAAAAAAAAAGGCTAGGTTCCTGCCTTTTTTCAGACACTAAGGTATGTGTTGGGAACTCTCTTTAGCACATATTCCTCCATACCATATCCATCACCAAGGCCACAGTTCCCCCTCCCAAAGTCTGGAGCTGTACAGGATTGGAAGGAGGGAACCTGGAGGTGAGAAGAAAAGCCCTTGTTCCATGAACAATTGAAACCTTTTTGGTTCTAGGGACAGAAAACAAGATCCAAGCCAGTGCAGGTGGTTCATACATATACAGCAAGTGTGCACGTGTGTGTGTTCTTTTAAGCAAACAATATATGGTTTGCTGTAGATTGTAATAAACATATTTGATGCATTGGTAATTTTAAACTACAGTACATACACATGGCCAAGTTCATGTGCAATCGTAAAAGCAGTACTTAGTCCGCTGTCTTCACTAATCGAACAGCTCCGATATGGATCACAGACTGTACCCAATTCTGCCAGACCTGGGAAATCAAAAGCACACACAAAAAAGAGAGTTTGTCGTTTAAATAAAGGAACACCATATTCTGTCATGAATAACGACAAGTAGACAAAGAGTAGGACAACAAGATTAGGCTTACCTAAAGTATCACATTTGTCGTGAGCTCTACAAATATCCTGTCTGAAAGTAAAACAGACTTGATGGTTTTAATTTCCACGCAAGATACAATTTAAAATACAATAATCAATAGACACCATTTAAATATTCCACTCTAGGTTTCTTGCCAGACAATTTATTTGTTAGCCTGTTTCTATATATAGCCTGTCTAGTTCCACCTGCTCAAGATAGTTAATCACAGATTAAACAGCAAATACAAAATCTAATTTGTATTTTTTTTTCGCTCAGTGATTGAAGGACTTATTATTCTACCCTGAAATATTCTCCAGCATGGTAAACAAAGTCTGTTTGAGACTTGAATGACAATCTGACGGAAAGTTTGAGTGTAAAATTTCAAGGTCCTGTTGAGCCAAATTGGGGAGCCTGTATTGCATGATGTAACTGGATAGACTAACAGAAATGAAGCAGCAGTCAAATGGTCCTATCCATTCATGTGCTCAATGTGCTCTAGAGGCACATCCAAGTTACGTTACTTCCTAGAGAAGAGGTGGAACGTGGCGCATCTGGTGGGGCCACTGTGAGATACAGGAAGCTGGACTAGATGGGCCTTTGGCCTGATCCAGCATGGCTCTTCTTATGTTCTTATGTTCTCATGTTGTTGGACTGCAACCACTATCCGTCCCAACCAGCACAGATAACAGTGAGGCATCGGAGAAACTGTGATTCATATTATCTGGGGCCCCACACATTCCCTAGAGTTAATTTCCCCTCTCACGGGGCATCTGATCAGTACTGAAGATCAGTTGATACTATCCTTTATTACTGAAAGCAGCCCATAGTAGCACTAGCATAATACATCCCAAAATTTTCTCCACTTAAATCTTACAGCCACTATGAAGTCAGCAAACCCCAAATGCAAACATTACAATCTGTACATGTAGCTTCCCCGTCCCCCACATATAGCACCCATTTTCACTTGAACAACCCCTGCCCAACTACTTGCAAAATCCAAGGCATCTAAAATGCAAATGATAGGCCATTAGCTGGAGGTTGCAAATGAGGATGCAGGCATGTCAGCCACAGCTTACAACTACAGCTGCAGTGCGGAAGTTTATGGAGTCATAAAGCGAATTCCACCCAAAACTTTAAATCCTTTCCCCAAACACTTTTACCCAACCTCCCCCAAAAGCACAGTGAAGGCATAATCTTTATCGCGAAGCAGTGTAAGAAACTTCCACACAGGACAAACTTTCCACTCCACCCAAAACTGCTTATTTTAGGTTGGATGCAATCAATGAAAATACAGCCACAGAACAAACCAACAAACGAAAACCCCACAACAACCTTCAACAGTAGGCTAGTATTCATTCATTACAGCAAAGGGGCATTGTTCCCATTCACATAATCCATATAATAACTACTCTGCCAAAGCGCCTCAATTATCTTGATTGTAGGATGCATTAGAGTTCAAGAACGAGATTTCATGCGGCACTCATATGGCTGTTTTGGTGAGATTAAAAGATAAAACCCCACCACTACTGCCCAGGACATACCTTGTCACCAACACTGCAGTGTCATGTTTATCTGGATGGTCTTCACTCGGGTGGTTCTGGGTTTGCTGCCACTGGCAGAAGTTTTTTAATGTTGTCTGAGCATTGTAGGATATGGACGGACCATCCTAGGTATAAAACACACAGAAAGAACTGGTGATTTTCTGCCAGACAAGGCTGTTCAGCACCGAAATCTTGTTGCTCAGCATAGCAAGTCCCAATTGGAGAAGGCCTTATGAACTCCGTGGGGAATTGGTGTGTTAGCACCTCTTTAAGTGTCATTTCCAACACTAAGCAACAGAATTTTAGCCAATAGTACAGCAAAAGGAAAGTGGATTAGACATAAGAAGACGCAATGTCAAAGAAAATCTAAAAAGGACAGACATTAAAAATTGGGTTTAAAATATCAGCAAATGGCTTCTTAACTGCCAACAATGCTAGCTACAACCAAACAAGTTATTTGCAGCACAGGCAAATACCTGATTATTTCAGCCAAGTCTCGGCAACATACACCTCTTGGCAGGACTTTTTTTTCAGCACTGTCAAGTGTCTGTGCTTCATAGGAATTATAGGTGGCAGCAAATCACTTCCTGAAATCCAGTAGTAAGCCAGAACTAGAGCAGACCCATTGTATCAATGGACTCTATAGAGGAGTTGACTCCACTGATTCAGTGGGCCTCCTCTAGCTGCCATTTACTACTGGATTTCAGCCACTGGATAAGTGAAACAGAAAAAGGCAAAAAGAGGGAGATGGGCAAGTACAAAGCAAGAGCTTAAAAAGTAATTACCTGTTCATTGGGTATGATGGCTAATTTCACAATAACAATGTTAATTAAATTTCCAATGCTTGGATCTTTATATATAGAAGCTACCTGCATTAAAGATACAGTGTGAAAAGTTTATGTTGATGGTTATAAAAGAGAATGTGAAACTTCCCTCCCCCTTCACTGTAAAAAGCAGTATCTGTTCAGTAGAAGCTGACTAAATGTTTTACTTCAGGATGAACTTTCTGAAAAACCTCCATGGCAAGAACAGGCAAAGTTTTCTGCTTATATACCACCGCATACTGCTTCAAGTAGTCTCTGGGCGGTTTACGATTTAATTATGCAGGCTACACATTGCCCACCTCCAGCAGCAAGCTGGGTATTCAACTGACCAACCTCAGAAGGACGGAAGACTGAGTGAACCTTGAGCCGGCTGCCTGGGATTGAACCCCTGGTCATGAGCCCAGTTTTAGCTACAGTATTGCTGTTTAACCACTGTGCCACAAGCTCCTTAGAAACATTACAGAAACTCCCCTCCAATACTTTCGCAGTTCACTTACTGTGGTCCCGTTATACTGCAGGACTGCAGTATATGAAAAAAGACCCCCTGGGGTAAAGGGGAAAGGCCTGTTTCAGGCCTCCCGTAGTTACCCCAGGAATGGTGCTGCCCCGAATGGGCCTGCGAGGGCCTTCCCGGGCCTGTCAAAAGCCTCAAAAGGGATTCCGTGCAAACCGGAAGTGACTTCTGTTAAACCGGAAGTAACCTCAGGATCACTGAAAAGCATTTATGATGCCTCCAAGGGCCTTTTTAGGCCTGTCAGAGGCCTCAGAAATGCTTGTTGGTGATCCAGAGGTCACTTCCTCTTTACCAGAAGTCACTTCTGGTTTGCGCAGAAGCCATTTTGGAGCCTCCAACAGGCCTAGGAAGGCCCTTGCAGGCCTGTTTGGGGCAGTACCAGGCAGGGGTAAGTACAAGAGCCCCAAGGTACCGCCCAGTCACGACCCGACCTGCATCCGTATATCACAGATTTTCAATTATCACAGGTCAGGTTGGGGATAGACGGAGGTCACAGTACCACATTTACACAGTGATGACTAAAATCGGTTAGAATTCAAGGGGGAAATTGTTTGAAGTTATGGAGGGAAAATATGCTGTTGTTGAACAGAATACAGTACGAAGGTGTTTGCTAGTACTGTGACAACAAATAGAAAATATGCAATTTTTGACATACAATTTTATTATACTCTCATTACCCAATTCCAGGCAAAAATGAAAGAAAAATAAAACAAAGTTGACTGGGCCATTTTTAAAGGGGTCCAGCCAATGACAGCTTGGCACAAGCCCTCTGAAAATGGTCAGGACACTAGTGTGAGAGCCCCGAACTGGCGACCCGACCATTTTCAGAGTGATGCTGAGGGAAGCATTGGTTTTTAAACTTTTTTTTCACCAGTGAAGCAAGCCATCGGCGCTTGCTTCAGTGGCGAAAAAATGTTTTAAAAGCCCGCGCCATTCCCCCCTGCCGGCGACCCCAAGCACTGATCAGCTGGTGCATGGGCTCTGCCAGTCCCCCAAGTGCTGATCAGCTGGTGTGTGGGGCCTTCCTGGCTGCCCCCAAGTGCCAATCAGCTGGCATGCGGGGGGCCTGCCAGCTGCCCCCCTCCATCTGATTGGCACTTCAGAGGGGGCGGCCAGCAGGGCCCTGCGCCGCTTGTTGGGGGGGGATGAAACAAAATGAAATGAAAATTTCCAGTTGGTTTAATTTCATTTTTTTTAAAAATACTTTTTAACTTAGTACTTAGGAAATGAAATAAAAACAAAAAAAATGAAACAAAAATCATTTTTTGCCCATCTCTACTTATCACATTAATTCTGATTTTAATACTTACTATGGACATTAATGTCAGAATGTAGTGCTGGAGATTTGCTCCATGGTACGCAACCATTCGGCTGTCTGCTGTTACCATCACCTCCACATATCGAGGATAAGAGAGAAATCGTTTTGTTCTTCGGCGACTATTCTTTCCTCTTAAGCTGCTGGTCTTGTTTTTACTGGATGCAGGGAACTGCTGTGATACTAAGCTATGTTTCAATGACTTTGCGTCAGATAACATGGTGCTTGGGGGCCACCGTCCTGTCTTGCTTCTCTTCTTAAACTTTCTGTGATTTCGTGTATGGCCTGTAATTTTAAAAAGGAAAAACACGACAATCAGGTGGCTTTAAAAGTGCCATGATATGCATTGCTCAGCTTCCAACTCAGACCTGAATAAGTCTTGACAATACCATTCAGGATCCCTTCTAACAAGTTGTTGGGTGCTTTGCAGTCATAAAGAGGAAAGGGGACCCCAAAATAAGGCAATGTTTTGTACACAGTTGTAGGACTCCTTTGCAGGCAGAAATGTACTTTCCCATTTCATTTTCAAAAACCTATTTAATTAAAAAAAATTTACTTTCAAATGGATTCTGTCCTATGGTGACTCTTCCAGGGTTTGCTGGGTATAAAGTCTTTCCATGAGTTTGACGGATTCTTTCTTCTAGTGGTGATATGGGAATATGCAGCTTGCAAGGCTGCATAGGTTGCAAGGCACACAACTACAGTGGACCCTCATACAACAAAGGGTTTGTATAACATAAAATCTGTAGAACACAAAAAATTCCCGAGATAGGGGAAATTGCTTAACAGGATCACCTATGGGGTGAATCCGTACAACATAAAAATGGTCGTGATTAGGGATTACTCTATTTTCAATGCATTCCTATGGGAAATTTGTACAAAGGAAAATTTGCTTAACAGATTCCATTTGGAATGAATTAATTTCTTTATACAAGGTACCACTGGATATTGGCTCCACAAACTCCAGGTTACTTTGCTGACTCCTCTCCTGGAAATTAAAAGGGGGGGGGCAGATACCAAGCCCCTGGCTCCATAGTCAAATGTTCCAATCTCCTCAGCTCAAAGAGACAGAGGGAGAGAGAGAGAGGGAGGAATAACAAGGCACTTAATTTCTTCACAGCCTTAATAGTAATTAAAATATAACATCAATGTAACATTGTGTGTGTGTGTTGTGTCGTTACAGTTGTGACCGACTCTTCATGACTCCATGTCCATGGAATTTTCTTGGCAAGAATACTGGAGTGGCTTGCCAGATCCTACTCCAGGCACCTACAGCACCTGATATTCCCTGGTGGTCTCCCATCCAAGTATTAACCCGGGCCTTATCATAACCTAAGAAGGTCTCCAAAAACATCATTCTACACAGTATGCTAAGCTGTCAGGTGGAGGTGCTGCAAGTGTGGGAGAGAAAGAAAAGGGAGAGGGCCTATTCAAATCCATAGGTCCTTACGAGAAAGCATCTTATAACCCTGAGGTTATAACCTGATCACCACTTGGTAAACAAACAAAATCCTGCCGTATAAAAAGATATTTCCGGGGGAAGGAAAGGGCAGAGGACATGTCTTCCTCTTTCCTAGTCTCTGGAATGATGAGAAATTGTGGGTGGAAGAGGATATCCTCTCATCGTATGGGTGGGGGCATAGGCACACAGACACAGACCAAACGGAACCAAGAACATGCCTCTAATGGCTGAAGAGAGAGAATTGTTACATGCCCCTCTTGCAGAATTATCCAAGGGAGTTTGTTTTCGTCTAAAAATTAACCGGATCCAGCAGAAGAAGAGAGAGCAGGAAGCAGCGGCATTCAGCTAGGTCGGCATGTCCAAACTTCGGCCTTCCAGATGTTTTGGAGCACAACTCCCACAGTCCTTTGCCATTGGAAATACAGGCTTAGAATTCTGGGAGTTGTGGTCCAAAACATCAGAAGGGCTGAAGTTTGGATATGCCTGAGAGCTCTTCCCTCAGCTATCACAGCCAGCAGTTATCTCAACAAGCCATAACCCCCCACAAGGCAGGAACAATGGTTTCAG
This sequence comes from Phrynocephalus versicolor, assembly GCA_023846285.1. Classification (NCBI taxonomy): domain Eukaryota; kingdom Metazoa; phylum Chordata; class Lepidosauria; order Squamata; family Agamidae; genus Phrynocephalus; species Phrynocephalus versicolor. The sequence continues at coordinate 9,300,487 of JAHTLZ010000015.1, forward strand.
ATCCGGTAAAAGTGCAAGGACTTAGTTTTGGGGACTACAACTCCCAGGTAACATGGCTACTGCCAATGCCAGAATTTTGGGACTTGTAGTCCAAAACCACAAGTCTACACATCTCTAGTAGACAGCATATTCTGCACCTATTTTGTTGTGAATGTGAAAAGAAAAAGCTTGCAATAAACCACGCCCAACTCATTCTGGGGAGGTCAGGGAAGTTATTTGAACTTTTCAATTAGTTTTTAGCAGTTGGTTAAGTCTTTTTGATCATTGCTTATTTTGATGAACTTTATGTCGGACAGGTTAACATACTGCATATACTGTATATGAATGTGTATGCACATGCGCGCACACATGTACAGATAATGTTAAGGTTGTGGTTAAACGTTGTGTTGTGTAGACTAGAGCATATCATCACCACCATCATTATTCTACAGTGACCTTTCCAGGAAGATGCACTGCTGGTCTTCCAGTTATTTTGCCTATGAATCAGACATAGAGATGGGCACGACTCAAAAAAAATAATTTTTCGTTGTTCGTTTGTCGTTTAGGGGTCAGTTTCGGTTCGTTTTCGTTTTTTTGCACCTTTTTTGTTTTCCTTTTCGTTACGAAACGAAACAAAAAACAAAATGCAATGTGTTCGCCGTAACGAAAACGAAAAACACGGCAAAATTTTTTGTTTCGTTTCGTTTCCGTTGTCGTTTTGCTTCTGAAAAATTTTTCGTTTTTGTTTTCGTTGCGAAATGAAACGAAAAAATGAAAAAACGAAAACGAAAATTTCGCTGAGTCGTGCCCATCTCTAATCAGACAATCTGGAGATGAAGACAGTAGGTGCATAAATAAAATACCTCTCTGATGTTAGGTGACAGTGAGTTGCAGGCTACTGGGCTAATGCTTCCAAAAGAAGCATTCCATCGTTGTGGGATGCGCATGGTCAGGGCCACTTAGCTCTTTGGATGGGAGAGAAAATTTTTGAAGGATCTATGTACATATTCAGGAACTCTTATACAGTGGCACCTCTACTTAAGAGTGGCTCAACTTAAGAGCAATTCGACTTAAGAGCAGAAAAACAGTTGGCGTTTTAACTGCTGCCTTACAAATTTTAGATGTCTGCTCTACTTACAAAAGTTTTTTTATTTTTTTATTATTTTTTATTTTTTAAAGATAGGGCTCCTCTACTCAAGAGTAGAGATGGGCACGACTCAGCGAAATTTTCGTTTCCATTTTCGTTTTTTCGTTTTCGTTAGGTAACGAAACGAAAACGAAAATTTTTCAAAAACAAAACGGAAACGGAAACGAAACGAAAAATTTTGCTGTGTTTTTCATTTTCGTTGTGGCAAACACATTGAACTGAAAAGAATGCTAACGAAACAGAAATTTTTTATTTTCGTTTTCGTTTTTCGTTAGGTAACGGAACGAAAATGAAAAATTTGCTGAAAACCCAACGAAAACAAAAACGAGCCGAAACGGACCCCCTCAACGAAAAACGAAAAACCTTTTTTTTAGTCGTGCCCATCTCTACTCAAGAGGTATTCAACTTAAGAGCATGCATTCGGGATGGATTAAATTCATAATTAGAGGCACCACTGTATTTGGATGGCAGAACAAGAGCAGAAACATTTGAGTATACATACACTTGCGGAGAGTGGGGAGCACAGATTCCCCCCCCCCGTTTTTATTGGCCAGTACTTCCATTCCCCCCACCCAGTCTTACTGGGCAGTTTTCTTATTATCTAGAAGTATGAGAGCCACTCTCTCACTTAACTGATTGAGCAGATCATTTCCCTTTGAAAGTCTGCAAGTTTAACATAGAAAACTAAAATAAAAAAAAATAAAATTAGGAATCCAGGACAATCAGCAAATGCCCCAAACAGGCACAAGGTGGCAGGCCTGAAATTCTAGAAGGGGAAAAAACCCTTTAAAGTCAGTATGGCAACTCAAACACTGTTTATAATCCCTGTGTTCACAAGCATTGTTATGCTAAACTGAGAAAATGAAAGAGGGAAATCACTCATTCTTAGTCCCTCTTAATCCCTTCCATCTCCACATTAACATGCCCTTCAGAATAGAAAGCATCTTGCACTATCAAATTTGGCATGCGACAATGAAAGCAAATCCAGTTCAGTTTCAGGCTCATGAAAGATATGGCAAAGGGGAGGAGTTGATCTGAGCCGGCCTCCTTTGCAGTAACTAGGAAGTTAATTATTTCAGGGGCCTTCACTGAAGCTTATCAAATGCTAACCAACATACCTACAGGCATTTGTACATGCTGTGAGCTTAAAAGAAAAGTTAGCAACAGGCTTAATGCCAAGGGACTTTACCTTGCTAATACCTCACATTTTACAGTAATCATGAATGTGTCGGCATCATGGAGCACAGTCCTTGCAGCTATGCGTCTCAACAGTGGTTGGGGGAAACAGCTTAACTAGAGAGGTGTGCTTGATCCTTGCTCTCTCATTGAGATTCTCAGGGACAAATATGCAGTATTCATGTTTTAACATTAAGAGAGAGGCCACGTCCTTTGATCACACCCCATTAAATCAGCAAGAGATTGGTGAACCAACGCTTCTGTAAGTTTCATTCATTCATTCATTCATTCATTCATTCATTCATTCATTCAGCCAGTCAGTGACTCGATGGCTGAAATCATCCTGGCATAATACACCGTGCAAGTAGCATGACATCATCATTTTGCAACAAGAATGTTTCATTTCATTTCATTGCTCTCTGGCAGTTGAGCCACATTCTAGGTTTCCCAATGGTTTCCTCCAGGGGGATCTTGAAATTAGAGGATAAACAGCTTTCAGTTAAATAAAATAAAATACAGTAGAACCCCCCTATCCACTGATTCATTATCCACTGATTCAGTTATCCACGGTTGGCAGAAGAAGAAAAATAATTCAGCAGCCACAACGCAAGCTGTAAACCAAGCTGTTGTCACAAACAGCAGCCGTAAAGCAAGCTACTGTCTCAAAACAGCAGTCATAAAGCAAGCTACTGTCAGGAAACAGCAGTTTGGGGGGTGTTCTCTCTTATCCACAGTTTTCATTATCCACGGTAAGGCCTGGAACCAATCCCCAGCGGATACTGGGGTCCTACTGTATTACAATTGTGGGATGACAGTGCCCTGTTCTTCATGCAGCATAAACCTACATTAAGAGGATTCTGTTCCCTACACATTTTAGTGGGAGGGAAATACATATTGATGCAACTGGAAGTGTAAGAGAAATAAATGGAGAGAGAGAAAGACACCAGGAAGGAAGTATCCTGATGATCTATAAGTTAGGCCAGCATCCCCCACTACCACCAATACTCATTATCATGAGACAGGATGGACAATGAAGAATAAAACAGGAGGTGAGGCTTTCGCTTCCTTGTTTCTATAACTGCAACTGATTCACATATTTTTTTGGTGTTTTAGGCTATGCTACTTACTTAACTCACGTTTTCCCCAAGGTATCCAAATATCTACCTAATTTGAAATCTCGGTGAAAGATCCCTGCTTTCCTCAGGTCCAGGCAATCTGTCCTTCTGATTTGTCAACTTTGATGTACTGCAAAAGTGGAAAATTACAGGTCCTCCTGACTCCTTGCACATTTATTTTAGCACATTCACTCAAGTGCCTTTCCAGATTACAAATCTGGAAGCTGCAGCTGCTACTAATAAACGTGCACATCATCTTGCTATGAAGGTTCTTTATAGGATGCACAACAACCAAGGCATTTTGTGTATAAGTAAAAATCACAATGTGTGTTGTCAAATCAATTCTGCCTTATGGCAACCCTCAGGGTTTTCCAGGCAGACAGTACTCAGAAGTGGTTCCCTGCTCCCTTTTTCAGGGGGGAGGGGGTGGATATGGGGACTGCTCAAGGCCACACAGGCTGGATCTTCTCCCTGCAGGCACAGAGGGGAATCAGATTCCCAACCTCTACCTCGCAGCCTGTCCTACAGAGATATGGAAAAATCCTGTTGTTAGACTAGGTTCACTGAATCAATGGGGGTCTGATGAGTCAACTCCTCTGTGAGTTCAACTCATTCAAATGAGCCTACTCTAAATGCCACATACTCTGCTGTAGTCCAGTGGTGGTGAACCTTCCGCACTCCAGATGTTTTGGACCACAACTCCCACAGTCCTTTGTCATTGGCAATACAGGCTTGGAATTCTGGGAGTTGTGGTCCAAAACATCTGGAGTGCTGAAGGTCCACCACCACTGCTATAGTCAGTTACTGTTAGAGGAGAGCCATTTCAGTCAATGGAAGCTATGGAGGAGATGATTTACTAAATCATGGATTCAATAGGCCTATTCCAGCATGATTTACTATACTAAACTACAGAATTTTGGCCATCACAGATAACTTCTGTGCCCAAGAAGATGCTCTTTCAGCTAACTAGCAGCGGCTACATATTGATGCTTAAGGAAATCCTCACCTGCTACATTATGCATGCAGAAACAACCAGCAGGCCTATTAAAAAAAATCTACAAATGCTACGAACTAGGTGCAACGCCCTCAATGAAAGGCAGCATATAATAGCTTAGAAATCTCTCTAACCCATTGGGAGCCTGTAACCATCACCCTTTTAAATCCACTCCCTAATGGTCCTCTCTCAGTTCCGACCCACTCACTCTTCTCAGAGATCTTCTTTGTACAAGGAAGGAAGGGTAAGAAGAGAAGTCACCAAAGAGAAGTGCAAAAGAGAGGGGGGCTTCTTTCAAAGGGAGATTTGGGCTGGTGAAAAGCTCAGTGGGGAAGAAAAGCTGCAAGATTAATGGAACATTTGTACTTTGCACCAACCAACCCAAGGGTAGGTGAAGGAACCAGTAGCGTTGGGGTCCTGTCTGTGGTGCCTGTGTAAGCCAACTGTTCACAGACGTCTTTCTTGGTGTCTACCAGACTCTTCAATTTATGAAAGTAGCAATGACACAGAACAATTCCACTTGATCAAAATGTGCTCACCGACTTAAAAAGTGCCATATTCTAGCAGCTACTATCTTCAGAGATGGTCACAGGAACCATATAATCACAATATTTTTTAAAAGGAGACAAGGAACAGAAGTCTTGTATTTTCCAGTTTCCTTATGTTCTATTGTATTCAAGAGTAATAGGGAGGTTATAGCAACATAGCATACAACTTGCTCAAGTTCCTTTCCATATGGTGCAACTATCCCTAAAATACCCATATACAGTATATAAACTAAGATATATAATCTTAGTTTATCTCTAAATGCACCCATGGTAAATCGTTTCCATGATATCAAAAGACCATTTGCAAAACTGCTAAAGCTGGTGTTAAGGGAAATATATATTCTATTAACATTGCCCTAAAAATGACAAAGTTCCAGGCACACAGTAAGAACTGAAGTAATCCAATCTCCCCAAATTATGGTCCATTATGGTTCAACCTTGCCTTAAGTTAGGCCACATCTAAGAAGAGCTTCAGTTCTCTGCTAGTCAAGAGACAGGCAGCAGCAGCAGCCAAGGCTAGGATACGCCAGGGAGCAAACAGTAGCATTCTTAAGTACAAAACAAAGGAAGTACAAAAGAAAGAAAAGTCTCAGATAACCTTCTTTAAAGGTTAAAGCAAAGCAAGCCAAGGGTTCAAAATTACAAAGAGCCACTATCTTCCATTATCATTCCCCCTTCAGTGTGGGAGAATCTGTTCCTCTTCCTGTGACAGATTTAGCTATCATTTCCAGTCAAAGGCAGACTAATGTTGAATGGATATTGCTGTCAGATTAGCCATAGCAAGAAAGCATCCTTTTTTAAAAAAAACCCATCTATACTTCTCTATAATAATATCATATGGGAATAATGGATCCTGAATAAATAAATGGTTTGGTCAATGGAAAAGAAAAATATTTAGTTGTGTTTATTATTATTGATTTTGTTTATTTGTTTTGTTCTTTTAAATGCCTCAGGAGATTGTTTTCTCTTTCATGGTCAGAGCATTTATATGCCACTACGTCACCTCCTACTGGGTGACAGACCTCCAAAAATCCTATAGTTAACACACTCTTGCTCAGCTCTGGCAAACTCAAGGCTGTGGTTTCCTTTATCTTCCACTTTTTGTAACGGTACTGTCTTTTCCAGCAAGACTTGTCTTCTCAAGATGTACAGTACATGGCAAGCTTGATTTGATCTGGGTCCCACTTGTTCATCTTTCTGGTGATCAAGGATATCGGCAAAGGTCTTTTTCAATACCACAACTCCCCCCCCCCATTCCCCCCATTGCCTTTTTTTACTCTCCAGCTTCCACGCCAGCACCTAATTCTCAATTGGGAATCCCTTTGTGTGGATGGTCCTGGCTTTAGTCTTTGGTGGCACATCCTTACACTTGGGAACCTTCTCGCTTCCTCCCAAGTTACTGCTCTTCTGAGTTTTAGACTTCTTCAGATTTCTTGGCTGAAGTTCCTATATGAATTGATGATTGAACTGAAGTATACCAAGTATTGAGCAATAACAATTTTTCTTAGTCTATAGTCTTGATTTGTTTAGCTCCCTCCTTTCTTTCAGGGAGCTCAAGATGGAATATACTATTTTCACCCAACACACACACACACACACACACACACACACACACACACACACACACA
>JAHTLZ010000015.1:9307083-9328002 GCA_023846285.1 Phrynocephalus versicolor
ACACACACACACACACACACACACACACACACACACACACACACACACAGAGTAATCCCACCTTTAAACTTGTTAAACAGGTGGGCCTAAGAGTATGTGACTGGTCTACATGCCACCAATTAAACTTTGTGGCTTAGTAAAGATTTTAACCTGAGAATCTCCAGTCTAATCCAACAATCCAACAATACTTTACAATGTTGGCTGTTAGGTCAGCCCTCCTCCGAGTCTTGCAACAGTTTGAGGTTCCTTGAACTCAACTGGAGATAAAGAAAAAGATCAATTATAATTCTGGAATCTGAGGGACAATAGCAATATGGTCCCCTAAGAGACTGATGATGTTCTTACGCACAGACTGAGGACAAGGCTGGGTGATCGCTTTAAGAACTTGCTTCAAACAAGAAAACCTGGCAGACACATCTGGCCATTGATTTCAGAACTTTTTTGTTCCTTCTGTAGCATTTTGAGTTCTGTAATACCCAGTACAATGAAGACTTGTGCTGGGCTGACAGCTGGCTTATCTTTGTGATTAATGTAATAGTTGGTTAAAAAAGCTATTACCCCCTTCTCTTTAGATCACAGTGGATCCTCGTATAACAAACGGTTTGTATAACATAAAATCCATACAACATAAAAAATCCCAGAGATAGGGGGAATTTGCTTAACAGAATCATCTATGGGGCAAATCCGTACAACATAAAAATGGACACGATTAGGGATTACTCTGTTTTCAATGTATTCCTATGGGAAATTTGTATCAAGGAAAATTTGCTTAACATAATTTCATTTTGAATGAATTAATTCCTTTATACAAGGTACCACTGTATCTACAAGTACCACACAGATTCCCCATCAACAGATTTACATACTTCAATGAAAAGGAATGATTTGATTTCCATATCCCATTTGTGTCAGTTTTCCATTCTCCCCACTGTTTTCTTTCATTTAGCATACTACTTTTCTTTTTGGATGAAACCAATTTGATTCAAGAGCAGCAGCTTCAGCAGCAGCAGCAGCAGCAGCAACAGCAACAGCAACAGCAACAGCAACAACAACAACAACAACAACAACAACAACAACAACAACAACAACAACAACAACAACAACAACAACAACAACAACAACAACAGGGAGCCAAATATGTCAAACTATACAATCAAAATATGTAAAGCAAAAAGCACTCTCTGGGCAGTTTACAATTTAATTATGCAGGCTCCACATTGCCTCCACATTGAGTTGCGTACTCATTTTGCCAACTTCAGGATAGGATAGAAGGCTAAGTGAACCTTGAGACAGCTACCTGAGACTGAACCCCGGGGATGTGAGCCGAGTTTTTGGCCGCAGCATAGCAGTTTAACCACTGCGCCACAAGGCTCTTTAGATCTGTAAAGATTATTGTGACAGTTCAAAGTTTTGTATAAATAAAGTGTTTAAATAATTAACAGGGCTATAAGAATTTTAAATTTGTTATGGGGAAGAAGTTTCTTCATCTTTCTCTATGTGGCAGCCACACAGGTTGAGGTGTATATATGTTCCTCCTTTCTGTTAAAGGATCTGAGAAATCCCTTTCGTGTCAATGAATTATTTTTTATTATTTTACGCCGAAATGCCGCTGCTAGAGACCTTCTTCAAGCAGCCGTGTCTCAAAGAGTTTTAAGGGAAAGGATTGGAGGGAAGAGTCTTGTGTTTGCCGGGCGCCTCCCCTTCAGCTTCTCAGTCACGAGCACTAGAAGAGGACAAAAGACTTTGCCATCAGATCAAACCCATTTCCCCAGTGGCTGGCACCATGCTAAGCACGATTCTCGTCTCTTCCCACTGCAATGAGAATTAGAGGAAGTGCCCCCCCTTGCTCCCCACCCAAGCAAGCCCTTTGGCTCTGTCAAGAAAGGGAGGTCTCTCTGATCACCTTCCCCCTTATAAATGAGATGAATAATGTTAGGTCACAGGAGCACTTGCCCTATTGTGAACATTTCACCTCCCTCCCAAAGAGCTCTCTGACACATTTGGGATTTGAAAGAGACTTCCAACTATTCTGCTGGAAGGCCTCTCCTCATTGGAGAAGTTTTAAAAGGCGCTCTGAATGCCAGAAGCCTCGATTGTCCACTAAGAGCGCAGGGGCTTTCGTTCCTAATATATGAGATATAAAGTTCTTATCAGCGGCTGCAGCCAAAGGCAGGCCCAGTTACAATACCAAACAAAGGTCAGAAGGAAAAGTGTGTGGCGGAAGCAGGGAGCAAACTTCTATTACACATACACAAAACGCATAAAGGGAAAACTAGGAAGGAAATCACAGTAAGCTTAAGGAAAGGTCAACTGATAAGCGAGCGGGGAGTTTAAAATCATTCATGACAGGGCAAAGGAAATACAAGAAACCGGTAATTAAAAGGACAGGCTCCACCTACAAGAGAAAAGCATACACATGTAAGCGGGGTTTTTTTTTAAAAAAAAAAAACTTAAATCAGATTTTATTTTTAAAAACAGTTAGTAAAAAACAAAAGCACCTGGAACACAGTATCACCAAGGCTTTCTTCTCCCCCAAAACTCCCAGTGTGCCCAATCAGACCTGCTCTGGATGGCTGGCAGTTGCTCTGCAGCAGATATGTGACAGGGGATGTGTTTATATGTTCTCCTCATCTAGCAAATTCCCCAGTCCTATGACCATGGGAGCTGAGAATTATAAGAGCTGGAAGTTAACTCATCTGGATCCATTGGGGCAGCCAAATCTTATTTATGTTATTTATATGCTCCGCTGAGCATCCTTCAGATAATTAGGTATACTGTGGGCGTTTATACACGACCCCTAAACTCTGGGGCAAATGGCTCCCAGCTCCGGAGCTTAAAAATGTTTCCCCACCAGCTCCGGAGTTTACAGGAAATTAAGTGCGACCCAGCACACTTTTTAGGTACCTCTTCTTGGGAGGTGAAAATTCCTTGATGCAGATGTGCCGGGCTCTCCTCGCTTCTTTTTGTTGTTGTTTTTTGCCTCCGCCCCTTTAAGAGAAGGAATCAGGAAGTGACGGGGCTCTGGGCAGCTTCCACCGGCACCGGGAGGTAAGCCTTTATTCTTTTGTCCCTTTTTTTCCTCCCTCCCCTCACAGACAGGAGCAAGGAAGTGTGGAGGGGTGTGGACGCAGGAACAGCAACGAACCCCCAAGATCTCTGGTCCGAATTTAAAGGGCCAGCGGATCTTAGGGGTCGTGTGAAAAGGCTCTGTATTGTACTGAGAGGCAGCCTTAGCTTTTACAGTAGTGAGAACAGTATCTTAAAAACAGCATCCCATTTACGCCCACATTGGAATAGCTTCTTTTTATTCATCTCTTCACCGCTGCGCAAAAAGCCCTTGTCATTGGCTAGTCAAAGAAGGACGTGGGAACAAGACAGTCTCACAGTAGCTCAGCGAGCCACAAGGAAAAAGACAAATAAGATTCAACTGAGGGAAAGTGTTGACTCTATGTAAGCTCTCCTTCACGAGCAGAGATGGGCGTGAATCGCCAGTTGGGCACTTTGTGCCACTCAGAGGCAGGGCCTGAGGGAGTCAGGGCAGGGAAGCCAGGCCAAAGTCTCCAAGTGGGCCCTACCAGAAAGGGCCGGACACAGAACCACACAACACCTGTTGGACCATTGGGCAAACCAGTACAAACCCATGAAACAGCTGGTTCGTGCCCATTTCTGTTCAGAAGTCAGTCTGTTCAGGTGCAGTTACCTGGGTGAGAGACTTGGATAGATAGATAGATAGATAGATAGATAGATAGATAGATAGATAGATAGATAGATAGATAGATAGATAGATAGATAGATACTTTTATTTTATATAGAAGAGAAGTAGGAAAAAAACCCCGAAAATTACCAACGAAAAATACAAAGATGAAAAACAAGCCTAGAATTTAAGCCCACTAGGGACATCCTAAAAATGACTGGAAGGAAAAGGCATCAGAACAGAAGACAAAATAAAAAATACTCCTCTGCCAGAACAATACTTCCAGAAGTAATAGTTTCTCAAGTAGACATGGCTGTTGTTTCGGAAGGAGACTGGTTCTGAAATGAAACAAGCCAGCACAGATGGCATTTGGAATGCAGTCCCACCCTCCAGAATGAAATCAACCACTGTCTTAACGTTGCTGTAGTTTGTGCTGGGCAAAATTCTAACCAGGAAGCCACATCCGACGCATCATCTTTCCCTCTCCCTGGCACTGGCCAATCAGACAGGGAAGCGGGATGATGCACGTCCTTGCACAACTCCTGATTGGCCAGTACCAGGGAGAGGAAAAAATTATGTGTTGGAGTTCGCTTCCTGTTTGGAGTTTCGCCCCGCATTAGGCAAAGCAAGGTAAGACAGTGGTTGTTTTTGTTCCAGAGAGTGGGATTGGATTCCAAACGCCAGCTGTGCTGGTGTGTTTTGTTTCGGAACCAGTCCCCTTCCAAAATGATATGCCCATGTCTATTTTCAAGTAAAGGAAAGAAGATTTACTTTAAACATTCTGTCATTGAATTATGTAGCAATTATGATATATCTGTATTCTATGAATTTATCCATAGAATTAAAGTGCAACCCACTGTACATTTACTAAACGTGTACGCTTCAGCATACTGGGGCTCATTCTTGAGTAACAATCACCTTCAGTTTATCATTTCTGGTCATGGAAGTTCTATTATTCAGCTGTATTTTGAATGAAAAGGACAGTCACATGTATGTTTTATGTCCGAAATCTAATGCATGTCATCTCTAGGACTCTAGCATTGTTAGAGGTGGTCTGCAGCTTTTGCTTATAATTCACAAAATTTGAGATAAAAGAGTGCAGCTTATATACTGCCCTATAGTGCCTAAAGCATTCTCGGGGTGGTGGTGGTGGTGGTGTGCAATTTAATTATGCCTACATGATAAGAGCTTTACAGACCTCAGAAGGATGGAAGTCTTAGTCAACCTTGAGCTGGCTGCCTGAGCCCTCTGGGATCCAACTCAGATTGTGAGCTGAGTCTTGGCTACAGTACTGTCCACTGTTGACACAGTGACAAAAACTGACTGGGTGGGAGCAGTTAGGTGGAGGAAAAATACCTCAGGCATGTCATGGATGCCACTGAATAGCACAAAAATCACTAGAATTTGGATCTTGTTGCTTTTCAGGGAGACAAAATTTGACACACCTTGTGAAAACTATTAAATAAGAACTACAGGAAGTATGAAATGAGCATCCTGTGTTTTACAATAGAATGACTCTTTCCACTCTACAACCTCTTAAGATCCAGTAGGTCAACTCCCAGTTTTTAAACTATCCTCCACCTTCTGTTCCTTCCCAATAATGTTCAAGCTAACATCATCATAACCCTTAAGCCCATCATCTTCCACCTCTCAATATCCTCCCTCAGCAGTTCAGGAAAGACGCAGCTCCTGAGCTATACAGAATGCTATTTCCTTTCTTTATTAACAATTATTTTTAAGTTCCCAGATCCCATCTACTTCCTCCTGTTCCCTTTGCTTCCCTGCCTGTGTTCCCTCCCACAATAACTGGAAATGTTTAGACAAAATGTTATTTGAAGCTCTGGTTTGAAAGGCCACGCAACAGGGATGCTGGCAAATAACTGCAAAAGAGCATCATGAAAGCTGTCACCAGGATTGCTCTTCCAATTACTGGACATCAATTGTAGCTATACAGTATTCAGTCCCATACCCTCATGCCCTGACCCTAACATACTAAAATCGAAAACCAAACTAACTTTTGTAAACAATTTGCCATGTGTACAGCCATCACACCTAGTGGAAAAGGGTGTACCCAGTGTGGTTAAAGGAATGGGCCATAACTAAGGAGATCTGGGTTCAATTCCTTTGGTCTGTCATGGAAATTCACAGAGTTTGGAACAGGTAAAATACTCCTTAAGTAACTCATTTATCTTAAAACTCCTACTAGGATTGCTATAAGTCAGTCCTGACTTCACGGCCCTTAACAAAATGGTAAGGGCAGTACTATACTAGCAGAGAGCATGCTTTGCACGCAGAACATTCCAGGTTCAATGCTCAGCCATTCCAAGTACAACTGGGAAAAGATCAACTTGAAACTCTTTATCTGTTGTTCATAACCTTGGGTCCTCAGATGTTCTTGGACTACATTCCCAGAAATCCAGGCCAACACAGCTAGTGGTGAAGGTTTCTGGGAGTTTTAGTCCAAGAATACCTGGGGACCCAAGACAGGAAACAGAGATGGGCATGAACCGAATTACAAACTGGTTTTCGGTTTGGTTTATATATAAGCCATTTTGCCAAAACGCTGTACTTTTTTCTGCTTAACACTTTGTTTTGCTTCAGCAATGCAGATGCCCCACTGCCCTGTCCCCTCTGTACTTGGTCCAACTACTTGCTGCTTTTCCTTCTCTATCTCCACCATCTTCAGAGTCAGGACTGGCTTCCCATCTGGGAGTAGGGCCACCTCTTTCTCCACATGTGTACGCTTATCAGCAAGATTTAACAGGATTTACTACATCTGAATAGGTAGGTCAATAGTTGCAGTGTTGTACAAGGCAGCTTCCTATGCCTTGCACACGTCTACTAAATCCAGTCCCCACCAAATACACGTCCCACATACGAGCTTCCCACTCATTACAATCCTGAACCAACTCAATTTAACATAATGTAGAGATGCTCATCCATCTTCCTATGACATCAACATTGCCAATTTGAAGCCAGAGAACATAAACATGTCTTGAACTCTCAAGATGTGGCAGGAGACATATACCCCTAAGTATCTCTCACTCATTCTTTTCACGTCCTTGTAGTCTAATTTTCTCCCATGCTTTCTATGTGAAAAGCCATGAGCATGTCAGAGAAAAGGGATGAATGGATGAAAACCTAGGCAGTGTTCTGTCAAGCCATTTGGAGAGGAGAGGAAAATGGAGCAGGGAGTACCCATGTCTATGGTTTGAAAGATGAAGACCATCCCAGCTCATGCTTATGTGTGATTCATGGGAAATTCAACAGGATAAAGAGTCTGATGTCAGAGATCCATATTTTTACCATTGTAACAGCCAGGAAGAGAGAATGATGAGTAAGGCGACACCAGTTTTTAGAAGCAAGTGTCTCCATTTTCAGTTTGTCCACACAATATAACATAGACGTATGGAATACACCAGTTTCTAAAAAATGTTTCACACTTCTTCCAGGCTACTCACAATTCACAAGATGGTGGAGCTGTACAGGATGGAAGCGGTTGTGAATCTGTGCAGAAGTGCACAGTTAAAGCAATAGCTATCCCCATGTAACCATTTTTCTTTAGGAAGAATATCAACAACAGTCTCACAGAGAAAATTATAAAGAAAAAATACCACTCCATAAATAAATGGGGGTAGCCATTTTTGTTTCAGATAGTTACCAAGGAAGCAATAGTATTTTATGAAATAGTATTTTTTTATATTTTTGCAGCAGGTACCATAGTTAGTACCTGTTATAATCAGCTTTTAACTTAATTAAGAACATAATAACATAAGAAGAGCCATGCTGGATCAGGCCAAAGGCCCATCTAGTCCAGCTTCCTGTATCTCACAGTGGCCCCACCAGATGCGTCTGGGAGCGCATGAGACTAGATATCTGTTTCTTGATACACATCTCCCTCATGGTTTGTAACTTGTGATGGACTTTTCCTCCAGGAATCAGCCCAATCCCCTTTTGAAGGCATTCAGGCCAGATGCCATTACCACATTGGCACATCCTGTGGCAGGGAGTTCCATAGACTAACAACACGCTGGGTAAAGAAGTATTTTCTTTTGTCTGTTCTCACTCTCCCAACCCTCAGTTTGAGTGGATGTCCCCCAGTTGTGGTATTTTTTGAGAAGGAGAAGACCATCCCTGTACCCACTTTACTCATGCCCTGCATTATTTTGTACATCTCAATCATATTCCCATAATTGAGAATAAGAGCCCTCAAGTTCATATTGTAAATCATGTTTTTAACAACATCATCAACAACTGTTGTTGTTTTTGTTGTTGTCTTTTATCTTTTAGAAACTGGCCCGGAAGTCTCCCTCCATCTCTATGGAGTGGGGAGAAGCATGGGTGACCCAAATTTAGAAAAATCTCCCCTGTCATGCCTCCTTGGTAAGATGTTGGGAATCAATAATAAATGACTTGAAAAAATACATTTAAGAAATATTTACTGGAATTTAGTATATCAGAATTCCTTAGTTCTAGTTAAGCCATTGATAAGCTCTTCTCTGCTGCACAAGACTTTTAACCACTACAGAGGCCAGCTTTAAGACATTTTCCACATTTGCGCTTCCATCCTTAAGCCCCTCGTACCCTTTCTGCTGATCTGCTGCGTAGAAATGACCGTTCGTTCCCACCACGTTGTCCAAACGAACCCAAGTGTTTTGCTAGAACGCAGCTGAGTTTCAGAGTGGCCATGAGATGATTTCTTTTTCTCTGGTTGGCCGGCGGCTGTGACTGATGAAGTCAGCCTGGACAAAAGGACTGCGGCAAGCCAAGGTCCAGTGAGGGGCATAGCTGACAATGGCCACTGTCCCGTTCCCCACCCCACCCCCTCGCTTGGGGAGTAAGCCGCTCACTCAAATAGAAAGGTCGGAGCAGAAGAACATGAATGCAGTGTATCGCTCTTAGCTCTTTGATGGAGGTTTCGCGGGCATAACAAATGTGTCCTTGGGCAATCACAGGAGAATTGAATGAGGATGCCAACATTCTCTGCAGCGTCCTTCATAACACTCTCCAGTTTAAAAAAAAAAAAGTTGTCAAAACTGTCCTTCTGGTGAACAAAGACCAAACAATGATGGATCCTTCAGAAGGCAGTATTGATATTTCTTTTCCTAGGTGGAGGGACTGCTCGGTCAGTGAAAGGAAGGAGTGGCAGAGAGCATGCAAACAGGAGAATCTCCCCACCCACCCACCCAGCCCTCATCTCCGGACCCTGCCAACTACCTTGGATCTTGTGAGTTTCATGACCTGTGGATCAGTTCTTCCAAGGGCTGCTGACGAACAGTGCCAGTTCCCATGTTTCTTTCCAACTGTTCTGAGTCTCTTGTATCTGATCTCAAAGAAGGGGGCAGAGACAGCTGGAAGAGAGAAACCAGAGTGGCATAGTCCACCAGCAACCCTTGGAAGAACAAACAGTAAAAGCCTAATGAGAGATACCATTCTCTTTTGCACTCTCCATCCCCTGTATCGCTACACAACATGAAAATATGGCCTTAGCAGATGTTCCCTGTCAGTGTTTTGGGCTACATTAAGACCTCCCTCTCTTTTTCTTCTTTCACTTACCATTCTAATTGCAGGCCTTGTGACAATCTCTGCGCTATTGTTTATTTTATTTATTTGGAATATTTTTAGCCCACCTTCCTCCTTGGAAAGGGACCCAAGGCGGCTTACAATAACGAAGGACAATATGCAGCCCAGAACATTTAAGACATATTCAAGTTAAGAACAGGGAAGTAGAAGCCTCTTAGAAGACTCACATTAAAGCTACCAAGAGCACATGAAAAGAAAAGAAAAATCCATTATGAGGGATGGAAACTAATATGGAAAACATTGGTGTTCATGCATGGTAATCCATCTAAAAGTCAACAAGCATCATGAGAACATAAGAACATAAGAAGAGTCATGCAGGATCAGGCCAAAGGCCCATCTAGTCCAGCTTCCTGTATCTCACAGTGGCCCCACCAGATGCATCTGGGAGCGCACGAGACTAGATATCTGTCTCCTGATAGCACTCCCCTGCATTTGGTCCTTGAAGTACCCTGGTTTTAAGCCTGGGGATTACACATCTCCATTATGGTTTGTAACCTGTGATGGACTTTTCCTCCAGGAATCTGTCCAATCCCCTTTGGAAGGCATCCAGGCCAGATGCCATCACCACATCCTGTGGCAGGGAGTTCCACAGACTAACAACATGCTAGGTAAAAAAACATTTTCTTTTGTCTGTTCTCAACTCCTACCCTCAACCCGGCATCAAATAATGCTTCATGCAGTGAAACAAAAGAGACCCTTCCTCACACCACGCTGCAATGACTGAGAGGGGATGGAAGGATGACACCAGTAAAGGATTCATTTACCAAACCACAAAACTAATTAGGAACAACACAAGATAGACGTTGAAAACAAAGCAGTAGGACAGAGACACAAAATACACATGGGATTAATGGGGACGGTGTCCCATGGGAACAATGGCCTAGGTGCCTCAGAAAACAGGCTGCTATGTCCTATACCACATAAGAAATGAGAAGTTAATAACGATACCACAATGAAGGCAAATGATCAGTTCACTGGCTCTTAAGAGATATATTTGCATAGCTAGATTAGCTATGTGTCCACCGGCTGTTTCCATTAGGAGAGTTCAGACAACCCCCTCACACGTTAAAAGCACATGATGTGGTTATGGGTTATGTAGGATAGCCTGGCTGATCATGTGCAAGTAATGCAAATTCTGCATTACTGTCCCAAGGGCTCTACAGTTTTTGTCTGTATATCCGAATAGTGCTTCTCCACACTAGCGAGATTCGGATGGGCTCAGCTCCTCCTTGCCATGCACATTTCCTGGCATGTGCACAAGGAAGTTTCCACATGCCCAATGGCTGCACAGCTGGTGGAAATTGTGGTCGACAACTGTGTTAGTGGGAGCAGAGTGAGCCTGCCCTGTCTGTAGCCACCTCCTAGTGCCCTGGAACTGAGTTGTGAGAAACAAAATGACAACTCCCCCCCCTCACACACACACACATACAAAGAAATCCTGTCGCAGCAAGGGTAGGAAATAAAGTAGTTGCCAAAAAAATAAACAAGTGCTGTGCAGTTTTTAACTATTTTCAGAAAGCATTTTTTTGCTCCCTCAAACCACATTTTCACCCTAAAATATCGGTATCAATTACTTTTTATGGAAGCCAAACCCGGGGGTGGGGGGTGGGGGTTGTTCAGCAGTATAGGCACACGAAACAGCTGCCCTACACTTTTAAAGTAACAGCTAATGAGCTAAACTGAAAAATGAGCTGGGGGGGGGGCATCCTATTAGATTCTGCCATCGATAGATCCTTTCCTATTAGCAATTCAGGGTGTGAGGTGATGCTACATACAACCACCTGCTTGTTCACCACCCAGCAGATAAGGGTAACCCCCGGAGGAGGCTTTGAGGGATGTTGAGAGCCTGCAGGAGGGAATTAGAAAGGCGAGATTCCCCAGCGATGAGCAGCACTCTGCTGATGCTCCACTGGAGGTTGCTTCGAATGAATATCAGCAGCAAACACGGTGGCCGGGATCTCTGGCTCCAAGCTGTGTGGCAGTCATCCAACATATGTAAGGTAGGCTTAAGCCTACAAGACAGGATAAACCTGGATGTATGAGGGGAAGCAGCAGGCTAGATCGATCCCCTCCTGTCATCACTCTCCTCAGATGGAATGCAACAATCTGAAAAGTATTCACTACCTCTGGTTTTTAGCAGTGTTCCCAATCATGGGGAAAGCTCCCATGCATAGAAGTTTTCCCTTCCACAGTGCTGCTTTGGGTGAGGAATGCCAAGAGAGGGTGCAAGCTACTCTGCTTCCTTTCCCTGTGTCTGCAGGTCCACCCTATCCTGAGTAGGACCATTGTTAGTGGTCCTGATGGCAAGTGCAGCTAAATACCGTTCTGGATGACGAAGACTAAAGACATGATGTAGTGCACCATTACATGGTTTCTGCATGGTGAGCTCCAGAGTTTGGGAAAAGTTACATTTCTGGACAAAATCCTGGAATTGCTCAGTGTTGGAGTGCTCACCACCTTGACAACCTGGACAACCACCTGGCAGATATCCTTTGATTTGTATTTCTGAATGGAGCAGGGGCTTGGACTTCATAACCTTGTAGGCTCCTTCACTATTCTATGATTTTATGAAAATAACTATTTGAGAAAAGCACGGCCATGCATTTGAGTGTTAAAATCGAGATGCCAAATACTAGTGTACATAGTGCTGAACATCCATGTCTATCTGAATTGAATTCTTGTGCAGTGACTGAGAAAATATGAGACACATCCTCATCAACTTAAATTTCATCTTAATCATGAAATTTGGCTACTTAATCTTCCCAATTCTACCTTACAGCGTAACAGTTGCTGAAAAAATGACCAAGATACAGTTTGACTTCTCAACATGATATCTATAGTCTTGCATTCCAGACTGGATCATACAAAACAATTGCTAAATGTTATTCATATGCACCAATTGGACTCAGCACTATTTGTTTTTCAAAATCATCTAAGGAACTATGACAACAGTGTACTATGATATAGTGCTTATTACCCTAAGCTTATTGCCTTTAACTGTCCCTCCCCAATATCATCTGATACATTCTGGGGCCCCATAGACCACATAATGTGTACACAAAATGTCAAAACTCAGAAAAGTTGGCAAGAAGTCCATGTCCACGCCATGGTTTAGGTACCAAGGTATTTATGAGGTTTTCCAGATTCAGAATACTCAGAAGCGGCTTCCCATTCCATCTTCTGGGAGTGTTCTTGTTTGTACAAGGCTACAATGACTTGTTCTTTACCCAGGAGGCCAAGTAGGGAATCAAACACCCAACCTTTGGCTCTGTGTTGTCCAGACAGCTGAATGTTTTTTTTTTAATTCTGTAACTTAAATTGAAAACATTTCTAGTTTGGCCAACATCAATAAATCTTAGGATAGGTTCCAATTAATAATATTACCTTAAAAGATCCCCCCCCCAAAAAAGAGTCCAGTCAAGAGCATTCTTAGCTTTTAAAATCTTTTGATACTTCAATTGAAACAAAGGACCAGAAAGGTTAAGAGCTACTGTAAATCCTCAGGTGAATAGCAGATCTGGACCTGACATCACAAAAAGACAAAGCTGCTGCCCCTGGATCAACTTCTAAGGAAGGGGAGGCATCCCTCAACAAAGGTGCTGTGGAGACCCTTTCCTGGTTCACCACGGATTGCGTCCTCCTCAGTGGACAACATGGAAGAAAACACACAGAGGATCTTAATGACTGGGGTTGTATAAATCTTGGCACACCAGTTTTTCACCAAATCGTTTCTAACAAAACCAAACACAGAACATTTTTCTTAGAGTATAGTTTAATTGTCAACATTAGAGATGGGCACGGACCTCTGGTTCAGTGGTTCACACTGGTTTATCATCTGAACAGGTGTATTGTACTTCCAAGTTTTGCCTCCCCCGGTGGGAGCCAGTCAGAAGCAGACTCTGGAGGAGGTGGTTCAGGGAATCTAGGATGCTTTCTCTGAATGGGCACCCACCAGAGGAGACAGGGTTTACATAAGAACAGCCTTGCTGGAACAGGCCACAGCCCATCCAGTCCAGCATTCGGTCTCACACAGTGGCTCACTATTTGCTTCAGGGTATTCCCAAGCAGATGTCTTCACCTACTTATGATTGCCCACACTGCACACCTGTTTGAGTGATAAACAAAACAAAAATGACAACAAAGCACTGCGCTGGGGGTTCATATCTAGCCCAAATTAATTTGAGGTGGAAAAGGTTTATCTAGAATATTTTGAAATGTTTTACAGGTTTTAAGGGGTTGGGTTATACACAGCAGTTCTTCGCCCAGGTCAATTACTGCAAGAATGTAGACCCTTCAATGTGTATTTGCCGTTAATTTGAACAAGATACAAATTGGTCAAATCTTCACGTGTAAAAATTCACGAAGCTCATGAGGCACCTTGGTGTTAGGTTGTTCATTCTAGAAGCTATCGTGGGGTAAATAAAATAAGAAACTATTCCCATAATCAGTTTTCAGGCATGTCCAAACTTCGGCCCTCCTGATGTTTTGGACCACAACTCCCAGAATTCCAAGCCTGTATTTCCAATGGCAAAGGACTGTGGGAGTTGTGGCCCAAAACATCTGGAGGGCCGAAGTTTGGTCATGACTAAGCTAAATAGTCTGTCTCTCTCTCTCTCTCTCTCTCTCTCTCTCTCTGACATAGGATTCGAATCCTTATGGCCCCAGAAATGTAGGCTAAAAACCTGGGAAGACATAGGAAGTACCTGAAGTGTCACAGGTCTGCTTGTTTCTTGGGGAGAATGTCGGAGGTATACTTTGTCTATAGACCACATGTGGCTTTTTGTGCTCTTCTTCATACTCCTGCTGGTCAGGTGGCATCAGTGGCTCTACAAAATAGTCTCCGTCATGAGATCGAAATGTGCCTAGCTGAGAAAGAATAAAAGATACATGGTAATAATGCTTTATAGGACCATGCTGAAGATCGAGAAAAGAAACAACAAAAGTTCATATATAAATCTTCTACTCATAACCCTTCAAAACGCCACCTCTGTGTGGTTTTGGAACACAGAAAATTTACTTGGTATCATTCTCTCTTGCAAGCACATTTTACCCAAGAACACTTAACATCTTATATTTTCAATACATGTCATGGAAGTACAGTGGTACCTCGTATAAAGGAATTAATTCGTTCCAAATGAAATTATGTTAAGCAAATGTTCCTTTATACAAATTCCCATAGGAATGCATTGAAAAAGGAGTGATTCCATTTTTATGTTGTACGGATTTTCCCCATAGGCGATTATGTTAAGCAAATTTCCCCTATTTCCGGAATTTTTTATGTTGTACAAATTTTATGTTATACAAGCTGTTATACAAGGGTCCACTGTATTTGAAAACCAGTGTATCATACAGGAACCACAAATTATTTTAGCTCCTTCGGGATCTATACTTATCGCACTGGCTCAGTTTGCCTCTGCATAAGGTTGTGAAATGGCCCTGATAGTAGGATACTTATTTTTGTACTGACTTGTCCGTCATGCTATTTGAACCCTTGATAGTGTTATCTAAGAAAGAAAGAAAGAAAGAAAGAAAGAAAGAAAGAAAGAAAGAAAGAAAGAAAGAAAGAAAGAAAGAAAGAAAGAAAGAATCTCTAACAAAAGCACATTTAGTAAATCACAGTAGTGCCCTTGTACAGAGGAGCAAGCAATTAAGACAGTGTTCCCAACCTGGGGGTCGGGACCCCTCCGGGGTTCTAACGACCAATTGACAGGGGTCGCCATGAGCCAGTGAAGAAAAAGGCACAAACGGCTTGGGTCCGGAGGAGGTGGGGTTTCCCATCCAACCTATCAAGCTGCAACTCACTCTTCCCCCTCCTCACCACCACATGAGGAGGGGGAAGAGTGAGTTGCAGCTTGATAGGTTGGATGGGATGTCAGTCAATGGTACTGGAGGCTGCAATTGGCTGAGGGTACCTGTAGTGGGAAGTTCTCTACGGCACCTGCGGCAGTGGCCTGCCAAAGGGGGCTTGTGGCCACTTCCAAGCAGGGCACGGGGTCACCACCACATGAGGAACTGTATTAAAGGCTCGCGGCATTAGGAAGGTTGGCAACCACTGAATTAAGGTTGCTTGCTCATTCTACAGGTCAGGGCTGGCGAATCTATGCGATTGGTGCCAAAGGTGGCACGCGAAGCCCTTTGTGTGGGCATGCGACATCGTCCCCTCACAGCCGCAGCACTTCCCTCTTCGCTGTGCAGAGAGCCAGGTGAAGGGGAGGCAGTGTTTTGTGGGCTCCTTCATAGCCCCAGTTTACTCTCCTGGCATGCCGCTTTTGACATGCCCAGAGTGGCATGGCTGGACAGTAAACTGGGGCTACAAAGGAGCCCATAAATCACTGCCTCCCCTTCGCCCGGCTCTCTTCACAGTCCCGTTTTGGTGGTCTGTGTAAGCAGGTTTTGAATCGCAGTTTGGGCACTCGGACTCTAAAAGGTTCACTATCACTGCCATAGGTCATCTTATCCACAAACTACAGGCAGGCCTTCTTTAGCAGTCCTTGTGAGCAGGCCAGTGAGAATTAGTGAGAACTTAGGGAGAAGGATGGGGCAGGGATCAAGGAGAGTTTAAGATAATTACACTGATGGTGAAGTTGCCTTTTCTATAGCTTTTGGTCTTTCCTTCAGAGAATGATTCTGTAGCTCCCAAGGACAGGCTCAGGAACTGTCAAGCTTTCGGGACAGCCGCTGCAGGATCCCCTATCACAATTTCCCACCCACATCAAGGATCAGGTCACAACCTGCTCTTTGTCTTCCTGCCCAACACTACCCTTCTTGACATTTACCTCTTCCTTCCACCTTAAGTCTCCTCCCTCCCCTGCAACCAAAGAACCGGGGAGGTCCTGGACTTCCTTAAGGTAGATCTCCTGAGTCAGAAGGTGTCAGGGCAAAGTGTATTTACTAGAAAGTGGCCGAGAGTTCTCTGCTCCTGTTATGCTTGCCTAGAGGGCTGGAGTAATATATTCCCACCCCCTGGCCTTTCTTGCTACACAACCTTGGGCGGGCAGCAGTCTTCCTTCCCTCCCCTCTCCTTCCTCCGCCCACCAAATATCAGAGCACCATCACAACAACAACAAGCCGAGAGGGTTACTCTAACTTAACTGCGTAAGCAGCACCTTAGAGGAAGCAAAGTTTTTTTTGGCGGGGGAGGGGGTAGAATAAGTGGACTTCCTATCACAGCACCCCCTCCCTCTTTTGCTGAATGGCACTGCTATCGGGAACATAAACAAGACCCTTCTGCTTGGCCGGTAAGTACAGTATAGCTCAGCTTGGCTCTCTGGACTTCTGCCTCCAGAATGGGTAGGGTGGGAAGGAGGGGGGAGAGACAGAGAAACAGAAGCAGCATTCTGCCCCTCACCCCACCCCATCATCCTACTCTTTCTCAGTGTGCTTCGCAGCACCATCCTAGTTTATTCACTATAGAAAGCCAAACTCCAAACTTTTCCTCCGCTTCTCTTCCGTCAGCAGGAAAAGTTACAGGAGGGCGTGAGTTGAGCAGCCCAAATGATTTCTTTACCCCTTTTTAGGACAAGGGCAGGGCTCCCCAAACTGGAAAGGGAAACCAGAGGTTGTTTTTTCTTCAAAAGGTGACCCCTACCCAAGCGCCTGCACACTCCTGTCCCAGGGTGAAGGACTCTTCTTCCCTGTTCTCTTCATATGCCAGCCTTGCCTGAGCAAACTTGAAGGGGAGGTCCCTTAGCAGGAACCATCCGTAGCCTAAAAGTTCTATCTATTCTAAATTAGGGAGTCTCTTAAAACCAGAGATCCTTCCCCCCCCCACCCCGCCACTGCTCAAAAAAACCCAGAGTTTCCCAAGTGTCAGCAAGGGCAAGGGAGACTCTTCTCCGGGGTCCACATGCCATCCTTACTCCGAGAAAGCAGCCAGGCAGTTTTGATTTGCTCTCCCCTCCACCTTAAGGAGGAGGCTCTAAGGCTTCAAGGCACCACCCTTGTTTGGTCTTTCCAGTTCACAGCCTCCTCCCCAAACCCCTCCCCCAACAACCCCCCCCCCCAACACCCTCCTTCAAAAAGCCGCCTGGGGTAATCCCACCTCCTTGCTTCCTCTCCCACTGCCAAGCCAGCCTCAGGCATCCCAGTTCAACTGCTAAGAGGGCACGGCTGTGGTGTGAAGGAAAAGTGCCGAGGGAGCTTGAATGACCTTCGGAGGGAAACTTAAGACTTTCCTGATTACTAAGGCTTGTTGGGGGGGGGAGAGCTCTCTGGTGTTCCCCTCTCCTCTTGCCCCTTCCTCTCCTCCTCCTCCTCCTCCTCCTCCTCCTCTCCCACCAGTCAAAGTTGAGCCCTTTTCCATTCTGGATCTCTTGCTTTTTCTCTTGGGGTTCGATTACAATTTCTTCACTTTGGCTGCAAGTTGCTTTAAGTTCTAGCTCTGTTTTTTTTTTCTTTTGTAGTTTTAAGAAAAAAACTGTTTTGGAAAAACAAGCATGGCTGGAGAGTGGCTGAAGAACAGACATGGTCTGATCTTCATCAGCACAGAACCATGTTTTAGAGACAGGAATTTGGTTTGGGTGTAAAGCCTTATCTTTACTCCGGCCTTCTCCCCCCCCCTCCCAGTTGGAAGAAAACTGTGCAAGGATGTTTCCTGTTGTGTAATGCTATTTCCCATGCCAGAAAGAGCACGGCTAGCAGTAGTGAAGGGTGATTATTTTACTCCCCCTAAGTGGACTTTTAAGATTGGTCCTTAAAAAAAGAAAAAAGAAAGGCGAATCCAGGGGAAAGGAAGGCAGGCACTTACCATCCCAGAACAGAGGCTGATGACTGCAGTGTGCTGGGGATCCGTATTGACATGCCCTTTATAAAAACAGTGCTTAATATCACTTTGTTCCTCGGTGTCAAAGTTTGTTTGATTAACCCCCGGTTCTCCAAGAAAGCTGACGGTGAAAAGCGGGGCAATAAATCCCGAATGGGCGGTGAGGTTGAAGAAGAAGTGCTGCCCAAAGGCTGCGAGCTTGTAGTGTGCTTGGGTGGTGTCAGAAGAGGAGGAGGAAGAGGAGGAGGAGGAGGAGGAGGAGGTAGCATCCAGGCCCCAGGGCTCAATGTCCAAAGGGAGGCTTCGCTTCTTTCTTTGAAAGTGGACCTTGGCAGGAAAAGGTTCTCCAAACTCATTCACTCGGGTCGGAGTCACTATCTCGTACTCGCTCAGGGCCTCCAGCTGTTGAGCTGTGAAGAGTTAACATAACATCCCTGTGAACAGATACACGTGTGTGTGTGCGCGCGCGCGTGCCCACGCTAACAACTGTTATAAGGCTGCTTCTTACCCTGGAGGGCAACAGTAGGGAAAGCAACCTGCAAAAGTTATTATTCCCCACAAAGAGTCTGCTGTTGACCTGGTCACCCATTTGGGAACGACCCCAGTTCCTAACAGAAAAATCCGGAGTGAAAAATCCCATGGCTTTCTATCCACTCCAGAGTTTAGAGTCATGGAGTAGTAGACATAAGGAAAGCCGCTCTTTTCAACTAGTGCAGACTGCCTGCAAAAGATGGGGAATAACTTTTGACGCTCTTACATAACCAAGGGAAATACTGTACTGCCAGCATTATTTCCACTCAGCAGCAAATGCAACAATTTAAAAAAAAAAACCACAAACTCAGCAGCTGCTGCAAATACAGTTTACCAGCTCTCCTACTGTAAAAAAACAACAACAAAAAAACCCACAGGTACGGCCTACGAAGGTATGGAGAGCTTAATGCTAATAATAAATATTTAAGCTGATAATGCTCTACACATAAACACAAAACCCAAGCCTCCTGGATCGCTGTAAAGCACATCCCAACCCTTCAGTAGCCCACCCAAGGATTGGCAGGTGCCTCGTTTTTGCGCCGTCCACTGAAAAACGTAAAAGAGGCCAGGAGAAGGGGGCATGTCCAGCGGGTGGTGGCCGATTTGCACAAGTTCTAGACTCGCTGTTCCGCCTTCCCGTCTCTTTTGGACGCTTGGGATCAGGCGCTCTAGAGCCGCCGCCAAGCACTATAGCGGGCTCCGAGCGCTCCCAAACCTTGAGGCATAGATTGGTAGGTGGAGCTGACGGTGGAGAGAGTGGGTAGGTCTGGGATGCAAGTTGGCAACGAAAGCTCTCTCTCTCCGTCGCGATCCTCCTCTTCGGCGGCGCTCGACGGGTGCAAAAAAAGTGGCCCTCGGTCAAGAAAGGCCAAACTTCACAAAAACTCCCCTCCCCTGTGGTTGTCGTTGCTGTTTTTAAAAAATAATAATAATCCTGGGTTCTGCTGCTGCTGCTGCTGCTGCTGCAGCTCGACTCGCCACCAGCATTTTTTTTCCTTACCTTGCCTCCGATGGAACTCCTGCCTCCTAGTTGCCGCACCGGCTCCCTTCAAGTCCTGCAGGAAGAGCGTGCTTAACCCCACTGCCCAGAACACCAGCTGCATGGTGGTTTGTGCCGCTTCGCTGCAGCGACCAGCCTTTCCAAACCCCCCTTTTTGGCCAAAAAAAAAGGGGGGGGAGTGATCCTTCTTTTGCCTTCTTGCTGCTTGGACGGGGTTGGGGGTTGGGGGGGAGAACAGAGCGGGGAGGGGAAGTGGGATGGAGCTCCAGAGAGATTTCCCCTTCCCGGCCTGCCCCCCCTCCTCCCCTTCCTCCTCTTCCCACACCTCCTCCTCCTCCTCCACCACCACCACCACCACCCGCAACTTCACAACTTTATTAAACGTGGTCATCGGCGTTGCTCTGCCTGGCGGCGGCGGCGGCAGCAGCGGCCACTGTCCCTTTCGGAAAGTTGATCAGGAGGCCGACGCGAGCGCCGAGGATCGGGTACACCCGCATAGTGCCAAGGGGAGCGCGCGTGGAGAAGCGGAGGCGCGGGGCGGTGCGGCGCGGCTGCCGTGGGCTCTCGTCTGTCTTCTCGCTCGCCTCTGCAACCCGCACCCGCCTGCCCGCCCGCCCCCCCACCGCGCCCCGGTTGACTTGCTAGGACTACAGAGAGAGAGCGAGAGCGAGAGAGCTTGGAAGTGCTTTAGGATCACCGGGGTAGGGGCGGGATCGCAGAGATCAAATGCCCAAAGAGCCCGCCTCCCTTTTAAGGAGGGTAGAAAAGACGGAGAGAGAGAGAGAGAGAGAGAGAGAGGAGAGAGAGGAGAGGAAGGAGCTGCTTATGACACTTAGCCAGTGAACCTTTTTGATTTGTTGTGGGTTTTCCCCCCCCAAATAAATCTGCGTGACGTGTAAGGTCGAATGGAAGGAACCGTCCCGTGTCTTCCGACATCACAGGGACCCTCGCTAAGGGCTTGAACTGGCCATAATGCGGCACAGAACGTAATCCTGTCCGCAAAACTTTTATGTGTGTGTATATGTGTGGCTGGCTGGTTTCGCCCCCCTCTCTTTACGAAAGTCAACTGCCCGTTTGAATGCCTTCTTCTAAACTGATTTCCCTCCCCACCCCCAGCCTTTGGACGCCTTCCAGCCTTTGGAATTACAGGCAGCAGGCAGCAAATTTTGCATCTATTTATTCTTCCCTGGATTAAGCTTTAATCTTGAACAATAAAACACTTTATTAATACTTTATGGAGTGTGAAGCCCTTTTGTCTTTTCTTCTTCCTTTGAGCTGGGTCTTCCCCCCCCCTCTCTCTCTCTGTGTGTGTGTGTGTGTGTGTGTGTGTGTGTGTGTGTGTGTGTGTGT
>JAHTLZ010000015.1:9328502-9341717 GCA_023846285.1 Phrynocephalus versicolor
ATGACCGCGGGAGGAGATAAGGCGATGCAAAATAAAAAGCGGCTGCTCAAGGAAGTGTGGTAGCAGGTGGAGTTACCACAGAAAAGGCCTTCTCTCATGTCCCTATTGACGGTGCCTATACTCACCATGGAACTAAGAGGAAAGTCATTCCATATGAGAAGGCTCATGTGGGATGCCTGTTGAGGGTTCTTAATTTTTTTCTAACATATCGCCCCTATGAGATTTGCTGTATCATTCTGTGCCATCATTCACGGAGACAATCAGACACTCTCCAGCATCCATCCATCACAACCCTTTCTGGTAACTATTGCCACTATTAAATTAGGGAATGTCAAAACAAAAGTAGTCAGTAGACATCGCCCAGACATTAATAAACAGTTATATGAATGTTCATCTCATGTCCCAAAATAAAAACCTTTATTCCAGTGCCAAAGCAACTTAGAACAAGGTTGACTGACAGGATTTGCCATATTCTGACTGACAAGATCAGATCAAGACACCCATCTAGAGAGATATAGGAGGGAGTGCCAGTATGGCATTAATGTAACCAACTCCTAAAGCTACAGTAGAATTTTTGATATTTGTCTTTGAGTGGCATGCCAGCTTTTTCTTGGGCAGAGTTTTGATTTCACCGGTTGAACTATTTGAAGGTGAGTCTTTCTCAGGATCTTGATGGAGCCATGGGCTCAGCCTCATGAGCAATATATCTCCTTATTAAAAGCACCAGATCTTTCTCAGAGCATTTCTATCCCTTTATACTTGCATGCTTAGCCTGTACTTGATAATGGATTAAGAGGTAGACAAACAGTGGTTGTAGTAGTAGCAGTAGGTGCATGTGTCTGTTTGTGCATGCATTTAACTGGCATAGCTTTAAGGAATGGAGTCATAAAAGAAAGGGGAGGATTAACACAGAGATGAGAGCTTGGATAGAATTGGAGCGTGGAGCAGATGCTATCAGGAATTTATATAAATAACGTTGTATCTAATAAAGTTTAGTCATACTAGCTAATTGGTGTTCTAGCATATTAAGCTGTAGTCATGAATAATGATACAATTCAACTGACAGAAATACCACACTTTACTATTTAAGTCTGAGTACAAAAAGTACTAGAACTAAAATAGCAAATTATGTGCTTTGTCTTGTTCGTTGTTTGCTTTGCACATGCATTTATTGGACCATTGGACTAGATGGTCCAATTATTCTGGCTGGACTGGTCTAGAGCATGTTAGGCAGGATCACTTGGAGGTGCATGATATCATTTGGAGTAATCCTTTACTCCACATGTAAGGATCGACCACATTGTACCTCAAGTGATCCTCTTGTAACACATTCAAACTGATCTTCTTTCCCTTAAAGAGAATGATAAACAAAAAAATAAAAACAACACCTCCCCATTTCTCTATGCTTTGCCTAAGTTACTTAATGTATTTGAGAAGTAATAAGGTTCCTCTTTGCTGTATCATGGAGGGAGGGGAGAAAGGAAATCTCCATTTCTTTTTAATTGTCACTGATTGATACAGTGCATCTGTGATACATTAGCAACAACCAAAACAGAAATGGAAAACTTCCTCTCTTCCTTTCCTCAGAGGAGGGGAAAGGAGGCTTTCCATTTCATAAGATTCTTAACTGACTTAGGCAAAGAGAAAGCTTACTGTGGTTCAGTCCTAGCAAGCACACGTATCGGAAATAAACGAAAACTACCAGTCCTAAAATAAAATCACAGTAGCCTCTGATAAGGACCCAGAAACAGGTGGGCAAAACTATCGATTTGGGGATTGTATGGGCACTCATGCACACATATTTAAGATGTGGAAACTTAATGTGAATCTGCTCTGAGCAGGTGAAGTTATACATTGCCACAGCTTTGTTGAGATATAATATAGGTCTGTCTCTACTAATACTCTGCCATGCTTAAAAATTTTAATTTTTAATTTCTATTTTCAGCAGGACATTTATTGAATATGTTATTAGCATTTCTTTTCTCACATTTCCACAGTGAAACAGGGAAGAAAGCAACTTTGGTTGATTTGCTCTGTATGGCCCCTCACTCTTGCAACTCTGAACAATTGGGAGTATCCTCTAGAACAGGGAGGGGTGTGGGATAGGAACTACAGAGACAATGAAGAATTGGTTCTTATACACAGGAGCATTCAGAGCATAACTCACCTTAGGAAAGGTCCCCATTTGTGGAAAAGTCACTGGCTCCAACCGAAAGAGTTGGGTGAGAAATATCAATGGGAACTTACCGTGGAATGCACATGAGAAACTGGTAATATTGTTCTGTCAAATTACAATTTATAATTCCCAGTTTTTATGCTAAAGAGCAACACAACCATATAGATATGCATATAAAAAGTGGGTGCACAGAAGAAGAACTTTGTGCTTTTAAATGGAACTTTGTCCCATGTTTCAGATGTCTGATATAGAAGTCATGCTTGCATTCAAAACACATTTATTCTGAAGTGAGTCCTATTGATTTTGATGGAGTTAACACAAGTATAAGATCTGCAGCCTTATTTTGATTTCAAGCATGAGACAAAGTTATACAATTTCTACATGAAAAACATATTTTCCTCTGCTTGAGGTATCATGTTGGCTTCAATTCCTGGCAAGATCCTAGAACAAATTATTAAGCAGACAGGCGGCAATTATTTAACTAGCAATGCTGTCATTACGAGAAGTCAACACGGAATTCTTAAAAACAAGTAATGCCAGACTGATTTGATCTCTTTCTTTGATAGAATTACAGGCCTGGTGGATGAGGGGAATGCTGTGGATATTGCTTATCTAGATTTCAGTAAGGCCTTTGATAAGGTTCCCCATTGTATTCTTGTAAAGAAGTTAGTAGAATATGGGATAGATAGTGCCACTGTTAGATGGATTTGTAATTGATTGACTGATCACACCCAAAGGGTGATCATTAATGGCTTCTCTTCAGCTTGGAGAGACATGATCAGTGAGGTGCCCCAGGGTTCTGTTTTGGGTCCGGTGCTATTCAATATCTTTATTAATTATTTGGAGGAAGGAATAGAGAGTAGGCTGATCAAATTTGCAGATGATACCAAATTGGAAGGGGTTACTAATTCCCTAGATGATAGGATGAAAATTCAAAATGACCTTCACAGATTAGAGTCCTGGGTCAAAGCTAACAGAATGGATTTCAACAGAGGGAAATGTAGAGTACTACATCTAGGTAAAAAGAATGAATTGCACAAATATAGGATGGGAGACACATTGCTGGAAAATAGTACCTCTGAAAGGGATCTGGGAGTCTTGGTGGACCACAAATTGAACATGAGTCAGCAATGTGATGGAGCAGCCAAGAAACCCAATGTGATCCTTGGTTGCATCAACAGAAGCATCGTGTCTAGATCAAAGGAAGTGATAGTACCACTCTATTCTGCTCTGGTCAGATACCGTCTGGAGTACTGTGTCCAGTTCTGTGCATCTCGATTCAAAAAAGATGTTGACAATCTTGAACGGGTTCAGAGGAGGGGAACCAAGATTGCTAAGGGTCTGGAGGAAGCAACTTATGGAACTGGGTCTTAAGAGGAGCAACTTATGGAACTGGGAATGTTTAGCCTTTCAAAAAGAAGATTGAGAGGGGATATGATAGTTGTGTTTAAATATTTCAAAGGATTTCACATTGAAGAAGGGACTGGTTTGTTTTCCATGGCTTCAGAGACTAGGATGCAGGGCAATGGTCTCAAAGTACAGGAAAAGAGATTCAGTTCAAACATTAGGAAGAACTTCATGACGGTTAGAGCTGTTCGGCAGTGGAATAATGTGCCACGAAGGGTGGTGGAGTCTCCTTCTTTGGAGGTTTTTAAGCACAGGCTGGATGGCCATCTGTCAAAAATATTGTGATGGGGGTTCCTGCATGGCAGGGGGTTGGACTCGATGGCCCTTGAGGTCTCTTCCAACTCTATGATTCTATTATTCTATGATTCATACTTTGTGGCAGAGCAAGGCAGGTAGCCGATGAACCATGCATTAAATTTGCACATGGTGGCATGTATCATTTGGTAAATTTATTTATTTATTTATTTATTTATTTATTTATTTATTTATTTATTTATTTATTATCTACCATTCGTCTTCCCAAAGGAACTTCCCAAATGATTCTGGAAGTAATTTTAGTTACTTTTAGTAGATTGTATTGCCACACAATAGCCACAACACAAAAGACTGGATCACCATTGTTTGCTGCTTTTCTTGATTAAGGGCTAGACAATTATGGAAGAAGAGCAAGATTAAGTGAACCAGCTGTGGTGCTTTCTCTGTCATTTTTTGCCCTTTAGAGTACTTGGTTGGTCCTCTACTGCCTGCTTACTTGTTTTCCCCGAACCACCTGACTGAAACAAAATGAGGAGTGCCCCAGCAGTTCTAGAAGAAGCAAAAAGGCCAGTGATGGAGGTGTCTGAGGAGACTCTGAGGAAATGTCTGAGCAAGGCAATCTTCAATCAGCTGTGAGAGGAGTGCATTGGAGGACCCGTTGGCCGCCGTGTGCCCATCCGGATGCTTTCATCATCTCCTTGGAGGATTCCTAGTCGACTCAAAATTCTTTATCACTGATAAGGATTTCATGAGGACTCTATGGGTGTAATTAGCGAGAAAAAGATTGTTAACTTTTGCATGGGAAAATTTATTTGCTCTGTTGTGCTCAAAAACGCTGTAGAATGTTCAGATGTTCTTTGTGAGGGGGATGGTGCACTATGTTTTAATTATTATTATTATTATTACTTTTCTTTTCTTTTCAAGTTTGCATGGCTACAAATTTTGCAACCAGAGCAACCACGCTGTCCCCCACCCCCAATCCTTCCACATAGGCTCAAGCAATCACACCACCTGAAAAAAGAGAAAGGCATTCAGATTCCAAAAAGTAAAAGCCCCACTGGAGAAGAGAAAAATAATAATATAAGGATGGAAGGGAGGGGGTGATCCTGAGCTGATTCATGTTGGGTTTCTTATTTGTTTTTGCCAAGATGGTCGCACTCTAACAAAACTGTTCTAGACATCTGACTAGGTAATATTATGATTAGGTAACCTCACCAACTGAGATTCCTAGACAAAAGAAAGAACTTCATATTTGCAAAGAGGAAGATTCGACATCTTCATCACTTCCCATTCTCAGAGAGCTGAAATTGTGAGAATTGTCTTTATACGACTCCTGAAAAGAGGCCTGTCTCGTGTTTTCAATCTGATCACTCTGTGTCTGTCCTGACAAGTACATATTCATTGGTTGAATATTTGCTAATCAGCCCAATAAGCAGTTTACAAGTCAGGTAAAATAAAAAACAGAAAAACTTTTGATGACTAATGCATCAAAAGTGACAGGACTTTAGATCTCTGCCTAGCTATGAAGATATATAGATATCAGTCCACTATAAAGTGCATCCCTCTTCATATCTGCCCAGAAGAAATTCACATACTAATACAGTAATCTGTTCACAAATAATTCCTGTTCAGTGCCAGTATAGGAGAGTACTTTATAGAATCATAGAATACTTAAGTTGGAACGGGCCTATAAGGGCATCAAGTCCAATCCCCTGCAAAATGCACGAATAAAAACCAAAGGATATCTGTCAGGTGGTTGTCCAAATTTCTCTATACTGCCTCCAGTTAAATCCGAATTTCATTCTGTTGGTTTCAGCCCTGTGCTCCAGCCTATCAAGGTCATTTACGTTACATATGAATGTAAGTAATCAAGTGTGAAGAAGTACATGAATATAAGTAACTTACAATAATAATAATCTTAGAAACTGCAGAGTTGGAAGAGACCCTATGGATAATCAAGTCCAGCCACTGTCATGGAGGCACAGGGGAGAACTGAACTGTGCCCAAACCACTGACCTAATAGATAGAAAGCACATTTTTCTAGTCCTCTCCTCATGTACTAAAGCCCAGACTTAGCATGAAGAGCATTTTGGCATAGCTAGATATAATCTTGGATACATGTCAAGATGTTTCTCAACATGCAAAAGAGCCTCTAGCTAAAACAATGCTGGAAGGTCCAGTATTTGTAAAGCACGTTTGCCTTTTAGTCGTTAGTATCCTGTGCATGTCCAAACCAGTTAAAATAAACCATGGTAATTAAAAAAAAGAAGAGATAAATTCATTTTAAAAATTCAGACTGTTGGACATACTTCCTCTGAACATCCATTATTCCTGTTTTCTGTGTTGGCTCTAGATGAAAGCAGACCTTTGATAACTGAGAGAAAGAGAGAGAGAGAGAGAGAGAGAGAGAGAGAGCAACTGGTTTTATGAACCTGGAGCTCTTGTGTCACCTCTTCCATCTAAGGCAGTGATTTCCAACTTTGGATAACCCAGGCATCCTTGGACTGCAGCTTTCAGAAACCCTGGCCAGCACCGCTGGTAGTGAAGGCTTCTGAAAATTGCAGTCTAAGAACACCTGGTTGGGAGCTACTGATCTAAGATGTTGATAGAAAATATAATTGTGCAACCCAACATGTACATGTGTGTATATAAGACTGACTGAGATGTGTTATTTACATAATATAATCTTGTAATCCATCTGTCTGTTGTTAGCCAATGGGTGTTTGAAGGAGTCAACTGTCAGATAGAAAAAGTGACAGTTGGGGTGAGGTTATTCTGTTTGTTCTGTTTGTTTGTTAGCATGAGGTTTTCTCTTGAGAAGTAGTGTTATTTCTTTTCAGATCTGCTGTCTGCTATTCGTATGTTAAGAAGGAAGCTATTATGAAGCTGTTATAGATCCATCAAGCATTTTATAGGCCATTGTTCACCTTAAAGCTATGGATACTATTTTCTATCTAGCAAGCCTTTTCAGGCCACTGTTCATCTTAGGAGCCTATTTCAGACCAGGGTGACAAGAGGTCAAAGCTGACTATAAGATGGAGGACTCGCACTAGCTTTCTTAAGACTGAGGAAGCTGTTTGAATGAGCAGCGAAACGTTTCTATCTCTCAAGAAAAAGAAGCCCAGTGGCCAGTAACTTCCAGATAAACTCACCTGGATGACTGAGAATCTTCACAGACATCAAGCAGAATTCTATGCCTAGTAAAAATGTTCAAGTACTGTTTTGAGCATGTTATACAGGAAACATTCTTAAAGATGTTTCATGACTAAATGAGTATTATTTCAACCAGCGGCACACACAAGTACATGTATGCATGTCAGAAATGGGCAGAATCCAAAGTGGGAAAGGGGTTTGTGTTATTGAATGTGAAAATAATCTCGGCACAAAACTGAAGTTTGTTTTCTTTTAAGCAACCAACCTGACAGCAGTGGCAGAAACAGCCAATGCA
Organism: Phrynocephalus versicolor; assembly: GCA_023846285.1. Classification (NCBI taxonomy): domain Eukaryota; kingdom Metazoa; phylum Chordata; class Lepidosauria; order Squamata; family Agamidae; genus Phrynocephalus; species Phrynocephalus versicolor. The sequence continues at coordinate 9,335,789 of JAHTLZ010000015.1, forward strand.
TGAGGCAGAAAGAGTCACAAAATGTCTCTCCAAATGCCTTCTGCTAGCAGACAGAAGGAGGCACCACATTCAACGTTTCTTCAATGCTACACCAATGCTCCATGGGAGCTCTAATTCAGCACACATGGCCAAAGGAAAGCATAGCTTTAATACTGGCGACATTTTCATTAAGGACAAGTGAGAACTTTATTGAATTCAATTCTTTTTAAAAGAACATACACAATTTTTAAAAGATATCTTCATAAACTCAAATTACCAGAGAATGTAAAACTGGCAGAATCATCTGTTTTGGCAGAAGAGGTTGTGCTTAGCTGTTTTAAAGCCGGACTTGGATTCCTGGAAATGAATTCAACCATTTTGTAACACTGAATCTGGGTTTAGAATATTTGCTTTACTGTCAGCGCCCTCCTCTTTATCATCTACATGGCAGCTGGATAGAACACAGTGCTTAGTGCTTCTATAATAAGGAGCAACTATTACTTTAACATAAACAGTGTAATTAAGGGCTTAGCTGAACAACTCTAGCAATCTTGAGAAATGGGAAGTGTCCCTTTTGTCCCCCCACCCCCGCCCCGTGGAGGGAAAGGGGGAAAGAAAACTTTCAAATTAATTCTAATGGTTGCTAACAGACATCGCACATCAGTAACGCTTTGACAGGGCTTAAATACCCTGCTCAAGTATTACTGATACATTAGCAACAATTAAAAAGAAATGCAAAACATTTTCTTTCCTGCCCTCCAAAGGACAGCTGAGCGGAAACTTTCCATTTCTCAAGATTGTTAAGTGGCTTCTCTAAAGGGATACCTTTAAGTGGCATCCTGGCAGCCATTTGCTTCAGTCCCAGAGATCACACATGCTGGAACTGAACTAAAAATGGAGCACCCCTAAAAAAAAAACAGAGTAGCCACTGACAGGTAGCTAGAAAGGTGTGGGGGAAAACCCTCTGGGGACAGAAAACATAAACATCTTCTAATCACCAGGAAAAATAGCAAACTAGCCCTTCCCCACGACTGACCAAATAGTGGACAAAATGTATGGAAGTCTTTTAAGAAAGCACCTTACAGAGCAGTCACAAGGCCTGGTGTTCTGGCCAATCTAACACAAAATGCCTTCCTTATAAGAGCCTGATGGCGCAGTGATTAAATGCCTGTACTGCAGGTAAAACTGTGCTCAGGTAGCCAGCTCATGGCTGACTCAGCCTTCCATCCTTCTGAGGTTGGTAAAATGAGTACCCAGCTTGCTGGTGGTGGGGCAATGTGTAGCCTGCATATTGTAATTTTAAAAACTGTAAACCATCCAGAGACTACTTAAAGTGGGTGTGGGGTAGTATATAAGTAGAACACTTTGCCTGAGGCAAAGGTGAGAATGTCCAACTTGTGGTAATGGGCTACAGAAATAAAATTCTTTTCATGGCTATAATGTTTTGGGGAGAGGGATTAACAAGCCACAGCTTCTGCTTGTGCAAGTGGGGATGTGAACAGCTGCTTGCTGAAACACCAGTAAATGAAAATGGGAGTGCAGTGAACTCTTTGAATGCACAGCAGAAAGAACGAATGTTCTGGCCATGGAAAATTCCATGTCACTCACCCTCACTGTGTTGTAGTCATGAATGGAATTTAATTTTATAACCAGCTTCCAGGGTCCAATTGGAGTCAATTAGCTGACAGTAACACAGTCAGACTATGGCAGAAGAAGTGCAACGAATAATGCAGTGCAATAATGAAAGGGTCTTCAGGCATGGTGAACGGTTAGTAGTAATGATGATAATGACTATGCATGGATAGCATTATTTGCGGCACTTATTTGCTTCAGTACGAGTAACTGTAGCATTACAGTAAAGGAACACCATTGGTCCTGCTTGCTTGAAATAAGGATCAATAACATACGATTAGAAATGTAACTTCCATCCATCAAATAACTGAAGCTGGGGATCTTAGAGAATGACAAAAGAAGAGCTGTGACAGACCAAAAGCCGATCTAATCCAGATCTTTCTTCATACCACAAATAATTCCAGTTGTTTTCCCCCTGTATCTGGGCTTCCAACAACTTTATTGGGGAAAGTCCTAGAGTGGGTTGTGGCTTCACAGATTCAGAGGTTTCTGGATGAGATAAACTACCTAGATCCATTTCATTCTGGCTTCAGGCCTGGCTTTGGGATGGAGACAGCACTGGTTGCATTGGTAGATGACCTACACAGAGAAAAGGATAAGGGATTGGTGTCCCTTTTGGTTTTACTAGACCTCTCAGTTGCATTTGACACTATAGACCAGTTTTGGCGGACCTATGGCATGGGTGCCAAAGGTGGAACACGGAGCCCTTTCTGTGGGCACCCAACATCACCCCTTCAAAGCCATCTGCATTCAGGTTAAATTGCTGTATTGGCACTTTGAGAAAAAACAGTGGGTTTTGAATTGCAGTTTGGGCACTCGGTCTCTTAAAGGTTTGCTGTCATTGCTGTAGAGTAGACCAGTGTTGGCGAACCTATGGCATGGGTGCCAAAGTTGGCATTCGGAGCCCTTTCTGTGGGCACCTGACATCGCCCCTTCACAGCCATCTGTATTCAGGTTAAATTGCTTTATTGGCACTTTGTGAAAAATTAGTGGGTTTTGGATCGCAGTTTGGGCACTCAGTCTCTAAAAGGTTTGCCATCACTGCTATAGACCATGGCATCTTCCTGACTCATCTCTCTGAAATGGGAATTAGGGGCATTGCATTAAAATGGCTCCAGTCCTTTCTGCAGGAAAGAACACAGAAAGTGGTGTTAGGTGATTTATTTCTCAGCACCACCGCTGCTGACCTGTGGGTTCTGTTCTGTCTTCTATGTTATTTAACATCTCTATGAAACCTCTGGGGGAGATTATCAGGGGTTTGGGGTTTAAGTGCCACCGGTATGCCTCTTGTGACCTCTGGATTCAAAGGGAGCTACTATCTCAACTTTACATGAGTGTTTAGCTGCAGTAATGAACTGGATGAGGATGGACAAATTAAAACTAAACCCAGATAAGACAGAGGTGTTCCTGGTCAGTTGAAAGGGGAACAAGGGATTGAGATGCAATCTGTACTGGAAGGGGTCACCCTCCAATTGAAAAAAAGAGGTGCACAGCCTTGGGGTAGTCGTGGACTCATCCCTGAGCCTAGATGCCCAGGGCACGGATGTGGCCAGCAGCACATTTGCACAAATAAGGCTAGTGAGCAAATTATGCCTATTTCTTAAGAAACCAACTCTGGCCACAGTGATACATGCCCTAGTGACATCCCAGCTAGACTCCTAATGGGCTACCAATGAAAAGTCTCAGAAAACTTCAACGGGTCCAAAATGCAGCAGCCAGACTGTTGACTGGGGCGGCGTACAGAGATCACTTTACAACCTTATTAAAGCTGCTCCACTGGCTGCCAATCAGCTATTGAGCACAATTCAAGGTGCTGACCTTAATCTATAAAGTATTGTAGGACCTGGGTCCTAGCTACCTCAAAGATCGAATCTCACAGTATGAACCTGCTCAGGTGTTAAGGTCATCAGGAGAGGCCTTTCTCTCCATGCCACCACCTTCACAGTTATGTCTTATGGGAGCACATGAAAGGACCTTCTCGGCTGCTACTCTCAGACTCTGGAATCCCTCCCACTAGAGGCCAGGACTGCCCAACTCTGCTGTCTTTCCAGAAACAGGCAAAGACCTTTCTCTTCAGGCAAGCTTTCCCTGAATGATGGACTGCCTATTAGTTGTCTTTTATATGAATCTACCATACATGATCACACAGACTTTGTGTTTATAACCAGTTATCACCTTGTGTGATTACATTGACACTATGTTTTCAATGTTAGTTTCCATCCCTCATAACTTTTACATGGAATTTTTACTCTGTCTTTAACTGCTTGCGTTCTCTTTAATGTTGCCTTTAAATGCAGTAAGGTGTCCCTCAATTCCCTGTTCTCAGACTTGAATGTTTTAACTGTACTGAACTGTACATTGTCCCTCATTACTGTAAGCCACCTTCGGTCCTTTTCCAAGGAGAAAGGTCGGGTAAAAATATTCCAAATAAAATAAAATAAATAAAAATGTTTGAATAGGGGTAGGAGAAAGTGTATCAAGTATGTGCAGCCCAAGCTTTCAGGGTTTTGAAGGTAAACAGTCATGCTATCAGTCATCGTACAATCTGGATTTTTTTTTTACTATTGTGGGACTGTACAGAATTCAGCCCTATAAATCTATAGGAAAAGTATTTTGATTTTCATTTTTTTAAAAATTCTAGAAATATTTATATAGTGTTTTTAAAATTGCACGATGCAGCCACAGGCAGGGACCTTGCACTGTCACGTACCAGCTGGCCCCTTTCACCTCGCACTCACCTGCCCACCACTCGGCCCTTCACACTGTGCACCCACCCACTGAATAACTGAATCTGCAGATGGTGAATCAGCAGATACAGGGATCCTACTGTGCTTCTTACTATCGCTTTTAATTCACAAATGGATGATAATATGTGTTAATGTTTTTCTAATCTGTTTGTAATGGCTAAGGCTATACAGATAAATGTATTTGTTGTTGTCGTAACACACATGTGGGTGAAAAACCTAAGAACATTGCAAATATGGACAGGATGAAATGGTAAAAGTCTTCTGGGCAGTACCTCTATGTCCAAGCATTCTGAATGGCATCACAGTAATCATATGTGTATTTGCAGAATCATTGATTACTTCCTATACCAGAATAGATTCATTCATTCATTGTAATCCCATCCATCTTGTGCCAAAGCACTACTCTGGGTGGCTAAACAATTAAAATACCATGACCCCATGACTCCATACCACCCACAAACCATAAAGGAGAGCCATTAAAATCCTCGATACCTAAAAAATGAAGGAAACCCAGATGGCAGGGCATGAGTCAAGTGGATAGGGAGACACTCTTCTCCCTCTCACAAAATACCAAAACTAGGGGACATCCACTCAAATTGTGGGTTGGGGCAGTGAGAACAGAGAAAAGAAAATACTTCATTACCCAGCATGTTGTTAGTCTGTGGAACTCCCTGCCACAAGAGGTGGTGATGGCATCTAGCCTGGATGCCTTCAAAAGGGGATTGGACAGATTCCTGGAAGAGAAGTCCATCACAGTTTACAAAGCATGAGGGAGATGTGTAATCTCCAGGCTTAAAACCAGGGTACTTCAAGGGCCAGATGCAGGGGAGTGGTAGCAGGAGACAGACATCTAGTCTCATGTGCTCCCATAGGCATTTGGTGGGTCCACTGTGAGATACAGGAAGCTGGACTAGATGGGCCTTTGGCCTGATCCAGCATGGCTCTTCTTATGTTCTTATGGCAAATTGAAATCAAAATCAATACATGGGCCATGAATATGTTTCCAAAGGCCTCTTTGAACAGTATGTTTTTAACCTGTTTTCAGAAGGAAAAGAGGGAGGGGCCTGTTGTAAATCTGCATGTAATACACTCTATATAGCATTGTGACCACCACTGAGATGCCCTGGTTCCTGGTGGGAGTTTTCTTGGCTCTCTCAGGCTGGCCACCCACAAACACTGATGTCTGGCTGGTCCGGAGCACTTTGGGTGGACAATCGTAGGGAGAGATGCTCCATCAGGAAAAGATCTAGACTTTAACCCCACCTACATGAAATTTCTTTTTCTCAGAGTATTGGGTTTGGCTAAATATGAGATCCAGAGCTGTCTGCTAAGCAGAAACAGATCCTCCGTGATAGGGAAGGGTTGTTATTGTTTTTGCCAAGTTTGGATTTCGAGTTATGATTTCATTCCTTCAGATGTTGCATATCTCTTCACTTAGGGTTACGATTTTCCTGCTGCCTCGGGGCCTCTCATCTACAAAGACTCACAACATTGAACTGTACAAAGCCTGTGTGTGTATATCATCCAAACTGCCAACAACAAAAAAAATCATTCAGATAGTTCAAGTACTA
>JAHTLZ010000015.1:9350852-9365212 GCA_023846285.1 Phrynocephalus versicolor
CTGGGAGTTGTAGTCAAATAACATCTGGAGGACTGCACTTTATCTACCCCCTGATTTATATTATATTATGTATTCATCTCTTACTCAAAAAGCCTCCTACATGGGCAGAACTCAGGGTGGACTACAATGTTTCATTCTACATTCCTACTCTTGCTTGTTCCCAAGTTTAGTCCTTCATATTGCCATTGAGGGGTCTGAGTAGCCATGATGACTAGAATAAGCTGTGCCTAAGAATTTGAAGGGTCACTTAGAATGGTCCATGTATAACTCAGCAAAAGAAAGCCACCCATTCCCAACAGAAGACTGACTTGCATAAAATTGCATATGCTAATATATGTTCACAGATGCAAAATCAGAAAATATTTTAATCAATTAAATAGAATGGCAGGGCATCTCAGTCAACTGGGAGGTACAACATGGTGTTCATTTTATTACTACAATCAACTAATCAGAAACAAACAAATGCAAATCAATAGGAATACCACAGGAGAACAAAAACTAATGGATACAAGTATAATATGCATTGAGTACAGCTGACTCTTAGGGAGACAAATTTAACTAGATAATTACAGTGGTGCCTCAACTTACAAATTTAATCATTGAAAAAACAAGTTAAAAAAATGAAAAAAATTGTAAGTTGAGCAGACCATATCTAAAAATTTTAAGGTGGCAGTTAAAACGGAAACAGTTTTTTGCTCTTAAGTTGAATTGGTCTTAAGTCGAGCTCCTCTTAAGTCGGGGTACCACTGTATTACGATTATAGCACTAACCCTAATGCATACATATTTATATACATAAATACATACATATATATATTTAAAGATTAAGGTACCATTTCTCACCTGCAAGCTAGTGCTGCTGCTCAGAAGCTGGCAACTGTAATTGTTACTGATGGACATTGGTCTGCCAACAGGTAGCAGATATAGGACACATAATCTCTTGCAGGACTGGATAAAAAAGGTATCACAGAAACTGGTATAGAAGGAACAATAGAACAAGACGTGACCAACTGCCCCCACCACATCAGCCTCACAAGGACTTGCGCACTCACTTAGACCACTACCACACTTCTGATTTAAAACACCTTAAAAACAAGGCATCTTAAAAATCACTGTCTGGTTTTCAAAACGATTTATTTGAAGAAACCCCTCAGCCATGCCCATTTTTGTTCTCTGTGGCGCTTTTTCTTGCAACGGCCACTGGGGGTGGGGTTTTTTTTTTACATCGCTTCCTGCATCTTCCTTTTAAGCGATTTGGTTTAAATTGCAGACATACTAAATCACTCCCCCCCCGCCCCATTGGCATATCAAGTTTTAAAGCATTTCAATAAAGGGAGAACTGGAAAGCCGATTGCTAGCTACCTGCTGAAGTGTGAACAGCAGTAGAGATGGGCACGACTCAGCGAAATTTTTGTTTTTGTTTTCGTTTTCGTTTCCATTACACAACGAAAACGAAAATGAAAATTTTCCAGAAAACAAAACGAAAATGAAAACGAAATGAAAAATTTTGCCCTGTTTTTTGTTTTCGTGATGGCGGGCACATTCCAATGGAAAGAATGCTAATGAAAATGAAAAATTTTTGTTTTCGTTTTGTTTTTTCCGTTTCGTTTCGTTTCGTAACGAAAACAAAAATGAATAATGCGCAACCCCTCCCGAAAAACGAAAACGAACTGAAACGGACCCCAAAACGACAAACGAAAAACGAAAAATTATTTTTTTTGAGTTGTGCCCATCTCTAAACAGCAGAACTGCTATAACAACCACATGACCATGGGAAGAGAAAAGGCGAACCAAAATAAGAAGCGGATGCTTGCGGAAGTGCTGTAGCAGTTTTGCTGTCCATATGCTGCAAATTGTGGATGGGCAACATCGTGGTCCCTAATCTTCATCTTTATGGTCCATTAACTTTATGTCCAGCTTGGACCATCCCGCTGCTCACCAAGAGGGCACCTTCAAATGGAGGAAGGTCCTCTGTAAAAGAGGATAGCAACGACCCTTGGACAACTGCAGGTCAAAACAGACAGTGAGGGGCTTAAATGAGTAAATTACCTGATTCAATGCAAGGCAGCTGTTCTTATTCTACAGTTGAGGTAGTACACTTCAGTAGCAGAATAGAAAAAAATATTTTGAGCATTAGATTCATTTATTACTCTGATGCAAAACATCAGGGAGGAGAAGATCAACTCCAGACCAAACTAGGACCTGGGATTTAACGATGAACAACACATTTAGTCCTGCGTGGATACTGATACTAAGTAACACACACAGCAAATTATGATTAATCAGAAGTCATTGCATGATAAAGAAATTAAGAATAGGAGACAGAGAAGCTGGCAAGGTTACTGGCGAGTTTACGAAGTGAATTGGCACAAGACCTCCTTCATAGGTAGGCTCTTTTGTTCTGTTTTCATAAGCACGATGTCCCGGCCTTTGCTGTTTCATGTTCTCTTCTACTCCTTGCCTTCAGAGACGTGGAAGTCAGACTGACCTCTGTTTTCATGTTGGAATCAGTCCTTGAAGGATAGAGCCGAGGAGTGCTCTGGAGCCAAGGTTTGGCTGCAGTTATTTATAAACAGTTTAGAAGAACAGCATGAACCAGGGGGCCAGGGGAAAAATATTCTTTCTGCTGCCTTTGCTGCTTCAGTGAACAGAGCAGCATGTTTGGATTTGCTTTGTTACAAGCCTCGTGCTAGAAAGGGTGGTCGGATCCAAAAGCAGGTCTGGCTGTATATGCAGGCTGAATTCAAAGCAGCCTGTGAAGGAAGCTTGTGGCCTAGTTTGGAACATGTGTTTACTAATACATCTTTCCTGCCAGTTTTGAAGTCATTAAACAGGAGGCCCCACGTCACCTTCCACCATCCTTGGGCAGTTGCCAGGGCCCGGAGGTTCTGCTTCTGCTTGTATACCATCCCATAGCATGTCAAGTAGTCTCTGGGCGGTTTAGTTTTTAATAACAGTATGCAGGCTACACATCCCCCCCCCCAGCAAGCTGGGTACTCATTTTACCGACCTTGGAAGGATGGAAGGCTGAGTCAACCATGAACCAGCTACCTGGGACTGAACCCCAGGTCGTGAGCACAGTTACAGCTGCAGTACAGGCATTTAGCCACTGCGCCATGAGGTGATGGTTCTCCTTACTACTCCTGACTACTGCCCTTTAATTTGCACCCTCCCAGCCTGGCTATCTGAGTAAATGGTAGTCAGCAACCTTTCCCCATAGTACTTCCAACTGGTTGTCACTTGAGGCATGGTGGGGCATTAAAAGGCAGGCTAAACAAAGTGGATTAGCAGTTTGGTACAGCACCTCCATGTCCAGGAACACTCTCGGGGCATTGTGGTTCTCAACTTTGGGTCCCCAAGATGTTCTTGGACTAAAACTCCCAGAAGCCTTTCCCAGAAGCTCTGGGAGTTGTGATCTAGAGTCTAGGGATTACTGACGAACATGGATGGACCAGTACAGGACACATAATCATTTCTGGGTCTCCTCTCAGACCTAGACTCAATTTATGACCTTCATTATCTATACCAGAAATGGCTATGTGTGTTTTGTTTTGATTTCTTTTTAAATCTTTGACTCCTGTCTTTTCTGGTCACCATAGTCAATGGTGAGGAATTACGGAGCTGCAGTCCAACCAGCATTTGGAGGGTCACAGTTCCTCCCAGAAAAAACTGGGAAATCAAGCCTGTTTGTGCTAGATTACCTCACTGGCTTCCATATGACATCTGGCATGCACCCTACCCCTATTCCCTTGTTTCCATATTTAGAAGCTGAGCTGCTGCATTTAACAATTGGGCTTCCATTACGTACAAAATATTGGCAACTTTTTTGATCTGTCAAAAAAGGATGAGCTGATAGCACAGAAACTGGTGTGTATGTGTGTGTGTGTGTGTGTGTGTGTGTGCGTGCGTGCGTGCGTGCACGTGCACAACAAAGTACGACAGAGGGGAACTGACCATATTGTCAGATAGGAGGAGCATTGAAAGGTTACTGTTTTGGGCAAATGGGAGGAGCATTAAAATGTTACTTTTTGGGTGACCTCTGATGGCACCACGGGTGACTGGTCACTAGAGATGGGCACGACTTGAAAAAAATTTTTTTTGAGTTGTCGTTAGTCGGGCTGGTTCCGTTTCGGCTCGTTTCCGTTTTTCGCGAAAATTCACAAAAATTAGTCGGTTCGTTTTTTTGTTTTTTCATTTTCGTTAGTACTGGTTTTTTTGGGGGGTAGCGGGCTCCTGGAGGCACCTCTGTGGGGTGGGTGCCTCCTCTGGCCCGCTATAAAGGGAAAGCGGGCTCCTGGAGGCACCCATGGGTGCCTACTATCCTCACCCACTAGGAAGGGGAAGCAGGCTCCAAGAGAGCCCTCAACATGGGGGTCTCCCCTCCTCACCTGCTGCTGCAAAATGGCATGCATAGCCATATGGATATGCATATCACTATTGCAGACAGTGAGACCAGTCCACTGGTACGACCCTCCGTCAAGGACTGGGTCGCACCTGCCATGTCCCACAAAGAAGGGAATCGTACTTGCGTGTAGTGCAATGCAAGTAGATCTGGCTTAGGGTTAAGGTGGGTTAGTGCAAGGGCTAGGGTTAGGCTAGTGACGGGTAAGGTTACGGTGGGCTAGTGGGTTGCACCTCTGGGTGCCTCTCTGACCCACTAAGAAGACAGTCTGTGACGTATGGGTAAGGAGTCAAGGATTAGGGTTAGGGTTAGGGGGCTAGGGCAGGTTTTAGGGGGCTTTTTGGCACATCCCAGAAGTCTCCATGGCCAAGTGGCCATGCGATTGGTGGGATGGCTCCAAAAATTTGCATGGTCGTCCACTCCCACATGGCTGGCCATGGCCACTCGGCCAGCCTATCATTGCGCAGGTGTAAATAAAATAAAATAAAATAAAATCAATGGAGGACAGAGGAGGAGAGGAGAGACATTTTGTTGCAAGAAAAAACCCACTGCTACTGTGAAAAATCTGGCAGTTTATAAATTTCCGCGTGTTTCTGTTGTGCTTGTGTGTTTTTGGACCACGATTTCAAAAACAATATTGCGTTCGCCGCCCCATTTTGGATCCCCCGCCCGCACCGCATGGCATGGTGACTCGAGTCCGGCTGCCCAGGATGGGGGGGAGGCGGGACCCCCCCTCCAGAAACAAACCATCCCTCCGGTAGGTGCCCTGCGCCCTTAGTCAAGCAGGCATTTTTCCGCCTGCTTTTTGGCCCGGGAATGGGTGGGGGGAGAGTTTAAAAGTTTTTTCCTGTGCCGTCCATGCCGCTTGCTTGCGCTTTAATTGCGGCGGCCGGCGGCGAGACTGGGCTTTTTGCTGGCTGCGAGCCTGCGGCGAGTCCCACCAGACCAGAGCAGCCCAGGACGGAGGGGGGGAGGCCGGGACCCCCCCTCCAGAAACAAACCATCCCTCCGGTAGGTGCCCTGAGGCACGGCAGGCATTTTTCCGCCTGCTTTTTGGCCGGGAACCGGATTTTTTTAACTTTTAAAAACTTTTTTTCTGTGCCGCGTGGCATCGCGCAATGCAAGTAACGAGCACGACAAATCAGACCAAAATTGTTCGTTCGTTGGTTCGAGCTCGAATTCTGGCGGAGTAATTCCTGTTACCATTTCCGTAGAGTAACGGAACCGAGTAACGGAAACGGAAACGAGAATACCGCTAAGTCGTGCCCATCTCTACTGGTCACCCATGGCCAATGTGTTGTGCAGGCCTGGTATAGCGTTTCAAAAGTTGAGTAATGGGTTCATAAGAAAAAAATCATAAATTTTGAAAAATCACAAATTGAAATGAATCACCATTTGTCTGATTTGTGGCCATCTCTAGTCTAGGGTTTTTATGCTATAGAAAAATGCAGTCCCTGGTTGTAGAATGGGGCAAGTAACCCATAGTACCAAATGGCAAATCTGACTAGAATGAGACAATATGAAAACTTTCCTTGAAAGCCACACGAGACTCATCATGGACCTCCATGGCCTTTTCTCTCTTCCCATTTTTTACTACCAGAGGCCTGCATATTTTGAACATTTACAGTTAATCCTTATAAAGCTACTGACTAGTAGTTGATTTTGGATTTTTTCTGAAAATCAAGTACCCGCTTCCTCACAAATAGAGATAAATGTAAATTTCTGTAAAAGTTATCAGAATCAAGAAGTCTCAAGAAAAGAACAGAATCTCGGTGCTATGTGAGTTTTTGTAGTGATTGTTGTTGACAGTGTTGTAGTGAGAGTTTCAGACCCTCTGATGCAGACCTCAGAAAAATGGAAGCCACAATGCAGAGCTTGGGAAGGATCTTCTTAGACTACAACCCCCATAATCCATACCAACACCCAGACAGCATGGCCAGTGACTGGCTGGACGGGGGATTCTGGATGTGGGAACTTCCCCAAGCTCTATGATGCATGACTACTGGAAAAGACAAATGAACACATCAGCTTGTCCTCCAGGTAATCTTGGGATCTGGGTAGATAAGCATTAGAAGAGGTGTTTAGGTTTTCTGGCTCCATGCTGGTTTGAGTTTAAAACTAGTTCTGTATTCAGAAACAGAGTGGTAACCAGTACAGATGGGGAAATGCTAGTATAGTATAGTATTTATTTATTTATTTATTTATTTATTTATTTATTTGACTTTTTATACTGCCCATCTAGCCCAAGGGCTACTCTGGGCAGTTTACAACATAGAATAGCAAAATAACAAAGACATTTAAAAAACCAAAATACAAACAGCATAATATAAACACAATATACATAAACCAAGCACAATAAATAAAAGCAGAAAAAGATAAGTGGTAAAAAGAAGAACAGTGTCTTACTAGATGTTTGGGAAATCAGGAAAGGCCATTCTGTACAACCAAGTTTTCAATAGGTTTTTTTAAAATTTTGCAGCAAGGATGCCAGGCAAATTTCTGGAGGTAGATGATTCCATTTCTGGGGAGCAACAACGAAGAAGGCCCTACTCCTTGTTACAACTTTCTAGGCCTCCCTCAGGGTTGGGACACCCAGGTGTCCTGCTTGGCTAGCATGGGTGATCCTGCCAGTTCTTCTTCGGAAGAGTCGCTCTGTCAGATACTGAGGTCCCAAACCGTTTAGGGCTTTGAATGTTAACATCAAAACTTTGAAGTCAGTGTGGTAGTGTACCAGCAACCAATGCAGAACTGCCAGCATGGGGGTAACATGTTGGTGCCTTTATGCCCCATTAGAAGTTTGGCAGTTGTATTCTGCACTAGCTGTAATCTCCGCATTAACCTCAAGGGCATCCCCACATAGAGGGCACTACAGTAGTCTACTCTTGAGATTACAAGTGCATGACATGAACCAATGCCGAGAGCCTCCCCAGGAGAATACCGTGGTCGACGGTATCAAAGGCTGCTGGGAAATCGAGGAGGACCAACAGGGACATTTTGCCCCCATCGGACTCCTTCAAAAGGTCATTGTGCAGGGCGACCAATGCTGTTTCCATTCTATGGCATGGACTGAAGCCCAACTAAAAAGGATTGAGGGCATTTGTGTCATCCAGAAGTCCCAGAAGCTGATCTTCCACCACCCTTTACAGGGCCTTGCTCATATAGGAAATATTGGCGACAGGCCTATAGTTATCAATTGGTCTGCTGCCACATTAGTTTTTTTCTGAATGGGCCTAATGAGTGTCTCCTTGAGGTTCAGGGGAACCCTCCCCTCAAGGAGAGACCCCTTAATTATTGCTGTGGCCCATTAATTAGTAGTCAGCCTGGTTGCTTTTATTAACCAAGCTGGGCAAGGATCCAAGGAGGTGGTGGTGGCCCAGCAGTGATCAAGGGATCTTGAATTCTGTCAGTGTCAATGGTTGAAAGCTGGAAAGCAATGCCGGGCAAGGTGATGCGCTGGGGACCTCGGCTCGACCTACTGTTTGTAAATGGTGGTTCAAGTACCAGCAGACGGCCTCCACTTTAGCTTTTTAAAATGCCACAAATTAGTCACAGGAAATACTAGGGGGAGGCCTTTCACTATGACCAACCCCAGATAGATCACACACTATATGAAACAATTCGGCCTGATGATTTTGGACTTTGCTTATCTGGGTAGTGAAGTACAGTAATGCTTTCTTGTGGCCTTGATCTATACAATATGTTACGAGTAGAGATGGGCATGAAACAAATTTTTATTCATTTTCTTATTTGTTATTCGTTTCATTGTGGATGAATAATGAATTGACCCATCAAAGAAAAATGAAACAAATTGGAAATTTCCATTTCATTTGCTTCATTTTTCATTTCGCCATAGGAATGCATTGAAGCCATGCATTCCTATGGGGAAAAGCCAACGCGCCCAAACGGCATGGGAAAACTGCGGGCTCCCCCAACCCCCCGGTAAAGCCACTGCTGATCAGCTGGAGTGCGGGGGTACAGCAGGAATTTTTTTTAAAAAGTGCAGCCTTTTCCCAACCCAGTTCGGTGCAGGGAAAGGGTGGGCTTTTAAAACTGTTTTTTCCACTGAAGCCCCGCATTCCAGCTGATCGGCGAAGGCTTCGGCAGGAAAGAAAAAGTTTTAAAAGCCTGCCCTTTCCCACACCCGATCGGGCTCAGTGAAAGGGTGGGCTTTTAAAACCTTTTCCCTGCCACCCCCAATCCCCAGGCTCCAACTGACTGGCACTGGGGTGGAGGGGAAAAAGGTTTTTCTCCCCCACCCCAGCTCCAGTTAGCTGGAGCCCGGGGCTTGGAGGAGGGGAAAAGTGGTTTTAAAAGCCTGGGCTTTTAAAACCTTTCCCCCCTCTCCCAAGCCCGGGGCTCCAGCTAATCAACACTGGGGTGGGATGGGGAAATGTTTTTCCCCACCCCAGTGCCAATCAGCTGAAGCACAGGGCTTGGGGGAGGGGAAAAAGGTTTAAAAAGTTCAGGCTTTTAAAACATTTTCCCTCCCCCAAACTCCGCGCGCCAGCTGGCATGTGGCACTTGGGGGAGGGAAACAAGTTACACAAGCACTACACACACACACACACACACAGAGAGAGAGAGAGAGAGAGAGAGAGAGAGAGTTGCACAAGCAACACACACACACACAAAACAAAAAATGAAATATTTTTTTAAAAAATCATTTAAAATGAAATGAACCAGAAAGTGCCCATCTCCAGTTCTGAGTTTTCATTATTTTCTTTTCACCTCTACTTCATTTCTCACAGCTTTTATGAAACCTCTGTTTTTGATACTTACATTTCTATTTACTTTACTCAGGCACTGTGATTTCTTTTAAGCATCTTGCTGCTTGTGCATTTCTGATATCAGCATATGCCTATAAGGCAGACAGTCCCTCCCGCCATCATGGGCATATAGTATTGGATCATTGTGGAGACTGGTCTGTTGAAACCAAGGCTGGCATTCCCCCCCCCCCTTTGTGCTTACTGCACACTGTTCTGCTTCCTTCTTGAATGAGATTTAAATGCTTACCATTAGAGATGAGAACGAAATGAAAAAAAATTTGTTCCGTTATTCGTTATTTGTTTCGTTACGTAACGAAATGAATAATGAAAATTGTGATGAAATTGGAACGAACTGAACAGAACCATGAAAATTAGGTTCGTTACGTTTCATTTTCGTTAATGGCGACATGCAATGAAATGAGCTGTTTTTAAATGTTAAAAAACATCCTGAATATCTGGAAAAACCCAGCAATAATTATTTATTCTGCCTGATAATACCTACCAGGGGGGTTGGGGTCCTTCAAATGTGCATTTATGTCTTTTCTCAGATTGCTGTATTTTTTTCCTTTTAGAGGAGTTAGGGGACATTGACCCAAAATGACTCCCATGTGCCTAATATTGATTTCTTGGGTATATCTCTACTTACCATATATTCTCCTCTGGGAAACTTTGTGCTGTCTGCGCTGTATCCATGGGATGCTCATTCTGAGTGATCTGCATGAAGGGAAGACATTGGTTGTATGAAGGGAAGAAAGAGAAGGAATAATTTTTCAATCAGTTGCACAAGACCTGCAGTATTTTTCCATGTATACGGCTATATTTTTTGTCTACATTTGTTAGACTAGAAATTGAGGGCCATCTTATGCATGAAAGTATGTCCCAGGAGAGAACTGTGTGGTTGCAAAAACTAATTCGGGGTTGGAAAAGTGGGGGCCGTCTTATACATGAGACCATCTTATAGATGGAAAAATACAGATAATTTATGCATAGTTCTGTGCATGCTTTAATGAATAATCCTGCAAAGTGAGACAAGATTCTGCCTATTTAAACAATCATAGTGTTCTCAGTTTCATGCAGGCTTCATATAATGTTACTTGTTTAATTTAAACAGCATTTGGTAGATGAAGATGATGGCTGGTTAGGGTTTTCCCCCTTGAAATATGTTTTTTCTATTTTCCATTATACTTAAAAATCTGTAGACAGAGGAGTGAAAATTGCCTTTATACAAGATGAGAAATTACCAATAAATACATCATCACAACATGATAACCAGATTAGGAATGTTAATTGATAGTTATATGTAGCTCCTCAAAACAAGACCATACTCTTATCCCTGACATGGAGTCTTGCCTCTAATGAAGAAGCCTAATGAATACCAATTTTATAGGGGATTTTGCCTGCCAAGTTTAGAAAACCACCAACGCACACAAGAAAATTAAGCAACATTTATTGCAAATACTTTCCAGAATGCTAAAATCCAGCTCACTGCTGTGAAACAATGTTGTATAATACATTCACTCCCCCCCCCCCGGCCTCCCTGAATTCAGCACTGCAAGAAACACCACTGTATTCCCCAGAGAATAAGAATTACCTGTGACAAATAAAACATGGGGCACATAGAGGCCTTTTGGTGCTTACTCACAAGCATGTGAAGGAAGCAGGAAAAACTGTGGTTTAGAGTCTGTGCATAGAGAATGGTCATTGCTCCCTTCACACGATTAGTAAACAAATTAAGAAGGGAACATCTTCCCTTCATGCCTGAAACTAGAATTGACAACCAGAATTGAAAATTGACTTTAAATCAAGATGTGCCGGTAATAATACATCCCGACTTGTTTGGGTAGGCAACAATAATCAGCTTATAGGCATGCACTTGTGTCTCTAAAGATAGCAGTGGCAGAGGATGAAGAGGGGGTAGTGGAGAGACCAGAAAGAGAGGTGACAGAAGGGCATTTGGAAGGGGCCGGCAAGTGTTTTTCTGGGAACAAAGCACTGACCAGCAGAAAGTTTGTCACTTGAGATCATTGGGATTCCAAAGTGAACTACAAACCAAACAACTAACTGGCCTGATTTCTGTTTTTTTCCCAGTTCACAGTTGAGTTCATGCTTATGAATTGGACTGTTAAGTGCTCAGGTACATTTCAGGACAGTCAAGTGCTCGGGTACATCCATTTCTTTCAGAACAACCCATAGTTCCTCCTCAACCAAACAGCCAAAGACATTGCTGTGAAGGACTGAGTGATCTTCTGAAATTCTTTGGTCCATTCCGATAGCTAGCCAAGATTTGCAATATGACTTGGAGTGCTTTTTCCTTTCCAGATCCCACCTTGAACATCTGGCATTTATTGTAAAAACTTTTGTTGCAACATCTTGAAACAAATTCAATTGTCCTATAATTACTGCACTCCTGGCCACCTTTCTTGAGGACTGGAATATATATTGAACATTTCCAGTCTCTCATTTTGTCTTCCATATTTGTAGGCAGATTCTTGTTAGGATTTAGACTGGTTCAGGTTCTGTGGCCTATCTGTATTCCATCTACATCTGGTGATTAATTTATTTCTGATGCTTTCAAAGCATAATAGACATATAGAATAAGGGAATTGGAAGTAACCATCTCCCTGCTCATGGCAGGAATCCAAATAAAAGTATATCTGATAAATGGTCAACACCCAATTCTCTCTTGCATGCCCTTGGCGTTCCAGGGCTCACCACCTCCTGTGGTCATTAGTTTCATTGCCGTACTGCGAAGAGCTTTTTCTTGATATTCAGGCTAAATCTCTCTTTGTGTAGCTTGAGCTCATTATTATGTGTCCTGCATTCAGGGATGATCGAGAACAAATCCTGCTCCTCCGCTGTATGACTACCTTTCCGTTGTTTGAAAAGTGCCATCATCAGACTCATCAGTCTTCTTTTCTCAACACAAACATGCCCAGTTCCTTCAGTTTTTCCTGATAGGGCTCAGTTTCCGGTCTGCTGAGCCACCCTCGTTGCCCTCTTTTGAATGTGCTCCAGTTTATTGGCATCCTTTTAAAAATGTAGTGTCCA
Source organism: Phrynocephalus versicolor (assembly GCA_023846285.1). Taxonomy (NCBI): domain Eukaryota; kingdom Metazoa; phylum Chordata; class Lepidosauria; order Squamata; family Agamidae; genus Phrynocephalus; species Phrynocephalus versicolor. Next base: position 9,363,068 of record JAHTLZ010000015.1, read on the forward strand.
GGAATGGACACTCTTCTCAGACAGCTTTCACTTCACTTTCACTTCACTTTCTCTCTAGAAACTTTCACTTTCTCTCAACAGGGGTGGTGGCCTCAGGCATAGTCTATCTGCTACTTATCAGGGTGTGCTTTCAACAATGCCTAGACCAGGGGTGTCCAAACTTTGGCCCTCTAGATGTTTGGATCACAACTCCCAGAATTCCAACCTTGTATTGCCAATGACAAAGGAATGTGGGAGTTGTGGTCCAAAACATCTGGAGGCCTAAAGTTTGGACACCACTGACCTAGACAAATCAAAAAGCCTTCATCACCAAGACCATAGCTAATAACCCATACTTTAGAGGTTTCAGCACCTTAGGCCATTGTTCACCTTAAGGCCATGGATGCTATTGTCTACCTAACGAGCCTATTCAGGCCATTGTTCATCTTAAGAGCCTATCTCAGACCAGGGTGACATGAGGCCAAAGCTGACTATAAGATGGAGATCTCACACTAGCTGTATTCAGACTGAGGAAGCTGTTTGGATGAGCAGCGAAACGTTTCTGTTTCTCAAAAAAAAAAGAAGAAGAAGAAGAAGAAGAAGTCCAGTAGCCATGACTCATCTTCCAGATAAACTCACCTGGATGACTGAGAATCTTCACAGACATATTTCTAGAAATGTTGGTTCTTCATCATAGGATTCTTATTCAAAGGAGTCTGCCATCTTGTTATCTTCCTTGTTGGACACTTCTCCCTCTTGGTCATTCAGCATTCCTAATCTAGGCTTACATTTCCCATAGGTTTCTTGCATCCTCTGGCAGATCTCTCTTGATTCCCCCTCTCTATTTCTTCCCACTAATTATTGTAATAATTCTCTTTGTCTCTATGTGACACTTGCTGAAAAACAGCATTCAGGATTCTGACCCTATTTCTGTTACCTTTTACTTTTTTCTTCTCCTTTGTCCTTTGTCCTTCCCAATTCTAAGTCTTTCTTTCTTCTTCCATCTAGGTCTTCCTTTTCTTCTCCGCAGGAATCTTATTTTTGTATTTTGCCTTAATGATATCTTTGGTTTATGTCATGTGATCACTGGGAAAAGAGATCACACTGGATCTTTCCACAAGTGGTTCAAAACATGATCTATGTTCATGTGGGATCACACCCTGTGTCAGACCTGAGACTTTTCCTGTTGTGAATTGAGTCAAGGCAGGCTTTCAAGAAACCCAGTCACCTGGAGAGAAACAACCCCATCCCCAGCAAGAGAACAGCTCCATTATTCTATAAAGTGGAGAGAGGGAAGTCCGGCACTCAGGATGTTGTTGGATGGCAACTCTTGGCGTTTTTCGCTTGTCTGGCTAGCAATGACAACAGTCACAACTCACCAACTTCTGGAGGGCTGCACTTGCCCACTCCTGGTCCACAAGATCAAAACATAAATCAAAACCACCTCCTTTTACAGAACCTCCTATTACAGCACCAGCTTTTAGGAACAGGCCAATTCTGTTCCAACCAGACTTCCAACCATTATTTGGTCCATCTTTTCTACAAACAACTTCAATGTGTTTCCTTTCATCCAGCCAGCCAAGGCTCCCAGGAGTGGAAGCTCCTGAATTGGGCAGACACGAGACAAATGGAGTTGGCTGCCATCAGCCTATTGACTGACACCCCACTTCACAGTTCTTATAATATGTTTTGAGTTTCTACATGTAGAACAGAAAGAAGAGAATGCTTTCTTGATTGGTTTTGTAGCGATGTGGCAGATATATTATCGGTAACAACTGAGACAAAGGAAGACGAATTAGTCTTAATTGGAGCTACTAAACTAAACAAAGGAGAACGGCGATACCAAATAAGTTACAGATGCGGCACAACCAATTTCAGGCCTTTGAGATTTCTTTGTTCCAGGGCTGCCTCTAGATCTCCTCTCCCTTCCTCTCCCTTCCTTTCCCCATAAGGAACAGATTTGTAAAAGCCACAGATTCAGCTTAATCAGATGCGTGATTTGAATGTCCCACTTCAGCATTAACTTTAGTCTAGTTCATTATGCAATCAAATGAAAACATTGTGGTTCCATGCTGTTGACTAAGCTTTATTAAAACCTTCCCATTAAGATAATCATTTTAAACACACACACACACACACACACACACACACACACACACACACACA
>JAHTLZ010000015.1:9371861-9400927 GCA_023846285.1 Phrynocephalus versicolor
CAATCAATCAATCAATCAATCAATCAATCAATCAATCAATCAATCAAACAAACAAAACAAACAAACAAACAAACAAACAAACAAAGAGAGATGGTTGCAAGGATTCTGCACAAAAAATTGTTGTCAGGATAATCAGCTACCTAAATCCAGTGTGTATCATAACTCAGAGTGCAGACCATGACTGCCCTTGCACTCTTGTTCCTATCTGCTGTGATGACATTCATTCTGCACTGCCTAGATGCTGGTGAGAAGTAATCCTTTCACCCTGGTTGTGGCAACTGAGGAGGTTATAAGGTCAGCTGATGTGAGCCACCATAGGAACCATAGGAATTTGTGTTCTTTTCCATGAATCATAGAGCCATAGAATAGATGAACTGGAAGGAGACAATAAGGTCATGGAGTCTAAACCCTCTGCTCAATGTAGGAATCCAAATCACAGCAGCTGGACAGACGGTTGTCCAATTGAACTTTACTCTAAATGTTATGGCAAGAATTATTGCTTGGCAGTTGATGGTCAGTATTAGCAGATGGACCAACTCAAACCTAAGGGTGTTATACCACAGTAGCTAGGCACAGCCGTATGTTGTACAGTTAGTATGGAAACATGCTTTCATTGTGTCCCTGATACAGAAGTACCCAAAAGCTAAATCTATCCTCGTCTTCTAATGCTTTATAGGGTTCTCGCATCAGTAGCAAAACATTTTCTTCTGGACCAAAGCAAAAACCAGGTGTGGACTCCTGAGGTTATTGGGGAATGCAATAAGAAGTCTCACAAGTCACAAGGCTGGTGTTCCATTCACTTTATTGCTCCCGATGACATGATGGATTATATGGCATGCATCCATTCTCTCTCTCTCTCCCGTCCGTCCCTCCCTCCCTTTCTCCTCTCTCTCTCTCTGTCAATTCAGTCCCTTATTTTCACCCAAGACTTTTTTTTGCAATGCTTGAGCAAAACGCATTAAAAAAACCCATCATGCTGATATAGTGAGCCATGGTGCTATCTGAGAATGGGTGGAGATGTGTATCTACACTTTTAAGCTACATTACACACACATTTTCTCCCTTTCCTGAGTTGCCCACCCTGTCAGGAAACTTAGAAAAACCACAAAAGGTATTATGTCACATCAGCCATAAATGACTGTTGGAGTGAGAGGCTAAATTAGTTCTGCACAATGTATCTCAGCAACATGTTGTGGCTGTTCTGAACCTATGGGGCCAATTTCTAGATCAGTAATGTGCCCCATGTACATTCAAAGTCTATCCAGTTCAGAAGATCTCGTAATACTGAATTGCGTGCCACTGTGAAAGGAATCCTATTATGGAGGAATACTGTGTCTCTTTAAAGCTTTGTGTAATGCAGGAAGCACGTCTGCAATTAGGAGGCTATTTTCAGGCTAGCCTTCTTTGCAGTCTTGGCTAAGGGGCAGAAATCTGAGCAGGAACAATTGCATAAAACATACTAAATGAACAAACAGAAGGAACATGTTCCGGATAAGATTAATCCCAGGTACTTCTTCTGAGACTGAGTTGCCATTTGAATCAAAGGAGAAAAGCAGGGCAGCATTGGAAAGAATAGGGAGGGAGGCCCCCCAAGGAAGAAAGAAGGGGCTTTGAGGCAAGTTTAGAAGACAACGTGGTACAACCCAACGCACTGATTCAGGCCGTTTCCCTGGAACTTCTGAACACAAGCAAAGAGCAACAACAAGCCAAATGCACTGCCTTTGAGAGATCTGCAGGGCGTGACTCCTAGCCAGGTTATGTGTCTCCGTGTTAAATAGATGAATGCCATTTAAGTTTCCTGGAGAAGACTGGAGAAAGGAACGTTTCCCCTTATGAACAGAGGATAAAGGTAGCCACGTGACCTATAGGTGGGAACAACTTCCAGTTTGGACCTTTCTTGGATCACTGGCTTATGGGCCATGAACAATGATGAATATGTTCTCTGTGAAAGCCTGGAGAGGGGGAAATGACACAAAAATAGGATCAAGCACCACTGCTGCACCTCTGCCATATCAACCAAAAGCCAGGGAGAGAGCGTGTTCAGATGATTATGTTATTGGAAGAAGTAAAAATTAACTGCAGCCAGAAGAGCCCACAGCACTGAGAAAATACAGTGGTCTAGAGGCAAGGATGTGCTGGAAATTTTTGAATACACAGAGCGTTGATTCTTCCTGGGATCCATCAGAGCAGATAGTTTCCTCTGAATGCCAAACTGAAGTGGGAGATTGCGAGGTGGGGTGGGGAGAAGCAGTCTCAGTTTTCCAGACAAGAAAGTTAGTATGGAATCTGTAGCCCACTTTCCTTCCCAAATCAATCCTAAAGTGAATTGCCCATTCTAACTGAGATGCTCATATTGAATTAAGAGGAATTTGTTAGGTACAATTAGGCATGGGCATTTCGTTTCGTTAGTGGTCTGGTTCCAAAATGAAATGCAGGAGCCCACCTGGTGTTCGGAATCTGTCCAATCCTCTGGAATGAATTCAGCTTATCCCTTACCTTTAGAGATGGGCACGAAATGAACAATTTTTCGTTTTCATTTTCATTTTTTCGTTTCATTACGCAATGAAACGACAAATGAATTTTGTCTCCAAAATGAAACAAAACGAACAGAAACACCGGAATTTTTGTCGTGTGTTTCGTTTTCGTTACTGCAATACAGTGAACTGCTTTAAATGCTAAAAAAAAATCACAAAAAATGAAATAAATGGTAACGAAACAGTAACAAAATGAAGAAAAACGAAAATAATTTTTTTTGCAAAAATTGTGAAAAACGGAAATGAACTAAAATGGACCCTCCAAATGACAAACGACAAATGAAACGTCATTTTTTTTATTCGTGCCCATCTCTACTTACCTTATGTTGGGCTCCTGCAGGGTTAAACTCCAATGAGGAATAAGCCTCTGACACCATTGTTCCTTCTCCTTGGCACTGGCCAATCAGACAGGGAGGCGGGATGATGCTTTTCCCTGCACAGATCCTGATTGGTCAGTGCCAAGGAGAAGGAACGATGACCATGCCTGGGTACAATCTTTACATAAGCTCTCTTGATTCAGTGGACCTATTTTAGGTGGGACTAACAACACAGTTTAAGACTTAGTTTGGAAAGAAGAAAGAAGTCCATGAGGAGAGGAAGGGCACTCCTGAATTAAAGAAAGATCAGCTCAGCTGCACACCTGAGAGCCCTCCCAATCATTGGCTCTGAATTCTGAATTCTCAAAAGTAAGAAAAGGATGCAGCTCACAAGAAATACAGATTAGCAGCACTGACTGAATTAGGAACAAACTCAGTTTCAAGGCGGGGTAGTAGCTACTTGGAAAAGTCCGAGCTTTTGAACAGAAGAGAACTGCCATCAATCTCATGGAGATGTCGTTCTCCTATGGTCTGTTAAGTCCACATGAAACTCATCAACCTTGGAATCAAAGCACGGCTATGTGCTTCGACATGATGGTGTACAAGCCACTGTATCCCATGTCAGTATCCCACCTCTTGACATAGATTATAACTCCATTTATAACTGTACTGACTTTTGTTTGGATTCCTCTCCACTGCTGCTCACAGTACAAGGTCTTATTATCTCTTATTGCACAACAGACCTAAGGCATCAGCATGATCTCACCATATTTGAAATCCTACCCCTTTATTCATAATTTGACACATTCAAATTGAAACAAAGGGCTTCCTTATCAAAAAATCTACTTTGGCCCTTAGATATGTCTATCCTTCTCCATACTGTAACCATAGATTTGAAGAAGCATCACTCAATGTGCCTCCAGGGGGAAGACCCCTCCTGTGCGGCAATGGGCATGTTGCACAGGGTGTCCCTAGTAGAGATGGGCACAAATCAAAAAATGGCATTTTGTTTGTTGTTTGTCGTTTGGAGGGTCTGTTTCGATTCGTTTGTTTTTCGTGAATTTTTGCAAAAAAAATCATTTTTGTTTTTGTTTGTTTCGTTACCATTTCATTACCATTTATTTCAATTTTTTGTGATTTTTTAAAGGATTTTAAGCAATTCACTCATATTGCAGTAATGGAAACAAAACGCACGACAAAATTTCCGGTGTTTCTGTTTGTTTCGTTTCATTTTAGAGACAAAATTCATTTGTCATTTCGTTACATAAGAAAATGAAAAAACAAAAGCAGAAATGAAAAATTGTTCGTTTCGTGCCCATCTCTAGTCCCTAGAACAGGAAGGCAATGGTAGACCACCTCTGAGTACTGTGTGAGCAGAACACCTTGGAGAGGGTCACCACAGCATATGAATATTAACATTATGATGATGATTTAATAATTATTATATACTGTAGTTGAAATTACCACAGGATTTTTTTTTTCCATGCAAGAAGCTACACATTATGCAAAGCCTTCAACATTTTGAGGTAGGCCACCCATTTCTTTCAACTGGGTGATTACAATGAGATGAAGCAAAGACAAGGGGGGGGGAAAGGAAAGATAATGAAAATGAAGAGAAGTGAAGTGAAGTTGCCATTTTGTGATTAGTTGCCAAAGGGCAAAAAAATTCTGGAACAGCCCAGCTATTTGGACACCAGTGTGTGAAAGAAAAATCACAAAATGCAAGAATGCAATAGTGCTACTTTGGAACACAAAGACTTGAGAGATAATTACAAGATGCAAGAAGAACTCCACATTCGTGTTTCTGTTAAACCAGAAGTGTTTCATTGTGTGGGAGGATTATTGTTTAAACAGGAGGAGTATGTTTTGTTCCGACATCCCTGGTGGTCCAAGCACAGTTAGAAAAGAATGCTAGTTGAACTATGACTGTGGTAGCTGGTACACATTATAGTTAGCAGGGTGATAGGGATATCAAGTAAGCTGGGGAGATTCAGGGCAAAAGTAGTAACAGTATTCAGATATGCACAGTGACACATGCATAGGTGTTCTCTCTCTCTCTCTCTCTCTCTCTCTCTCTCTCTCTGCCTATCCATCTCTTCCTCTCTTCCCCTTCTCTTTCCATTTTTTCCTTTTACACACAAGAGAATGCCTGGGCGAACTCACTGGTGGGGGCCCTCGGTCTCTCGGTCTCTCTCTTTGTGAAGAAACTGATCTTTGCAAATTATATGTATCATCTTTCCAGTGATTTAAATTCAGTTATGCACCAGTTTCTGCACTTTTTTGAGTATTTTTACCCCATCTTTCTCCTTGGAAAAGAACCCAAGGCGGCTTACAGTAAGGAGAGACTGTACAACAATTAAGACACAATCAGTTTGAGAAACAGGGAATTGAGGGGCATCTTACAGCATTATAAGGCAACATAAGGCTAACAATTGATAACATCGTGTCAATGCAATCACACAAGTAGAGCTATATAAACACAAAGTTATAAGTGGTTATAAACACAAAGTCTTTGTAGCCATGTATGGTGGATTCATAAAAAGGCACAGTAGGTAATCCATCTTGTAACATAAGTTTGTAACAATATACACTATAACTAAAATTAGCAATTAGAACATCTGCAGATTCCTGGAGAAGATGAAAGCTGTAGTGAAAATATATGCAAATATGGTGGGGTTCCTAAGAGAAACATAACATTTCGTGCATTTAAATTAATTTTGTTTACTATAAAAGTGGCCAACAGGTTCCTATACAAGTTCTTCCGTCACCATGTCATGTTAGTAGTCTTCCACTATATTTAAATCAGAAGGCAAGACAACAATAAGATGGATAAGGGCATTTAGCTTTTGTAGACTAGGCTCACAGACTTGTTATTATATGTGCAGCAGTGGTCATTATTACATCACAATGCTTCTAGTGAAACTGCAGTGAATTAAGTCTTTCTATTGGTTGCAATGCCTATTCCAAAGACATCCTTTTGATGTATCAACAATTCCTAATAACAGATGGGGAAGTTAGTGAGACACTCAGTCTATTTCCCTTTTGAAGGTCTGACATGTCAGACATCTTCTGAGTATTTAGTATCATTAAAGCCATGATCAAATGTAGCTGTGTGCAGTGAGGATGCAGCTGCTGTGGTAGTGACCCCAGCATCCATCACGGTTTTTATTCCTTGTCAGTTTAATGGGTGTCTTATTCTGAAATAATCCCAAAAAGGAAGAAGAAAACGATCTCATTTCATACACAATAGAGATGAAAGCCGGCAGTCTAAGAAATTCACGCAAGACACTCAACAAGCCAAGAATTATTGAAGTGTGGAAGCATCTGCCAAATTTCAGAATTTGGCAGATGATGACTGAGAATGACTCAACAAAAGGAAAGGATCTGTCCCTTGGTTGTAATGTGTGCCTTTTCAGAGGTTTGCTGTGGGAGCCATCCTCTGGACATCTTTATGATGGTTCACACAAGCACAGCAAAGAGCAAGCCAGCAGCTCCCTCTTCCAAGACAAGCCCCTTCATGATGCTCATCATAGGGTGCTTGGCTCATGTGGTTTGAGATCCTAATCTGTCATGGATTACAAAATCCTTTTCTTCTAGATCATGAGGGTGAGAAAAAGTGGCTTTGATTTGCTTCAATTTCATTGAACTCATCTTGCTCATAGAAGCGTGTTGTGTGTGTGTGTTGTGTCGTTACAGTCGTGACTGACCCTTCGTGACTCCATGTCCATGGAGTTTTCTTGGCAGGAATACTGGAGTGGTTTGCCAGTTCCTACTCCAGGCGACTACAGCACCTGGTGTTCTCTGGTAGTCTCCCATCTAAGTACTAACCAGTGCCGACCCTGCTTAGCTTCTGAAATCAGGCGAGTTCAGATGTGCTCAGGGCATCTAGGCAGCTCTGCTCATAGAAGCAGTTATGCTTAAAATGCTGTATACAGTGGACCCTCATATAACAAATGGTTTGTATAACATAAAATCTGTACAACATAAAAAATTCTGGAGATAGGGGAAATTTGCTGAACAGATTCATCTATGGGACAAATCCATACAACATAAAAATGGTTGTGATTAGGGATTACTCTGTTTTCAATGCCTTCCTATGGGAAATTTGTATAAAGGAAAATTTGCTTAACAGAATTTCATTTGGAATGAATTAATTCCTTTATACAAGGAACCAATGTACATTATTTACTTACTTACTTATTTATTTTTAAGTATTTTTACCCCACCTTTCTCTTTGGAAAAGGCGCTGGTGTGGGGTGCGACCTGGGAAGTCAATTTCCAGAGGTGCTGGGATGTGGAGAAAGGCCAGTGCCTACAGCATGAGTGGGCAAGGGCCCCCACCAGTGAGTTCGCCCAGGCATCCACACACCATGGATTTTCCTATATTGTGGGTTGTTTAAGAAACATAACCACCGTGATAAACAGGGAACTACTGTACAGTAGTACCTTGTATAAAGGAATTAATTCGTTCCAAATGAAATTATGTTAAGCAAACTTTCCTTTATACAAATTTCCCATAGGAAGGCATTGAAAACAGAGTGATCTCATTTTTATGTTGTACAGATTCACCCCACAGGCGATTATGTTAAGCAAATTTTATGTTATACAAACCGTTTGTTATACAAGGGTCTACTGTATATAATAACCACCTCAGCTATTTCAGCTATGTTGTTGCCCACCACCTTGTCTGCACAATTGTCTCTTGACTGCACTGCCACCTCTCATTAATTGTTCCTCCCCACCCCCCTTTTTACACTTCTCCTCCTATGCAGCATGCTCACTGGTGACTGTATGGGTTATAGAATAATATCATTGTGATGACAGGGACTGTACCAAGCCTTATACAAGTCCTACCAGGTAGGATCAAAGGTGTGTCTAGTACAGTATTCAGTATACATTGTGATTCACCAGATGTCACTGAATGTTCACAATTTCCATCCTGTCTCTGATACTGCAGGTAATGTTGAGCCATCAAGATGATAAACAGCTGCTCTATTGTCCATGACTGTGGTATGGACCAAGGAGCATCAGATTGATGGGCCAGTGTGAATGTTGGCACTGAAACAATCCTCAGCCTTATCTGAATAGAAGCATAAAATAGGTTGTAATTCAAGCGGCTGCAAAGCCAAATAACTTCAATTCTGCATGCCAGTCTAGTCACAGCCTAAGTTGGAGGACGTGAAACAATTTCAGTGAGATTTCTGTGGATTTTTTGAGCCTTCCATAAAACAGTCCTCTTTTCATTGTTGCTACACATCCCAAACGACCACTCAGTTAATCAGTCAGGCTATGGGGAAATAGCTGCTTTGGAAGTTTACATATGCTGGCTTTTAAGATATAATTTGGTGTCTGTGAGAGAACAGTCTCTTGTTCACTGTTTACAATGATTAAAACAAAAATTAAAACGTTCATTTATTTCAGAAAGTTAACTCAAAAGGGTGAAACTAATATATGAGATAGACTTATTACATGCAAAGCGAGAAATGTCAAGCCTTACTTTAGTATAATTGTGATGATTCTGGCAGGCACTTTATGAAAACCCCAAATTCACAATCTCAGAAAATTAGAAGAGTGTGAAAAGGTTCAATATTCTAGGCTCAAAGTGTCCCACTCTAATCAGCTAATGAATCCATAACAGCTGCAAAGTGTTTCTGAGCCTTTAAATGATCTCTCAGGCTGGTTCAATAGGAATCACAATCATGGGAAAGACTGCTGACCTGACAATTGTGCAGAAAACCATCACTGACACACTCCATAAGGAAGGAAAGCCCCCAAAGGTACAGACTGCAAAAGAAGTTGGGTGTTCCCAAAGTGCTGTATCAAAGCACATCAATAGAAAGTTATGTGGAAGGGAAAAGTGTGGAAGAAAAGGGTGCAGAAGCAGCAGGAATGACTGCAGCCTGGAGAGGATTATTAGGAAAAGGCCATTCAAAAGTGTTGGGGACTTTCACAAGGAGTGGGCGGAGGCTGGAGTTAGTGCATCAAGAGCCACCACCACACACAGACGGATCCTGGGCATCGGTGTCAAATGTCATGTTCCTCTTGTCAAGCTGCTACTGAACCCTGTTGCTCTCCAAAGTCCTCTTTTCTTATAAGAGCAACTTTTACATTTCATTGGGGAACCAAGGACCCAGAGTCTGGAGGAAAAATGGAGAGGCACACAGTGCACAATGCTTGAAGTCCAGTGTGAAGTTTCCACAGTATGTGTTGATTTGGGAGCCATGTCATCTGCTGGTCCACTGTGGTTCATTAAGTCCAGGGTCAACACAGCTGTTTACCAGGAGATTTTGGAGCACTTCATGCTTCCTTCCACAGATGAGCTTTATGGAGATGCTTACTTCATTTACCAGCAGGACTTGGCATCTGCCCACACTGCCAAAAGTACCAAAATCTGGTTCGGTGACCATGGGATTACTATGCTTGATTGGCCATCAAACTCACCTGACCTGAACCCCATATAGAGAATCTATGGGACATTGCCAAGAGAAAGATGAGGGACATGAGACCAAACAATGCAGCAGAGTTGAAGGCTGCTATTGAAGCATCCTGATCTTCCATAACACCTCAACAGTGCCACAGGATGATAGCATCCATCCACGTTGCATTGAGGCAGCAATTGATGCAAAAGAGGCCCAAACCAAGTACCGAATACGTATGCATGCTTATACTTTTCACTGGCCCCATATTGTTCTATTTCCAATCCTTGTGTTATTGATGTCATGTAATATTTTAATTGTCTGAGATTGTGAATTTGGAGTTTTCATAAGCTGTAAGCCATAATAATCACAATTATAAAAAATTAAGACTTGAACTATCTCGCTTTGCATGTCATGAGTCCATCTCATATATTAGTTTCATCTTTTGAGTTGACTTGCTAAAATAAATAAATTTTGCACGATATTCTAATTTTTCAAGTTTCACCTGTATAGGGGGAAGATTGTGGTCACTGCTTCATGACAACCCATTCTGCAAGTCACATTGCCTTATACTGTACAGTGGTGCCTCTTAAGATGAATTTAATTTGTTCTACAGGTCAATACATTTTACAAAAAAATTGTCCTATGAAATGTGGTTTAACGTGGTTCCCATAGGAATGCATTGAATTTGGTAGGTAGGTAGGTAGGTAATAGTTTATTGCTAAAAACCATTGGTCACCGCAATCTTGATTTACAACAGAGAAAAAAAAACTTATGAGGTTACATCTACATCTATGACAAATATAATTAAAACTTTTTTTTAAAAAAAGTGTGACACTTGCAGAGCAATACAGTCCTCCCCAAGTTAGAGATTGACCCGGATTTTCATAGCTGCCAGTGCAAACTTTGAAACTTGCTGTGTAACAGACCTGTCTGTACCAACAAGTAGCATACTAAGTTGGGCTCCAGGGGACCTGTCGGCCAGTGAACCAATAATCCCACCAAGAAATTTGCCTCTGGGTTGGTCGTGAAGGGGGCATGTGAGCAAGTAGTGGAGCACGTCATCGACTTCACCTGAGCCACAAGGGCAAAGTCTGTCCGAAACAGGGATGTTGTCACGTCTCCCCTTTAAAAAAGCAGAAGGCATGGTCTGAAAACGCAGGGCTGTGAAAGCTTTACTCAGGGGAGCAGAGGTTAAATTGTGAAAATAGCTTTCCAGCCCGAAGGATGTTTTAAACAAAGGATAATAAAGAGAGAATGGCGATAGTGAAGCCACAGCCAATTCCTTCCATTTGGAGTATAAATAAATCTTGTCTTTGACCAATTTTTTGATACTGGGGGAGACAAAAGAGGGGATAAATTCAGTATTGATCCCATAAAGGTGTAATATGGGTCTGACAAGCTTTGCCCAGGACTCCCGCAAGGGGTGCTGGAGTTGTGCTATATAGCATTTCTTTGGCAAGCGGGAGTTGCTCATGGCAGCCAGCTTCAGCCAGTACATTGCCAAGGCAATGTGTATGTGTGTTTCAATAGGAGTTAGCCCTACTTCAGCTCTTACATATGCAGAGGGTGTGCCATGGGGTACAGCAAGGAGAGATCAAATAAAAGAATTTTGAACCACCTCGAGGTGTGGTATTTTAGTATACCCCCAGATTTTGGCCCCATATGTTAATTGGGGGAACTATCTTTCTTGCAAACACCTTGACTGCAGGAGCAACCAGTTTACCACCTTGGGTTGAAAAGAATCTCAAAAGGGATTGAGTGGAGTGGGAGGCTTTCTAAACTGTTGCTTTCAGATGATGTTTCCAAGAGAGCAGGGCATTAAAATAAAGACCAAGATATCTAAAGTTTTTTAGCTGCTCAATAGGTTTGTTGTCAAGTGTCCACCTATGTCTAGTTCTTTTCCTCCCAAAGATGACTACTTTGGTTTTAGAGTAGTTAATGGACAAATGTTCTCTAGTACAAAAGTTACCCAGCTTAACCAAAAATTAAGACTTGAACTATCTCGCTTTGCATGTCATGAGTCCATCTCATATATTAGTTTCATCTTTTGAGTTGACTTGCTAAAATAAATTTTTCAAGTTTCACCTGTATAGGGGGAAGATTGTGGTCACTGCTTCATGATAACCCATTCTGGCAGTCACATTGCCTTATACTGTACAGTGGTGCCTCTTAAGATGAATTTAATTTGTTCTACAGGTCAATACATTTTACAAAAACAATTGTCCTATGAAATGCGGTTTAACGCGGTTCCCATAGGAGTGCACTGAATTTGTCTTGTGAAGCATCCCATAGGAAAATTTCATCTTGCAAAGTTTACCTATTCCCGGATATTTCATTTGTTTTATGAGTTTTTCATATTAAGGGGCATTCGTCTTACGAAGTACTACTGTATTGCTGAGTGGACATTTGCTGATATTGCCATTAACTTATCCTTAATTCTGAGCTTTTAGATTCTAAACTGATGTAGGCATATTCCTAAAACTACTAATAAATGTGCATCAAAAAAAAACTGAATGGATCAATGTTATATTTCCACCCATTTGCAAAATATAGAGCCATGTCAGCTATGGCCACATTAAAAAGCCACTAGGAGGAGTCTACCTAGGTATAGAAGCTAAGTGTAAAGAAAATTACTCAGTGTCAATGGATTTTAAATGTTTACTTTTTCAAGTAACAGAGCTAAAATAAAGGGTCAGAGTTTTGCTGGAAGTCAGAAAGGGAGAAAAGAAAATTCCTCAGCACAATTGGAAGTCTGCTCATGTAGCATTGGGATCTTGCACATAGTTTTGGACACATTTATAAAACTATGAATCAAAACAAAAAGAATGACACAATCTTGTCCCCATGATTCTAGTGTTTTTTTAATAAAAGATCACCATGTAGGTCAGACATAGTTGAAACTAGACATGGGCACGACCAGAAAAAATGACGTTTCGAGTTGTCGTTTGTCGGAATGGGTCCGTTTCGGGTCGTTTCCGTTTGTCGTGAAATTTTCCAAATTTTTTTTTGTTTCGTTTGTCATTTGTCATTTCCACTGCGATTTGACTTCCCAGAGCATAGGGGCGTCCTGCAATCAGGGCCAGCGCTAGGTGTTTTTGTGCCCTAGGCAGCGGGTGGGGCAGGCGGGTGGCGTGGGCCGCAGGCGGGTGGCGGGGCAGGCGGGCGGGCGAGTGGGCAGTTAGGATATCACTTAGGATAGAGGTTCTGTTCTTGGCTTGCACCCCAAATGTGTGTGTGTGCAAGCAAATTGAAGTTGGGAAAATAGAAAATAAATGGTAGTATATAATATATTTTTAAAATAAATCCACACCTTCCACTCCCAGTCGAACATCCCCCTTTATCCAATATCAGAAAAAAAATCCTCACAAACTGCCAGAGAAGAAATAAAGAATAAACTGCTATTCCCTTCAGCAGACAAAGCTGCAGGGAATCAAAGAAATTATTTTCTAAATTCAATTCCCTCCCTGCCTGCCTAACTTAAATCCTAAAGCCTCCAGCCTCCCTCCTCAATCTCAATCGGATCACACCAGCACCAGCACCAGCAGCCAGCCCTCCTCCCTCTACCACATCCATACACCCGACTGCGATTTCTGGAAGGTTCCTCGGCTTTTTATGCCCCCCGAGAAATCCAGAAGTGTCAGTCAAAAACCTGGCGATGCCATTGGTGGAATGGTTCAAAAAAATTGCATGGTCCCATGCCATGCCCAGCCCAAATGGGCAGGTCTAAAAAAATAAAAAATAAAATAAAGTAAAGTAAAATCAATACGTTTTATTGCTATAAAAAACCCACTGCTGCTACTATTAAAATTCAGGCATTTAAAATAAATAAATTTCACATGTTTCTGTGGTGATTTGGTGTGTTTTTTGACCACGATTTCAAAAGAAAAATTGTGGTCGCCATTTTGGATCCCCCCCACCGCATGGCATGGCGAGACAACGAGGATGACACCCCCCCAGCCTGGTGCAAGCAGCCCAGGACAGGAGAAGAGGGGGGGAAGGCCGGGGATCCCCCAGAAACTACCCCTCTGGTAGGTGGCAAAGCCTCAGGCAGGCATATTTTTGCCTGCTTTTTTGGCCAGGAGTCGGGGTTTTTAAAGAAAACTTTTTAAAACTTTTTCTGTGCTTCTCATTGCACGATTGCTGCGATGCCACAAACGAAAACGAAAAACCCGACCAAATTTTTCTTTTTTCGGTTCGAGTTCGAGTTCTGACGACTTAATTATCGTTACCGTTTCCGTTATGTAACGGAAACGATAACCGAAAACAGAAACGACAATTTCGCTGAGTCGTGCCCATGTCTAGTTGAAACACACGATTAGCAATCGACAGCAATGAATGTTGTGTTGAGACATTTTCTCCCTCAAACGTTACTCAGAACATTTGTGAAAATTTTTTCATTATTCAAGTATTGTCCATCTATTCTGAATTCTGAAATAAGGATTTATTTTTCACAAGGAGTGGACGGAGGATGGAGTTAGTACATCAAGAGCCACCACACAGAGACTTATCCTGGACATGGGCTTCCAATGTCGAATTCCTCTTGTCAAGCTGCTCCTGAACACTGTAGCTCATTGGTCCAAAGTCCTCTTTTCCGATGAGAGCAACTTTTGCATCTCATTTGGGAACCAAGCACCCAGAGTCTGGAGGAAGAATGGAGAGGCACACAATGCACGATGCTTGAAGTCCAGTGTGAAGTTTCCACAGTCTGGGTTGACTTGGGGAGCCATGTCATCTGCTGGTGTTGTTCCACTGTGCTTCATTAAGCCGTCTACCAGGAGATTTTGGAGCGCTTCATGCTTCCTTCCACAGATGAGCTTTATGGGGATGCTGACTTCATTTTCCAGCAGGACTTGGCACCTGCCCACAATGCCAAAAGTACCAAAACCTGGTTTAATGGCCATGGGATTACTGTGCTTGATTGGCCAGCAAACTTGCCTGACCTGAATCCCAGAGAAAAGGAAAATTGCTACAAAGTTATTTGGAGATGGTATTTAACTTCAGTAAAAATGCATTCAATAAATAAGGAAGTAACACCCTTGTGTTGGAGGTGTAAGATAGAAAAAGGAACCTATTATCATATGTGGTGGTCTTGTGAAGAAAAACAAAAGGAATGGATAATAGTTGTTGATGAAATAAAAGAAATTATAGGGATTAATATAGAAAGATGTCCAAAGATAGCATTGCTAAACATAGTTAAAAATTGTCAAATAGAAAAAGAGGTAAAGGATTTGATTATAATTATGGTAACATCTGCAAGATTAATAATGGCAAAAAACTGGAAAGATAATAAGAAAGTCTAGAGGAATGGTATGATGAAATGTGGAGTTTAGCCATTAATGATAAACTGACCTGTGAATTGAAAGTTATAAAAGGGATGTTAAAAGAGAATGTTTTTAATCAAATTTGTTATACATTTCTGGATCATGTATTTCTAAAACATAAGGGTTATTTTCCATCTGAAGAATTAATTAAGTTTTGGAAGGAGACAGGATGTTTAAGATAATTGCAGTGAATGAAATGTTATAAAATGTTATACAGTATATTGTTATATAATCCTGAGGGTGGAGGATAATTAAGCACAATGTGTTGGGGGAGATTTATGTATTGTTTAACATTTCAATTAATAAAGTAAAAGAAAACGAAAAACTATGGGCCATTGCCAAGAGAAAGATGAGAGAAATGAGACCAAACAATGCAGTGGAGCTGAAGGCTACCATTGAAGCATCCTGGTCTTCCATAACACCACAGCAGTGCCACAGGCTGATAGTATCCATGCCATGCTGCATTGAGGCAGTAATTGATGCAAAAGTGGCCTAAACCAAGTAGTGAGTTCATATGTATGCTTATACTTTTCAGAGGTCTGATATTGTTTTATTTCTAATCCTTGTGTTATTGATGCCATGTAATATTCTAATTTTTAGAGACTGTGAATTTGGAGTTTTCATAAGCTGTATGCCATAATCATTACAAAGTAAGGCTTGGCATATCTTGCTTTGCGTGCAATGAGTCTATCTCATATATTATATCTCATATATTAGTTTGAGTTGACTTACTGAAATAAATGAGCATTTGCACAATATTCTAATTTTTCGAGTTTCACCTGTATTCATCTATATGTTATTTCCTATTTTATGAGTTATATTTTGTGAATAACATGGGGCTTAACATGAGAGCAATCAGAAAATAAATATTCGCAGGGAATACGAATTAGTTCAGTGTCCGTTTCCGAATGATGGAATCTTTTGTTTGGATATCCAGCTTAGCTAACTTTCCCTAAGGTTTCTAGGGAATTGCCAGTGCTATGCAACATGACAGACTCATCACAGAATCATTAGAGAATCATGGGGCCACTGAGGCCAACAAGACCAACTCCATGCTCAACGCAGGAGTCCAAATCAAAGCTGATCTAATGATAGATGGTTGTCCATTTTCTCTTGAATGTCTCCAGTATTGAAGCACTCGCCACCTCTCAAAAGTAGTTGGTTCCGTTGTCATACTGCTCTAAGTGTCAGGATGTTTTTTCCTGATACTCAACTGCACCTTGAGCCCTTTGTTGCATGTCCTGCAATGAAGAGTCTTGCGGCAACATGTTTTCTTTGGCATAAGCTTTTAGGGGCTGGAGTCCACTCCTTGAAATGGTCTTGTTTAGATCTGAGGATGTGGGCTACAGTCCATGAAAACATGTGCCAACCAAAACATGTGGTTGTAAGACTTTTAAAACTTTTTCCTGCAGGAGAAAGAGTCTACTGTGACCAAACTTCGGCCCTCTAGAAGTTTAGAACCACAACTCCCAGAATTCCAAGCCTGTATTGCAAATGACAAAGGACCGTGGGAGTTGTAGTCCAAAACTTCTGGAGGGCCAAAGTTTGGTCACCACTGGATGGAGGACACAAAATAACAGAATAAATACTACGTGCCTCAACCATTTTCAGTTTAGTTTTAGCCAAGGTTTCTTCCTTACAATTCTCTCTCATAAGCCACCTTAGGTCCCTTTGGGGAGAAAGGCGACATAAAAATAAAATGTATTATTATTATTATTGATTATAAGCCACCACATGGTCTTCCAACACGTGTGTTTGACTTGTGTTCCATGGAGATACAAAAAAAGGATCATCTCCCCAGTCTCCAGGAGCAAATAAAGCTTGTGTGAGATATTATTTGGATTTCTCAGAAACATCATGCAAGTGCTTTAAGGAGAACTTGAAAAGGAAAAGTATCCAGCAGAATGAACCCCTCATGGGCCCAAATGTTCAGGCAACGCTTGAACGATTAGTGGTGTGCATTTTCGTCCGGGCGTTCTGGTGTGTTCTTTGTAAAATCCCTTGAAGACAAACAATCCGGGTGCTTTTAACTGACATTTCATCTGTCTGATTACAGTTCTGGGGAAAGTGCCATGGAGAACAGCTGTATTTGGCCACTCATTTATATACTTCCCAATGTTCTGGGTCACAAATTCTTTTCATTTTCCACAGTTGGCGTAGGGAGCCATTGAATCGGACTCTGCATATTTGGCAGGATTACAGCTTCCTGGCTGTACAGAGGACATTTCTGCAACCTAAGCAGTGAATGAAAGTTTACTTCTCTATGCTTCAACTAACCCCTACGTGCCAACGTACTGTTAAAAAACCACTCGATATATTGTGTACTACAAGGAAGTGTCAGAGATATGTGTTTCCCCAGGAAATAAGTCAAAAAAGAGAATCGCAAAGTGAAATCTTTCCTAATGAAAGCAATCGCCTGTTGAATAGTTACTGATGTGTGTAACAGCTGGGCAGTTCATTACCCTGTGTGACCCAGAGGTCATAACCCCAGGGCACTTCAAGAAATGCCAGAGAAGGCATGCAAAAGTAGCGTAATGCTTTTCTTCATCCCCAAACGGCACCTTTCAAATGAAGCACAGAAAGGCTGATTTACCCTTGAACTTCACACACCCCTTGCCTAGAAGGCTCTTGTCTGATTTGCATTTAGAGCATATTTTCAAGAATGAAACTTTGTCCAAGATCCTGTTGCCAAATAATGCATGCTGAAGAGCAGTCAGGCAGCAGCTTCTACCCCTCTGGCAAGCTGTCCTTTGTGCCATTGCTCACACGACTGGTCATCTTCGCTGTTTTGCAACCAGATGCAGAAAGGTCAGCCTGACATGGTAGAACTGCATTATGCAATGGTCCTTGCACACTCTATCTCACCACCAGGATTCTGACCCGTAAAATATATTATCAAGCACTAATTCTCTATCTGCTCAATTCTTTCAGGGCAAACTCTCACCACCCAGCAGCTTTACAACAGACTTGTTATGAACCAAAACAATTCATAAATAACAAAAGAAAAAGCTTCTCCACCTGCAAACAGCAATCAAAAACAGAGAATGAGAAGTGAGTGGGGAGGCTCAGTAGACTTTTTATTTTAAAAAAAGTCTGTACAATCCGCATAAAGGACATCTCCAGAAAAAAAGATTCCCATTATGGTACTGAAAATCGCTCACTTCCTCTAAGTGAGAAATGGGGGGGGGCTTTTTTCCTCCTCACAGTGTTGTTTCTCTGTGTCAGATTCCCACCATGTCCCAAGTAAATTTTGCAGAAAAGCTTGCTCATTTCTTCAAACTGTGCAGGACTATTAGATTTTCAGTGCAGAATGGCGTCTTTATTGATTGGGATTCACTCAGAAAAGGCAGAAGAAACCGCAAACTATGGGATTATTACAATTGTTGCACAGAATGGCAAGTGCCCCGTGTGGGATTCAGCCCGAAGGAAATGTGAAGCTGGGTGAGATTACATTGATCCCCCCACCTATTGCAGGGGTTAGGGCCGCGACCCGCGATAATTGAAAATCCACGATATGCGGACGCAGGTCAGGTCAGGTCTGGGGGGCCTAGCAGGGGGCCCTTGTAATTACCCCCAGCCTGGCGCTGCCCCAAATGGGCCTGTGAGGGCCTTCCTGGGCCTTCTGGAGGCCCAAAAAGGGCCTCCCTGCGAACCGGAAGTGACTTCCAGTAAACCAGAAGTGACTTCTGAGTTGCCAAAAATCATTTTTGAGGTCTCTGACAGGCTTACAAAGGCCCTCAAAGGCCTCAGAAATGATTTTCTGGTTCACAGAGAAGTCATTTTCAGGCCTCCAGAAGGTCCGGGAAGGCCCTTGCAGGTCCGTTCGGGGTAGCGCCAGTCCTGCAGTAAGTACAGGAGGCCTGAAACAGGCCTTCCCCACTTACCCCAGGGGGCCTTTTTTCATATACTGCAGTCCCGCAATATAGTGGGACCGCAGCATATGAACCATGAACAGGCGGGGGACCACTGTATTACAGTTATGCCGGGTGGCCTATTTTCTTCATAAGGTTCTCCTGCTACCAGATATGGTAAGGAGGCACAAGGCTAGCTGGAGACTGCTTGAGACAGGGCAGTGCCCTATTTGTGCTAAACAGATAATCTACATATTGTATATGGACTCTTTTCACCAGCTTGTATAAGGCTACCAATAAAGATGGCTAATTAGATTGTCTTAAGGTGAAAGAATTTTAATTTAAGTGCTAAAGCAGATGCCACTCTCAGACTGGTTCCATGGAATAATCAACACTGCAGCATCCAGTCATAATTAAAAGTAATGGCCAAATTAACAACCATCACGATGAACAATCCAAGTACCCACCCTTAGAAAAATGAAGGATAATTCATGTAAAGCAGCAGCAAAAAAAAAAATTGGTTATTGGTGCTGGAGACCATCCGCACAAACAAAACCATTGGCACATTGTACTGTTTGTGACATGCTCGTAAAAACAGATGTGACACCAAAGGAAAGGGACTCATTAACCTTGGCTAACATTGCTGGCTGACCGTAGTTCTAGTCTGCAACACCCTTTGCAACAACCTGTCACTCTGTGCTCTACTCTGTCCATTTTATTCACCTTGCCATAGCAGGGTGATTTACAGCTAGCTTTATCTAACAGCTGATTTCACCCTGCAAGGGGCAATCTTCGGAGATCAGTTTAGGGTGCCTTTAAAGACATAATTAAATAAGGCACGAAAATTGCCTCTAGATCTTGGTGTGTGCGTGCATCTGTATGTGAAACCAGATTATTTTTTAATATGGAGAAGATGAATTAAAATCTGGTCACCCCGTGGAAAATGGTCGCCCTGTGGCATCTGGTCACAATCACATGGTGAAAAAGGGCTATGTCTGGCTGTACTGGAATGTGATGCTTTCCTGGGAGTCAGCGCCCTTAAAATAAACCTTCAGTCTACCTCTCCAAAAGGGTAAAGGGCCTAAAGGGCCCAGTTTGGCCATGGAGCAGGATTGGGCTGGTTGCGAATCTCACACTGGGCTGTGCTACAGAGAGTCCAAAACAGGAGTTCTTCCTCTGTCTGAATTGGGCCCTAAATTAATTATCATTGGTTTAGTTTTCTATGCAAAAAAGGACAAGAACAAAAGTATATTAGCATCAACTGATTCCATGCTACCTAAATCTCTCCTCCTCCACTACTCCGTCCCATCCTGTATTTATTTATTATTATTTATTTGTTATATTTCTATACCGCCCATCTTCCGGAACGGAACTCTGGGCGGTTTACAATTAAAAGAAAGCCAACAGTATATAACAAAGAGCAAAGAAAAAAAATGCTAATAAGATTGGAGGGACAAGACCCTCCACAAGAGATGACACGGGCGGAACAAAAAAAAAAGTTGAAAGGTTGCCATAAGCCTTTTTAAAAAGGAAGGTTTTCAAAGTCTTTTAAAAGGCAGACAGGTACTGTGCTAGGTGCAGCTGACTAGGGAGATGGTTCCACAATGTGGGGCCCACCACAGAGAAGGCACAGTTACGCTTGAGTGATTTCCGCGCCTCCCTGGGTGTGGCCACCCTTAGTGAGTGCGCCTGCACCATTCTAGTGGGCCTGACCCCAGATGACCACTGGGAGATACCCTCTGACAGGTACTCTGGTCCAAAGCCGTGGAGGGTTTTGAAAATCAAAACCAGGACCTTGAACCTTATCCGGAGGACAACAGGCAACCAATGCAAGCGAGCCAGAACTGGGGTGATGTGATCGAATCTACGAGTGCCCACCACCAGCCTGGCCGCCGCATTCTGCACCCGTTGGAGACTTCGGACAAGGGTCAAGGGCAACCCCATGTAGAGGGCATTGCAGTAGTCGATCCTCGAGATCACGAGGGCCTGCACAACTGTCCTCAGGGAGGACTCATCAAGGTACTGGTGGATCTGGGTGATCCTGCGGAGATGGAAAAAAAGCGGCCCTGGAGACCGCCATCACCTGGGCTTCCAGGGAGAGGGCTGAATCCAGGACCATGCCCAGATTCCTGGCCCTGTCCATAGGCTGGAGGGGACCCCCCCCCAGGCTAGGGAGGGGGCCATTGTACCCAGATGAAGGCACCCCGAAGAACAGAACCTCAGTCTTCTCCAGGTTCAGCTTGAGCTGGTAGGTCCTGGTCCATTCCAAGACCGCCTCCAGGCACAGGTCGAGGGAGTGTAATGCCTCCTCTGCAGAAGAAGAAAAGGAGAGACAGAGCTGTGTGTCATCAGCGTACGGATGACAGTGAACTCTAAATTGCCTGATGACCTCCACCAGCGGCCTCATATAAACATTGAACAGCATGGGTGAGATTGCCGACCCCTGGGGCACCCCACAAGGGAGTGTCCAAGGGGCCGACAAATCATCACCCAGCTGAACCCACTGAGACTGGCGGTCAAGGAAGGAACAGAGCCAGCAAATAGCAGAGCCCCCAATTCCAGCCTCAGCAAGCCGGTCCAGCAGGTTACCGTGGTCAACAGTACCAAAGGCTGCTGACAGATCAAGGAGGATCAGCAGGGAGGAACACCCCCTGTTGGCCTCCCTGAGGAGGTCATCCTGCAGAGCAACCAGGGCAGTCTCAGTCCCTTGAAGCAGCCTGAATCCAGACTGGAAGGGATCCAGGATACGATTTTCCTCCAGGTATGACTGAAGCTGGACGGCGGCCACCCTCTCAACAACTTTGCCCAAGAAGGGCACAATGGCCATCGGACCATAGCTGGACGCCAAGCCGGGCTTTTTCAAAGTGGGCTTCACCACGGTCTCCTTTAAACGGGAAGGAAAAAATGTACTGTCTTGTGACATTATGAGTGTTTGAGAGGATGTGTTTCTCCTCATCGTGACACAAAGAAGGCTTTGTCTTCTAATTGCTTCTCCAGATTGCAGCTGACCTCTTGCTATTTTTCCTTGGTTGTCATGCCAAGTCCAATGTTTATTTTGATATGTTCATATTTGTATAAAGAAGGCCATATGTACATATATATTTCTAGAAGGGGAGAAAATATCATGTGTCAGACGGAGACCCAGACACATAGAGATGATGCCATTCTCATTGACAGCATGATTAGGTAAAATGAGAGGGTTACAGTCACACCTAGAGTAAGAGCAACATGTAGTTGGTTGTGTGCCTATTGCGATTTATGGGGCTGTTGTACATGCAGGACCCCCCCTTTCACTTAAATCAACCTGTGTACAGATTACTTTCCTTCAGTGATGTATATGGGAAAGGTTTAATGGGCGGAGGAACTTTATACATGTCTTTGTGGAAAGAAGCAGCACAGGAAGGAGAAACGGGATCTAAGGTTAAAAATTTGGGTGGACAAGTGGGTAGTCCAGCCTCATGGCACTGCAGTACTGCAGCTAAAACCCTGCTTACAGCCCAGGTTCAATCCCAGATAAAAGGCTCAAGGTCCACTCAGCCACCCATCCTTCCGAGGTCCCAAAATTGAGTACTAATCTTGTGGGTGGGGATGGGGGGAGTGGGTAACCTGCATAATTAAATTGCAAACTGCCCAGAGAGTGCTTTAAGGGAGGCAAAGAAAGATTTTGAGGAATGCACGGCTAGCAATATAAAGGGTAATAATAAAAGCTTCTTTAAATATGTTAGAAGTAGAAAACCTGCCAGAGAACCAGTTGGCCCTCTGGATGGTGAGGGAGGAAAAGGGGAGGTTAAGGAGGACTTGGAAATTGCAGAGAAATTAAATGAGTTCTTTGCATCTGTCTTCATGACAGAAGACCTTGAGCAGATTCCGCTGCCTGAACAGCCCCTCTTGACTAAAGAATTAAATCAAATACATGTTAAAGGAGAGGATGTTTTAGGCCTAATTGATAAATTGAAGATTAACAAGTCCCCGGGCCCAGATGGCATCCACCCAAGGGTTATTAGGGAACTGAGAAATGAAACTGCAGATCTCTTAATGGTAATATGCAACTTGTCTCTTAAAATGGCCACAGTGCCAGGGGACTGGAGGATAGCAGATGTCACACCAATTTTTAAAAAAGGAAGGAGGGGGGACCCGGGAAACTACAGGCCAGTTAGCCTTACATCTGTCCCAGGGAAGATGGTGGAAAGCCTCATCCAAGAGAAAATCTTAAAACACATAAAAGAACAAACCTTGCTGAGAGAAAATCAGCATGGTTTCTGTAAGGGTAAATCTTGTCTGACAAACCTTTTAGAATTTTCTGAAAAGGTCAACAGGCATGTGGATTTGGGTGAACCGGTGGATATAGTCTATCTGGATTTTCAAAAGGCTTTTGATACAGTCCCTCACCAAAGGCTGCTGAGAAAATTGCACAGTCAGGGGATAAGTGGGCAGGTCCTCTTATGGATTGAGAACTGGCTGAGATCCCAGAAACAAAGAGTAGGTGTCAATGGGAAATTTTCACAATGGAGAGAAGTGAAAAGCGGTGTGCCCCAGGGATCTGTCCTGGGACCGGTGCTTTTCAATCTGTTCATAAATGACCTGGAGCCAGGGATAAGCAGTGAGGTGGCCAAGTTTGCAGATGACACAAAACTTTTCCGTGTGGTAAAAACCAGAGAAGATTGTGAAGAGCTCCAGAAGGATCTCTCCAAACTGGGGGAATGGGCTACGAAATGGCAAATGCGTTTTAATGTAGTCAAATGTAAAGTAATGCATATTGGGGCAAAAAATCAAAACTTTATCTATCAACTCATGGGCTCTGAGTTATCCGTGACAGATCAGGAAAGAGATCTTGGTGTGTTGGTGGACAGCTCCATGAAGGTGTCTCCCCAATGTGTGGCAGTGGTGAAGAAGGCCAATTCCATGCTAGGGATTATCAAAAAGGGGATTGAAAATAAAACAGCCAACATTATAATGCCATTATACAAAACAATAGTAAGGCCGCACCTAGAGTATTGTGTACAATTCTGGTCACTGCATCTCAAGAAAGACATAGTGGAACTGGAAAAGGTGCAGAAGAGAGCGACTAAAATGATTACCGGGCTGGGGCACCTCCCTTATGAGGAAAGGCTAGAACATTTGGGGCTCTTTAGTCTGGAAAAAAAGGCGGCCTGAGGGGGGATATGATTGAGACGTACAAAATAATGCAGGGCATGAGTAAAGTGGATAGAGGGAAGCTCTTCTCCCTCTCACAAAATACCAGAACTAGGGGACATCCACTCAAACTGAGGGCTGGGAGAGTAAGAACAGACAAAAGAAAATATTTTTTCACCCAGCGCGTTGTTAGTCTATGGAACTCCCTGCCACAGGATGTGGTGATGGCATCTGGCCTGGATGCCTTCAAAAAGGGATTGGACAGATTCCTGTAGGAAAAGTCCATCACAGGTTACAAACCATGATGGAGATGTGTAATTCCCCAGGCTGAAAACCAGGGCCAGTTGCAGGAGAGTGGTATCAGGAGACAGATATCTAGTCTCATGCGCTCCCAAACGCATCTGGTGCGGCCACTGTGAGATACAGGAAGCTGGACTAGATGGGCCTTTGGCCTGATCTAGCATGGCTCTTCTTATGTTCTTATGTTCTTGTCTTGGAACCGAAAGCGGGAACAAAGAGTGACAAGGGAAAACCCTACCCCAGCACCAGGTACAGTATTGTCACGTTTAGCACCCGTTCCGGGGGCATGGTCGAGACAAATTTCAGTAGTTGTGTCATGGACATGAAGTAACATTTTTGTACCACTCCTAAGCACAACACTAATAGAGACAAAATGGACATGAAGTAACCGCCAAAATTTTGCTTTTATACAATTCCTATAACCCTTCACAAGTGGCTATGCTATGCCCACTCGGGCTGATGCAGGTTGTTGGAGAAAAACATCCAGATGGACAACTAATTGACAACTAGTTGAGCTATACTACTTATGCACCCTGTAGCTTGATCTTGAGAAACTGGTACAAGGATAGTCCTGATATTATATGAGTCTAGTATGTGTATTTTGGATTTCAGGAAATCCCAGTTTAATAAATTCAGAGCAATGACAAATAAGGTTCTGCAGCAGGTGATCCTAACACACAAAAAGGAGTCCAAGATGGACAAGAGTTTGTAAAAGAAAATTCTAAAGGTAGAACTGCAAACAATTTTAACAACGAAAAAAAGACAGGGAAAAAAGACAAATGGCACTTTGCAAAAAGCTCATAGAGCACCTGTAAACAAAAAAGGGCACATATTGGATGGTGAAGCCAGGAACCAAAAAAGAGTACAGACAGGTGACAAAGCGTTGCAGCCATAGTATTAGGAAGGCAGAAGGTTAGAATGAGCTGAGGTTAGCAAAAAGCACTAAAAGTCACAATAAAGCATTATTCAGGTATGTGTGTAGTAAAAGACAGAGAAATAAGTAGTGGTTCAGTTACTCAATGGGATTGGAAAAATGGTACTGTATGAGATGAAAAAGAAAAAGCAGAAGCGCTCAATTCTCACTTTAGTTAATTCATTTCTCAAAAGGCTACCTATAACCCACCAGGCAAATGTGAAGTACAAATGGATGCAAGATTACAGCATGAGATGGAGAAACAAATAAGCAGGAATACCTTGTTGCTTTGGATGAGTTCAGCTCTCCATGGCTGCATGAACTGATCCAAGAGTATTGAAGGAACCGGCCAAAGAACTCTGACAACCACTGTCTATGGAGAATGGGTGAAGTGATGAGCAGGAATCACTTCATGTCTGGTCATTGCAATTCATCATCCTGGCACCACAGGTGCCATGCGTTCCTTTCCCTTGCTGCCCACCCCCACTCCCACTCCCACCAGTTCCCCCACTCATTAGCTGTCATGTGATGCTTTTCTCCGGCTCTTCATACGATTGTCCAGTCGTAGAAGGAGCACAGACTTCTCTTTGCTGCCTCCTCCAGCAAGGTGCCACGCTGATGACTCACAATATCCTGGCACAAAGTGCTTTGAGCCCATCTCTAGTACTGGATAAGTGGAAGAGGGCAAATGTTGTTCCTATCTTCAAAAAGAAAAAAACCTGGGAATGACAGACCAGTCAGTCTTGACATCAATCCCATGGAAAATTCTAGAGCAGAGTGTAAAGGGGTCACTACGCAAGCACATTAAAAACAATACTAATAATCAGAAATGAACATGGCTTTGTCAAAAACAAATCCTGCCAGACTAATTTTATCTCATTTTTAATCAGGTAACCTCCCTGGTAGGTGATGGGAATGCTGCAGATGTAATATATTTTGACTTCAGCAAAGATTTTGAAAAAGTGCCCCGTGGTAGTCTACTGTATCTAGATGTGGGCCACATAGACACATCATTGGTTATAGAATTGTACTCAGAGAGTGGTTGTCATTGTATCCTTCTCAAAATGAAGAAAGACAATGGGTTGGGGGAGTTCCACAAGGTTCAATCCTGAGATTGGTGCTCTTCAACACTTTTGTTGATGACTTGGATGAGGGAGCAAATTTTCAGATGACACAAATTTCAGTGGAATGAAGTCCTATGAGGAAAGATAGAAAAAACTGGGTATTTTAACCATGAATAGAAGAATGAGAGGAGAGATGGTAGCACTTTTCAAATATTTGAAAGGTAGTCATACAAAAGAGAGGCAAGATCTTCTTTTCAATTATCCCAGAGAGCAAAACACATAATAATGGAATGGACTCAAGCCACAGGGAGCCAGATTTAGGCTGAATATCAGGAAAAACACTGTTAAACAATGGAACTGATTACCTTGGGAAGTGACAAGTGCTCCAGTGCTCCATTCAAGAGAAGTATGGACAACCATCTAGCAGATATCCTTTGATTTGTATTCCTGCACGGAGCAGAGGGTTGGAGTAGATGGCCTTATAGGCCCCTTCCAACGCCATGATTCTATTTATTTATTTATTTATTTATTTATTTATTTATTTATTTAGAATATTTTTACCTCACCTTTCTCTTTGGAAAAGCACCCAAGGTGGCTTACCATATACGGCCCAGAGCATATAAGACATATTCAAGTCAAAACATGGAATTAGAAGAGGCATCTTAGTACATTAAAACAGTTGTGCTACAAAGAGCACACAAAAACAGAAGAAAAAGGAAAGTAACCTGGAAAACACTGGTGTTCTTATGAAATCATTAATCAATCAATGCAATCATGTACGGTAATCCAAATAAAGTTATATAGTAGGAAGTCCCTCATTCAGGGAAAGCCTGCCTGAAGAGGAATGTCTTTTCCTATATACAAACATGCATTTAAGTGAGAATCGAGTTTAATGTGTTCACAATGTTCCATCTACTGTATTAAAATTCTGGTCACTGGCAAACCTAGTTCACCTGTCAGTGGCGGCCCCCTTAATTTCCCCCTCTGGATTGTCTGTGGAAAATTAATGGCAACGGTGATGTTGTGGAGGAGAAGCAATGGGGAACAGGAGTTTGAAGTTGTAGAGAGAACAATAGTTTCCACACATCAAATTTCAACTGAAGTGCAGCTTTTTCTGCATCCACACATGGGAAAAATAATTCTTTCATGGAATTTGGAATGTATCTCTCTCTCTCTTTTTCTCTCTTTAAAATCTTAGACAACGGATCCTAGCAATAAGCTTTTATCTGGTTCTGAAGCAAGTTCTTACTCCAAATCTGGAACATGTAAATTACTGAAATACATGGAACATGAAAAAGAGAGTGCCTTGGAGCATGTGCAGAATGTTGTCTCCCTGAAGTACCCCGTTTCCCTGAAAATAAGACCTCCCCCCAAAATAAGCCCTATGCATTTGTTAAAATATAAGCCCTACCCTGATAATAAGACCTAGTGATGGGTGTGGCTATGGTTGTGTGCAGGGCTGACATTCAAGCATATTATACTTAATAAAAATAAGACATCCCCTGAAAATAAGCCCTAGTGTGTCTTCTTGAGAAAAATATATATAAGACAGTGTCTTATTTTCGGGAAAACACGGGTATCGAGCCACCTCAGCACAACCAGCCTATATTTCAGATCAGGGATCTGAGGTTTCAGATCAGGGATAACAACAACTTGGCTTTCCGAGTAGGCTTCCAGGACCCATGCACTCATATAAATAAACCTTGTATCTCCGTAGAGCAGTGGTTCTCAACCTTCCTAATGCTGTGACCCTTTAATACAGTTCCTCATGTGGTAGCCCCTTGCCCTGCTTGGAAGAGATCACGACCCCCCTTTGGCAGGCCACTGCCGCAGGTGCCATAGAGAACTTCCCTCTACAGGCACCCTCAGCCAATTGCAGCCTCCGGTGCCGTTGCATCCCCTTCAACCTATTAAGCTGTAACTCACTATTTCCCCACCCTTCCTTCCCCCTCTCCTCCAGACCCAAGCCATTTGTGCCTTTTTCTTCACTGGCTCATGGCGACCCCTGAAAAATGGTCATTCGACCCCCAGAGGGGTCCTGACCCCTAGGTTGGGAACCACTGCCTTAGAGGCTGTTGAAAGAAGGAATGGCTATATGGCTTTCCTGGGTGTTGTTTTTTCTGCTTAAAAAAATCACCACTGTCTATTGAATTTGCAAATGAAGAGTTTTCTTTCATCACATTTTTAAAGGAAGTGCTAAAATTTATAAAATTGTGCTATCAGAAAGAAAAACTTTCAAAGCA
Source organism: Phrynocephalus versicolor (assembly GCA_023846285.1). Classification (NCBI taxonomy): domain Eukaryota; kingdom Metazoa; phylum Chordata; class Lepidosauria; order Squamata; family Agamidae; genus Phrynocephalus; species Phrynocephalus versicolor. The sequence goes on from JAHTLZ010000015.1 coordinate 9,399,957, forward strand.
CTGAACACAGAAGAACATGAAACTGAGAGGTTGTTTTCCCCTTCCCAACCCTCACCCATATCACCCTTTGAAAAGTAAATAAGTAATTAAATGCAAATTTCTCCTCATGAAGTGGTTTTGGCTGTGGCAAGAGAGTCATTGGATGCTACATCTTCCAGGTCAAACTCTTTGTCCATCTCTTAAAGGCAAGGTTTGAAAAAATATTAAATTTATTTAAAATATTTTTACCCCTGAATTGGCACAAAAAAGGCTTGGGAATGCAGGTGATAAAAAGTTTCTTTTCATCACCTGCTTTCCAGCCTTTTAACGGGAGGTGCCAGTTCAGGTGGGGACCTTCTGCATTCGGGGATGTGTCGTGGAACACTGAACTCTAAGTACTGCCTTTTCCCTCTGCCGTTGCCTTTTATGGCTGGGGAGCAGGTCCTCACTCTGCTTGCTCTTTAGAACAGCTCTTGGCAGGAATGTTTCAAGAGGCTACCCTTTCCTGTTTGAAATGCCTGCTGGGATTCTCTGCACAATTTAGCTATTGCTATTGTTTCTTCCAACCAACCAACCACCCCCAAACACACACGTACCTCCTATTGCAACAACACATATACACAAATGCAAGAAAGATGCTAAAGCTGCCTCTTCTTGGGGCCAAAGAGACAACCAATTTAGAAACCAAAACAAAAGGCTTTAGGAAATAACATTATCTTCCTCTCTGGTGGCTGGGGGTCCTCTATCTTATTCACCTGTTTGGCCCACTGTGTCTTTACCTGGACCTGGAGGGGCTCCAGTGGTGAAAAATGATAGTGGTTCTTTGTCTTTCTCTAGCCTTGGCAATTTTTGCACTATTAACCTAAGGTTCTCAACTACACTGTTTCCTGCCTGCAACAAGGGTTTTTGTAGAAGTGCCTGTAACTAGACATCCGTGAAGCCCAGTCTCTCTCTCTCTCTCTCTCTCTCTCTCTCTCTCTCTCTCTCTCTCT
>JAHTLZ010000015.1:9400937-9433165 GCA_023846285.1 Phrynocephalus versicolor
TCTCTCTCTCTCTCTCTCTCTCTCTCTCTCTCTCTCTCTCTCTCTCTCTCTCACTCACACACACACACACACACACACACACACAGAGAGAGCTGCTTCTTTGTTATTCCTTCTCACAATGAAAGGCTGGCAGTGTGCTCCATGCTGCCTGAGCACCTCTCCCCTGTTGTGTTCAATAAGCACTTCAGGAAGCCTGCCCCTTGAAGTGTGATCTCAGTAAGGAGCGGAAAAATGATATTGTGCCTAGGCAAAGGGCAGGCAGCAAATGGCCAGACCAAAAGAATCCAAACCCCCGTAGGATGTGTGTTGTGTGTGTTTTTAATGTGAACTCTTCCATAGAACTTGAAAAAGTTACATTTTTTGTGATTTAGGACCCCAAAGCCCCCCAAAATATATCTTCCAGTGGCCAGGAAATTACAATTAAAAAAAACTTCCTTGAAACTCCGATCCATTATGTTCAGGGAAGTCCCACTACAGTCAGGACTTAATACATGAATAAGCAAGGGCAAAGTCATCACCATTTTCCTTTGTTACTTGTACTATATTTTTGTCTGCAACGAAATCTTAAAGGAGGGCCATGCTGTACTTACAAGCTGGAAACCTATTGAAATGCAAGGAGAAAGGGAGATAGTAATAATATTTTTAATGCAAATGTAATACTTAAGAATAAAAAATAAAAATCATTGCAATTTTTTTGAACATATTCCACTTCTTCAATTTGCCCAGGAAAGCTTGCAATGATTTTTTATATTAGCAGCTGATAAAGGTACTGCCTATGGCCTAGCATTGCATTGGTATTTTGTAAGAGCCACATAAACGTTTTATTTCAATGTTATTAATGGATCACACATAAGAAACCATGCAGGCACAGACAGGAAATATGTTAGGGAAGACAAGTTTGCCAAATACATTTTAAAGGGGGTGAGGGGGAAAAACCACATTTAGATCTGTAGCACAAGACAGTTTCAAGCAGTGAGATAAAAAGCAGAGGGAGGGAGGGGGAGAGAGAGAACGAATGAATGGATGAAACAGAATGGCACATGATAAATGGGATTTAAAACAAAGATTAGTGGCTGAATGGCAAAGAAGAGATCAAGAAATAAAAAAGAAGGGAAACCATAAGATAGCAAAAGGACACGACCACGCTCATAACAATGCATATATAAGAATTCATAAGAATGATGATACATAATTTGCTGTGAAGGGGCTGTGCTCTTAGTTAATCTGCATAAATTACAATGGTTGTACAAGCATTCTAAACAAAATAACCCTTTATTGCTATATGAATTGAAAGCATACTTAGGCCCCAATATGGATATGGTAATATGACGTACTTACCTTTGAATGAAAAGAGACTAGTTTAGGTGACTGGACTCATAGGAATGGCTTATGGGTGAAACACAGAATGGATGGTTTTCAGGCATTTGTGAGATGAGACAGACTCAATGTAGGTTCCACGCAATTGGCCTTTGTCTGAATCTCACTGCCAACATTTAAGAGCTTCAGATGACTCTGTTATTCAGAACCAGTGCTATTCCCAGCTCCCCTGATTTGATCTTGAAGCCAATTTGAGGCTTTGGGAAATATTCTGAATTAGAGATGGGCACAAAATGAATTTTTTTGTTCCATTGTTCGTTATTTGTTACGTAACATAACGAAATGAATAACAACCCTAGGGGCAAATTTGCCATGAACCAAACAGAACAGAGAATTTTTTTTCAGTTAGGCTCAGTTTGTTAATGGGGAGGGGCGGAGCCGGAAATGTCTCCTACCTGTACCTGCCTGGTGTTGGTCTGGGGAAAAGACGACTGCCGCGCTCTGGCCACGTGGTTGGCAGTAAAAATAAAAATTAAAAAAATAAAATTAAAAAGGAGCGCCAACCGGGCCCCAGGGGTGGCCTGGTTGGCACCCTAAAATCTGTAAAAAAATGATTTAAAAAACCCCAGCACTGACAGGGCCCCAGGGGCCACACTGTAGGTGCTGAAAGAAAGAAAGAAAAACAAAATAAACGCCCCGCACTACAGCTGTAGCGCGGGGCCAGGAAACCTGGAAGTTAAAAAAAAAGGTTCTGGTGGAGGCACTCAAGGAGGAGGGACTGCTGCAGGAAGGACTTCTTGGCTTTCTCCTCCTCCATCGGAAGGTGACCGGCTGCGTCTTGAAGTGCGAGCGTGACTGGTGGGCTCGGCGCAGCTTGCCCTTGGACGCCTTGGACACCGGCTGGCTTGGTGGCAGCGGCAGCTGCGGCTGCCATCAGGCTGGCTTGAGGTGAGGACGCGGGATGGCAACAAGGCACCCGCCCCTCCCTGGGAGCGAGAGAGGGGGTCATCCCTGTCAGAGGAGCCGCTGCCCACCTTGTAGGCGCACTGGCGAAGGGGTCACGTTTCCCCGCTTCAGGGGAGAACCCGAGGCTGGAAAAAGCACGGGAAAACTGCCGGAGGGTGTGTGTGTGAGGCGGAGGATCGACCCTGTTGCGCGCCTCAGCCTCAAGAGCACAAAGAGGAATCCATGCCCGGCTTCAGGCGGCCTCCTCCTCCTCCTCCTCCTCCTCCTCCTCCAGCCAGTCGGTGCTCTAAAAAAAACCAGGCACTGGCCCCAAACCAGCACCTGAAAAAGCTCCTCCTGCTGCTGCTGGCTGATTCTGCTGACGCCTTGATGCTGCCAGTCCAGTCTGTGCAGTTGTCAAGTTGTCAAGTTTTTTAATTTTTTTTAATGTTTTCCGTCTGGTCTGGTGGGTGTGGGACGCCCACATGCGGCAAAGCGGTAAAAATGATTAACGAACTCCCGAACCAATGAAATGAATTTTTTAAAAAAAATTCATGAAAAGCGAAAGCGAACCGAAACGGACCCGCAACGAAAAAAAAAAGAAACGTCATTTTTTCTATTTGTGCCCATCTCTATTCTGAATATGTTGAGAGAGATTTGTGGCCCTACGTGTAGTGGATTTGGAAATATGTAAAGTCAGAGGTACTAGAAAATCAAAACTTGTGTGTTTGTGTGTGTGTGTTGATGCACACTTAATCTGGAAAACTAACCTCTTCCAGAAAGATAGAAGGAAGAATAGGCAATAGGTCAAAACTCCATAGGCCACAGATAAAAAAATAAAAAAATCAGAAGGGATGGGATTTCATTATAAATGAATGAATTATGCAAACACATCTAAAATGAACAGCACCTAGTGGAGAGAAATTAATAAAATTCATAAAAATTGAAATTATATAGTGTACAGTTCAAAAGAAACTGGTAATCAGCAACCCACAGGAACTTCATTAGGAAGAAGGGGAAAGTTAATTCACAGCCCAGTGAGGACTGCCCATCCTACCTGTACACCCCAGTCTGGATGGTTGACAGCATTAACCCAGAGGGAATGCCAGAGGACAGTGGCTGCTCCTCTGTTTTAGAATGAGTTGCCACCTGAATTCCACTGGGTCCCCTCTCTGGTGACTTTTAAGAAGTCTCTCAAAACCTTATTTTGGCAGGGCGTTTTTTCCAAAACATGCCAGTATTAAGTTTATCATATTATGTTTAACTTATGCAAAGCAATGTCAGTTTTATTTTAACTTCACTATTAATGATGCTTGTGTTATTGTGTGCAACTGTCACTGTTTTAAACTGCCCAGAGTGATCATTGGTCACATAGGGAGTATAGAAATCGAAGGAAGGAAGGAAGGAAGGAAGGAAAACTTGCTGGATAGCTGGATAGCATCACAGTTTCTCGCTTCATCCCTTACTTCTGCATGTTATTGGGAACTTCTATGCCTACCTTTAACTCCATGGATGCATGGACTCCCCATCTCATTATCTACTGGCCACAGAGTGGAGTCAACTAAAGTCATCGATTGGAAGAGGGGGTTAGAATTGCCAACCAGGAGCTTCAGCAGTGATGAAAATGGCACTTGGGAAGTCTGGTCACCCCAGCTGACCTTTGCTGAAGGGCCAGCCTGCAGTTGTCAAGTGCAGCACTTCACAAGCCCCTGCAGTTGTCACAGCACTAGAAATCACCCTGTTTTAAAATGCAGATTTCATTTAGAACAATCATTTTACAGAAACCAGGGTGAGATTTTTTTTGAATGGTTGGCTCATTGGCTTGTCCTTCGTGATCTAGCAGAAGCCCTTCTGTCAAGGGTCAGGAAAGATGGGAAGCAAGACCAGCAAGCAACTCCTCTGAAAGAACATCTCCTCTTCTCCTGACCAGTTTTCAACCCATTTGGTCTCAGCTGGGAGAACTCAATAACCCGTAGAACCGGAGCTTGACTCTGCTGTCCTTCCTGTCTTTGTCTCCTTTTGTCTTCTGTCTTTGAAAGACTAAGCACACAGGCAAGGAGTTCTGGAAGTCTCTTCCAAGTAATGAGTAAGGTCAAAAATGCTCTAAACAAACAAACATTATCTTGTGTGCCTTGGAGACCTTTGCCCGGAGAGCAGGAATTGTTCTGTCGTTGTACAGTGTAACTGACTAGACAACTCACTGAGTCGGAGCATCTGGTTGTGGAGACAGAGATCAGGGGTTCCACCTTCCACTCTGTGCCTTCTAGAAGAAGAGCCTGCCTATGTTGCCTTGGTCCCAATGCTGCAAAGGCCCAGAGCACCCACAGAAGAAGGGAACAGTGAGCCCCTTCTATACCTTGACAGCACCGGCAAGTAGAGATGGGCACGACTCAAAAAAATAATTTTTCGTTTGTCGTTTGTTGTGTAGGGGTCCATTTCGGTTTGTTTTCATTTTTGGGGTTTTTTTTTGCACATTTTTCATTTTTGTTTTCGTTACGAAATGAAACAAAAAACAAAACGAAAACGAAAATTTTTCATTTCGTTAGCATTCTTTTCAATGCAATGTGTCTGCCGTAACGAAAACGAAAACGAAAAACACGGCAAATTTTTTCATTTCGTTTCTGTTGTCGTTTTGCTTCTGAAAAATTTTTCGTTTTCGTTTTCATTACGAAACGAAATGAAAAAACAAAAACAAAATCGAAAATTTCGCTGAGTTGTGCCCATCTCTACCGGCAAGGATCACCACAAGTTGGCATTAACTTGGCAGCATACAATCATGGTAGTTAATGTCTGTTGCCCATCTGGCACAGCATTCTCTCCTTTGCTAGGCAATGGTTTTTGAAGGTTTGAGGCAAAGCGTACTCCCTCTGCACCAGGAGATGCTGGGAACATCACTTACAATATTCAGCACGCAGAACATGTGTACTTGCCCAGAGTCTTGTCCCCTCTGGCTCTTCAGTGTGGATGGGAGGATTTCCTTTTCCGTTTGCAGGTCAGAGGTACTGGTGGGCACCAGTGACATCTTAGCATATGCAGGTTTCTCTAGTTGGGTGCAAACAAAGGCAATCAACTCAATCTTCTACTTAAGGCTGAGGGCTCACAGTTATATAACAAGGACACATTCACTATTAAAGACACCTATATAGATGGTTCCCATGGAATTATTCGCATAGCAGTGAAACCACATATGGGGTTTGCAACTAGGAAGGCCTTATGCATGAACAGACACAGAGAAATGCAAAGAGAAGGTCAATGAACTGAAAAGCCATAAAAACAGGGAAATAAGGCCAGCTGAAGAAATTAGAGATTCAGGATCACATGGAAGAAAACAAGAGACATAAATACTGATAGCATATATGTCTATTCCTACAACAGCACAGATGAAGTTGTATTGCAGAAACTGTAGAGAGCAACAGTTGGGCACAAAGCCCTATTATGTTGGACAGTATTTCTTTCTTTATTTTGTTAGTTAAAGCATTTTTATCCCACTCAGCCTACAGTGCTCCCAGGGCAGCTTATATATAGTCAATGGAAACAAGGAAGCCTTTGCCCAGAGGTTTGCAGTCTAAGAGCTTGGTTATATGGGGGTGGGGGTGGGGGGGAGGAATCCTATTTTTGAATTAGGTTTAGCATGTTTCAAATTAGTTTTTAAAATGCTGAGAGCATGATGCACACGGAAAAGCAGATTATTTTATTTTATTTTGCCTGGGAATGATGATTTGAGGTTGAAAAGTGAGGTATTTTACTCAGCCATGAGTAAATTGTCTGTTAAATCAATTTGTTTTGAATTGGCTATCAGTGTCACTTGTGCTGTGCGGTTTGTCAAGTAATGGAAGCCAGGATCACAGGGGCCTGGCTGCAGGAAACCTTGCAATCCAATCTGAAAAGAGAGCCAACAGAATACTCATAGGAGAACACAAGTTGAAAAGATCTTTCAAGTGGCAACTTGCAGGAGGACAGAGATACTGTATATTCCCATATGTAAGATGTTGCCATTTATTAGAAGTCCCCACTTTTTAGACACCCCCCCAAAAAAAAATTAAAAATCCTCCTTGAGTTCCCCTCCACCCCCACCACCCAGGTGTTTTCTTTCATTTCCCCATTCTAAGCACTTCTCTCCTCTTTGAGGGGTTTGTTTTTTTGCAGGATCAGGCTCAGTTGGGCTTGAGCAGCCTGAAGTGAACTCCCTGGAAAGAAAAGAAAAAAGCCACACCTTTTTGTAGTGTGAAGAGGCATTTCTTGATAGACTGCCCAAGCTCAATGGAGCCGGATCCTGCAAAAAGCAGATCCACCAAAAGTGGAGAAGAATGTTTAGAACAGGGAAATAAAAACAAAGGGTGGGGGTGGAGGAGGAGAACTCAAGGAAAGATGGAGCCTGATCCTGCAAACAAAAACCAAAACCAAAACACAACCACAAAGGGAAACAGCAAAGTGAGTTTGGTTTCTCCTCCACCCACCCACCCAGGAAAGGCTTGCTTCTGTGTATATGCTATATGTTGCAGCCAGTGATATCTGGGTATGAAATTTATATCTCATCTCATATTATATCACACACCTCATTCTGCTGCTATGTCTTGAAGAAGTGCACATGTGCACGAAACGTCACATTAAAATATGAAAGTTAGTCTTTAAGGTGCCACATGTTTGTGTCTGTTGTTTTATTTTGTTTTGCTTTTCTTTGATTTTTGCCTGAAATTCTTGAAAAGACTAACACGACTATCCTCTCTAGAAAAAAGTAGCATCGTATACATTGAAAAGTGCAAAATATTTTTTACAATCGGGCAGAGCACTAATTTGACAGAAGGAATTTTTTTAAAAAACAGATTGGACTTCAAGTTTTCTTTGTAGCCCAACACAGGAACATAGAAACAAACAATCAGATGGACAGACAAAGATGCTGTGCACGCATGCGCGCACACACACACACACACAGAGAGAAGTAACATATAATAGCACTTTTCAAATATTTGAAAGATAGACATACAGAGAAAAGGAATGATCTGTTTCTGATCATCCCAGAATGCTGGCCATGAGCTCAAGTTACAGAAAGCTGAATGGTGTGGGCAATTAGAAACTAAGGATTGTTCTGAAATAAAGAGGTGTGCCTTAGCACTTGTTTGTCCTAACAAATATTGTGGACAAGAAGGTTTCATTATCCACAGTGTATGGATAGACAGAATGGTCTCCTATAGGCAACAGTGTCACTCAGGAGTGCATTTAATTCCCTTACTACTTGAATCTTTGTGTAAAATATATCATAGAGAAAACCAGATAACATTCAGATGAACAAGGAGTGAAAATTAGTAGGAAGATATACCAATGATGTAAGATAAGCACATGATACTATGGAATGCACATCGTAAGAAAATATTTTACTAGTCTTAGCTCTAGTTTAAATTAGTTATGACCCTCCATTTCTTCCTGTTATATCAGCTCTGAAGATGATCAGATTTGGGTGAAACTCAAGAAAGTACAGTAGACCCTCGTATAACAAATGGTTTGTTGAACAGAAAATCTGGTTAAAGGAAAAAAATTCCGGAGATAGGGGGAAATTGCTTAACAAAATCGCCTATGGGGCGAATCCGTACAACAGAAAAACAGTTGCGATTAGGGATTAATCTGTTTTCAATGCATTTCTATGGGAAATATGTACAAAGGAAAATTTGCTTAACAGAATTTTATTTGGAATGAATTAATTCCTTTATACAAGGTACCACTTGTATTGATAACTCTTTGAAGGAAGCAACAGGACATGATCAGAATATCCACTGCAATGTCTATACCAATTCATTTTGGAACAAATCAGTCGTTCACATGAGTTCACAATTAGCACATTAGTCACAGGTAGGAGTGGTTTGTGGACCCGGACAGGCAAGTGTCTTGCTCCAGAATTTCAAGGGAGGGCATCTTCTTGTCACAAGTGGGGAAAATTTCCTTTTCATCTCTGTTTTATATTAGACTATACAGCAGCCATGTCATCATGGGATCCAAAAACTGAGTAAAGTTCCCAGGTTTCTTTATACAGTGGCACCTGGTATAAAGGAATTAATTCGTTCCAAATGAAATTATGTTAAGCAAATTTTCCTTTATAGGAATGCATTGAAAACGGAGTAATCCCATTTTTATGTTGTATGGATTTTCCCCATAGGTGATTATGTTAAGCAAATTTCCCCTATCTCTGGAATTTTTTATGTTGCACAGATTTTATGTTATACAAGCTGTTTGTTATACAAGGGTCCACTGTATTTCATTGCTTTTTGTTTAACAAAACTGTGCCGGGCCAGGTTGGTCTGGAAACCCCTTTCCCAGCAACCCACCCAAGTGGATCTATATCTGCAGCTATTGATTTTTCATTTTTTTAATAAAAAAGAGCAACCTGCCATTTTCTGAAGTTCATACCAGGATATTGTGGTCAATTTATAGCATTTTTATCTGTGTATGAAGTTTAGTAGGTTGCTTTTAGGTGAATGATTGATTTCCAATACAATACCCTGTGGCAAGAGGAAAAGGAAAGGAAGTAGGCAGCATTTCACTGACTTTATGGTTCATCATCATGAAATTAAGAGTGTGTGTGTGTGTGTGTGTGTGTGTGTGTGTGTGTGTGTGAGAGAGAGAGAGAGAGAGAGAGAGAGAGAGAGAGAGAGAGAGAGAGTGAGTTTAAACCTAATTCAAGATCCCAACCAGAGTAGACTTTTCAGTCAATGGTACTTCCATGAGTGTGTTAACTCAGTACATCCCATACATTCTGTTGATCAACTGTGGCTAAAATTGACAATTGCATCTGGCCCTTGGTCTCTCCCTTGCCCATTTAACCTGCTTGCAAACACTCCTTTGAATTAGCTTAGGTTGGCAGCTCAGAGAGTGCCCGCCATTTATCCAGAGAGCAGCATGGAGTTTCAGATCCCTGCTTTTACCAGTCCTGCATGGACTATACGGGACCCACTAATGTTTGGCAATGCTGGTAATAGCCATTACCCAGTCTGAACCATCAGCAGTAAGGCAAGCTCTTATGTCATGGGTTCCAGTCCTAAGCAGATGTTGTCAGACATCAATGCTTTTAAACTCTGTGCAATTTAATGGCCAAAATCCTGGAATGCAGTTTTGTCCGTGCAACAGGAACGATGTCCTCGCCAGTGGTAATTTGCTACCAATTAAAGATTTGATTTATTGAATGTCGGCATGTGCAAGGCTCATATAGAATAAAATGAAATTCTGTGCATCCCAAGATTTAAATGGTGATAACCAACTGCTGCTGCTGCTGTTGTTGTCATTCATGGTTGTGTAGCCAGAACCCACCCAACAGGATTTCAACCAACTTTGAGCAAATGTGGCTTGGAGTAGGCTAGCCACATCCTCCAGTATCATGTAATACCCCCCTCTGAATCCCAAGGGTGACTTCACGAACTTCTAGTTTAAGCTCATCTGTGCTGAAACTGTATGCCCTCAGCTGATCAGACAGGACTCCCACCGCATGAGATCATGTTGTTTCTTAATGACTGGAGCTAACCTAGCTCAGTCCTTTGAGAAATGCATGCTTCAGATCTCCATTAATAGCACCTGCCAATTCTTCATTGACTGTCTTTTTCTTTTGTCTTTATTAATATTTTGCCAATATTAAATCTAAGAATAGTAAGCAAGCAAATATGAGAAAAAGAAAGGAAAAGGAAAAAAAAAACAAATAAAGCCACTCTGAGAGATAAAAAAAAAAAAACACGGAGAAACACAAGTAGTCTTACAAATTCAGTCCAAGCAGTAGTGCACACGGTAACCATCCATCTAACAATCACCTAACGCAGGGGTGTCCAAGCTTTTTGTAAGGAGGGCCAGATTTGGTGGCTGAGAATGTGTCAGGGGCCGGTTGCTCCCCAACCCTGCCACCCCACTGCAAGCCCCACCCACTTTCTTTTTAAAAAAACATGGGCTGAAGGAGGGGGAGGGAGGGGTGGGCCGGACTCTGGGCAGGCCTGAAATGGGTAGTCAGTCACTCAGGGAAGGCTTGCCTGAAGAGAAAGGATTTTGCCTACTTGCAGAAGGACAGAAAAATGGGGTAAGTCTGGCCTCCTGTGGAAGGGAGTTCCAAAGACTGAGAGCAGAAACAGAGAAGGCCTTCTCTCAGGCACCTACCCAATGCACTGGTGAAGGTGGTAGGACCAAGAGGAAGGCCTCCCCTAAGGATCCTAGCACCCAAGCAGGCTCCCAATGGGAGATACGCTACTTGAGGTAAATTGGACCCATGACATTTAGGGCTGTGTACATTAAAACCAGCACTTTGAATTGTGCCCGGAAACTGGTTGTCAGCCAGTGGAGCTGCTCTAAGAAGAGTGCTCTGTGATCCCTCCAACAAACCCCAGTCAGAAAACTCACTGCTGCATTTTGGACCCCCTGAAATGCCTTTTGACTTTCCCTCTGTAGCCCCACATAGAGGACATTATAGCAAACTAGCAGGGAAGTGACTACTAGGGCATGTGCCCCAGTGGCCAGAACAGATCACTCAAGAAATGGACAAAGCTGGCACACTAGTTTTTATTGTGCAAATGCACTCCTGTCAGTTTGCTGCTTGATTGGTTCAGCTGTAAGCAATGAAACCCTTTACTCTTTCTTTTAATAAATGTCTCAGAGTGAGTTACTAAAACTGTAAATGGGGAAAGGGGTGGACTAACCCGAAGAGCTAGAAAATATTCTGGTTTGTAAATCCATGTGCTTCTGATGCAGAGTTAGAGGAATCTAGTCAAAATTCAAAACTCTGAAACATATAATGGGGAACTGGATTATTTGCATGAGTTAGTCAAGGATACAATCAGACTACACTGCGGAGGAACTTCCAGCAAGCACCAGTACAACTTCTTTTTCTTTTTCTTTCTTTATTGGATTAAATCAAAGGCAACTTCTTTTTTCTAAGAGGAAGCCAGGCCAGCTCTTCTCCAGGTGAGAACAAGTTAGGTCTCTGTAAGTACAGGTCTGATAGATGGAACTCTTGAAATGGACAGTTCTGGGAACTGAAGGCCAAAAAACCCTAAATGGCCAGTGAGTGATATTGAAGGAATGTAGGGGGCATAGCTCAATGGTAGAACATATGTTTGGTACAAAAACCTCAGGAATCAGTTTGATGGACAGCACCAAGTAGTGCTGCTAAGAAGTGTTCCAGTTAGAAATCAGGGAAGACTCCCCACTCCTGTGTATTTTAACCAAGCTGTGAGTGGCTTCTTCCATTTCTGGATTAAAGGGCCAGGGCACAGTTGGCTTCAGAGGTCGTCGTTCCTCAGACATACATTTCCCTCGCCTGTGACCCAAATTATTTTTGCTTGTACATTCATACATGTGCTCCAGGACCGAAACCTATTGGAAACATTTTGTTGAAATTACTCGGGTCTCAGTCGATTGTGTTGTATCTTGTCTTATACATGGGGGCATATTATAGATGAAAAAAATACAGTCATATTCATATTCCTGGAGATGAAACTCTCGTTAAGACCTTCAGATGCTTTTGCTAGCTTTTTTCTATCCCTGGAAGAAAAAAAAATGGTCAAAACTGAGAATGTCATACTTTCAGCACATTATGAGAAGCCCTTAGACCAGTGATGGCGAACCTTTTAGAGACTGATTGCCCAAATTGCAATTCAAAGCCCACTATTTTTTTTTTTGCAAAGTGCAAAACAGTAATTTAACCTGTATACAGATGGTTATGAAGGGGCAATGTCGGGTGCCCACTGAAAGGGCTCCAAGTGCCACCTTTGGCACCCGTGCCATAGGTTCGCCATCACTGCCTTAGACTGAGCTTAGAGAGTGCAAGTGCTAAAGGCAAACGTGAACAAAAAACCAAAAGACCTGTCTCATGCAATAAGGGAAAAGTGACCTAAGGAGGGCCATCCAGTTAATTAGTCAAGGCTGGGATGGACAAGAATCCTCAGGCCTATGTGACTGACAGCCTTTGAGTGTATCATTCCATCCAGGTTGGCCAGTGCAACTACACCATTACTGTGCTTCTTCTAACAAATATGACTTGCTGAATATAATAGGACTTACTTCTAAGCAAACCTAAGCAAACCATATGGTTGCATGGATCCAGTAGCTTAGCTGCAGAAGCTGGACCTTTCTTGAAACCTAAATCTCTATTTACAGTGCATCAACTTTCCTAACTTGGCACTTTCCTGATCTGTTGTACTGCAACTTTGGCCCAGCTAACCATCGTGGCTCGAAGTGATAACATCTATTAAATCTGCGAGGTACTCCATAACCAAGACTGGAGAACATCACAGCTGAAGACCTGCTGGGTTTGCCAAATCCTGAGAAATATAACTGACCTTTTACCTCAAAACGAAAACAATGTTTTCCTTAGTAACTCACCTGAAATGTTTACATTTCTATTGCAGCAGTAATAAAGGAGAAGGTTATCTTATAGTAAAACCAACAGAGCATTTCAACATAAGAACAATGTCTGTAAAACTGTAATGTGATTTTGTGCAGGCAAAATTTCTTCTTTGAGAGTCAAAACAGTACAAGTAGACTGGCAGGGGTGCCTCTTTTTTCTTATTTTATTTTATTTATTTATTGGATTTTTTATAGTGGCAGCCAGGCTACTCTTGATTTCTTGAAGCCTAAATCTCTAAATTTTATAACTGTTGTCCTACAATTTATATTTATTTTTAGTTAGCTACCCTCATGTTGGAACCAGTTTGTAGTGCAACTCACAGGACTTTCAAGGTAAGTGAGATACTCTAAGGAGTGGTTTGAGAACTTCCACTCTACTGGTGAATTTCCATGATCAAGGGTGTGTGTGTGCATTCAAACTCTGGTCCCCAGAGTCCTAGACCATCACTCTAGCTACTACACCACAGTGGGTACCTAACACTCAGTAACTGAGATGACAAGATATCTTTGTTCTGAAAATAGGCAGGAGAGATCCTCAGTCTTGATTGTATTTCTGTGGTGGAGAGGGCAACATAGAGGCTTTAGTGCCACTGCCCCACCCCCCCTCTCTCTCTAAAAGAAAGAAAGAAAGAAAGAAAGAAAGAAAGAAAGAAAGAAAGAAAAAGAAACAGAGAAAGAGAGAGAGGGAGGAGAGGGAGAAGTGATTTAAAAACCTCTTTCTGCCTCCTTGGGGCCAATTTTCCTATGTTTTTGAGGACTCCATACCATCCCACTGCCAACACACTCCAACTATTTCTTTTTAATAAAATGGTTGCTAAGGGGCTCAAGGGGGATTCCTGTTTTTTTAAAAAATATTTCTATAAGAAACATTTTTGAGGGTGAGGGTTGCTGCAATGGCTGCCGCTGTCCAGGGTCCAAGGGGAGGGGGGGACATGGGTGGTCCCCGAGATCTCCTCTGAGTTATGCTAACTGGATGGTTGCTACTCAATGTATCAACATACAAAGCCTTCTTGTGTTCCATATCTTGCACAAACATCTTGGCATGGATGTGGCTGGCACAGTCTTGTGCCCTCATGGGCTAAATACGTAAAGGGAACTTTACTGAATCGAACTTGGATCCGTTCTTTCTTTCAGCCAACTCCATGGAGATGTCTTAGTTCAATACAGCTGAGGCTGCCTGTGGTTTCAGTGCTTTAAATATGGATCCAGATGCACATTTTAAAAACCAATTAAATTTAAATTCAGCATGACCTTTTAAAATTTTATTCCATTTTTTAAATGAGAAAATAATTCAGCTGGCAACCAGCCGCTTTGTGGAATGTGTATCTCTCAGCATTCCCTTCTTATCTATTCTAAGAAAAGTTGGAGATGCAACAAATAAGCGGGAACATGCCGGCATTTATGGTGGAATTGTAAAGGGGTACAAAAAGGTATGACACAAAAGTTTTTGAGATGCGTGAAATTCAGAATGTTAACATTGAAATGTAGCCAACAATAACATTATTATGCTTTATAGAAAACAATGATGTCAGCAATGTTAAAAAAGAGATGGTACTGAACATGTTAATAGGAGCATAACTGCTCATTGCAAAATAAATAAATAAAGGGAAGCAAAAGTGGGTTTTCCGATTCAATGGATGGTCTAATGAAATTTGGAATATTGCCATTAATGATAAATTGACTTTGGAAGTTAAGTTTTAAAAAAAGGAGAGCTAAGGTTTAATTAGATATGAGATGCATTTCTAAATGCTGCACTGTACTGTACTGAGTAAAGGGAACTGGAAAATGCCAAAATACATTTCTGGAATGGATAGGGGGACAGTACCCAGCTTGCTGGGGGGGGGGGCAATGTGTAGCCTGCACACTGTAATTAACATTGTAAACCGCCCAGAGACCACTTGTAGTGGTATGGGGCGGTATATAAGCAGAACACTTTGCTTTAAAGGATGGAATGAAGGTTAGGTAAAAGTGGAAACAAAATTAAGTAAGATACATTGTTCCCCAGGGTGAAGAGAGCACTGTTTTGTATTCTTTCTTTACAGTAACCCCCCGCCGATCGCGGGGGTTAGGGACCCACCCAACCTGCGATGCCTGAAAATCCACGATATGTGGAAGTGGGTCGGGTGGGGTCAGGAGGGGCCGGGGGCGGCGGGGAGTGATGCAATCGCTCCTGCATGGCTTGCAGGCATTTCGGAAGGGCCGGGGGGTGGCAGGGAGCAATGCAAAGGGGATTTTGGCTGCGGAGCCCCAGCACTAGGCTCCGTTGCCGAAGTCCCTTCACAATCGTGCGCTGCTTGCGCAGACCTCCCGGGAGGTCGGAACAAGCAGCACGCGATCGGACAAAGGGACTTTGGCCACGGAGTCCTGTGCTGGGGCTCCGCAGCCAAAATCCCCTTTGCAATTGTGTGCTGCTTGCACAGACCTCCCTGGAGGTCGGGACAAGTGGCGCGCGATCCGACAAAGGGACTTTGGCCGCGGAGCCCATCGCTGGGGTTCCACAGCTGGAATCCCCTTTGCAATTGCACACTGCTTGCACAGACCTCCCGGGAGGTCCAGGCAGGCGGCGCGCAATCAGACAAAGGGACTTCAGCAACGGAGCTCAGCCCTGGGCTCTACAGGTCAAAGCCCCTTTGTCATTGTGCGCCGCTTGCCCAGACCTCCTGGGAGGTGCAGGCAGGCAGTGTGCAATCCCCCGTCCATCAAGCCCTTTCCGGGTACTGTGGTCCTGTGATATAGCGGGACCGCAGTATGTGAACCGCGAAAGGGTGGTTGTATGTAATTTTTGTGTAGAGAATGTCACTTAATGTTATATTTTAGAACTCAATTTTTTTTTTAAAAAAGCATTCCTTTCTTGAAGGAACACCGCCGTTGGCAAACAGATCCTGGGACTTACATTCTTTGACTCAAGCGTCCATAGAAAAAGGTGTGCACTTGTGGGTCTCAGATAACTGGTCATGTGGGGCCCAGGTTTGCCCAAAGGCTGCTCACTTGCTGGTGGAATGTGCATCGGTTCCTTTGTGTTAAAATCCCTCTGCTTTGCAACAAAGGGTTATGTTTTATTCCCTCCTATCACCCGTCCCCCACACCACCCCCACCCGTAAAAATGTTCCCAAGCAAATCTTGACAAAGCGATAATAAACAACGGTAGGTTCTGGCATCCCAGGAGCAGCTCTGAAAAAGGTATTGTCTTGAAAAGCACTTTTCTGACTTGGCACAGGCAAGCTGGAGAAAAGGAAAGAAACCCCTATGCATTTTGTACGTGATTATACCTTTCCTGAGGTCAGAGTTATCCTGGTAGGAAGGAAGGCGCGTAAGGCAAACAGATCAGGTGCAGATAAAAGGGAATGTTGTTGCCCAGAGGCTAAAATTACATGAGGCCACACCAGGGAAAGACATTATAGAAATATCAGATGCAAAGCTATCCCTTTTGAAATACTTCCCCTTATAGAGAGCCATTAAGATACAAAAGGATGAAAATATATGTGTCAGGGCTGGCAGCTGCTGCATAAATACTGGAGTGGCTAAAAAAAAAAGGCCTCACATCTTATGTCTATATTGGCGACAGGGAACAGGCTTTCCCTGTCTAATACAATGCCTGATATTGCAAGTGGTGGCCAGCCACATTGACTGGGGAATTTGGGGATTTGCAGTCCAACAACCTAGATCAGTAGTGGCGAAACTTTGGCACTCCTGATGTTTTGGACCACAACTCCCACAATCCTTTGTCATTGGCAACATAGGCTTGGAATTCTGGGAGCTGTGGTCCAAAACATCTGGAGTGCCGAAGGTTCGCCACTACTGACCTAAGCACATGTGATCTCGCCTGATTTTAGAAGCTAAGTAGGGTTGGCCCTGGTTAGTACTTGGATGGGAGACCACCAGGGAATAACAAGTGCTGTAGGTACCTGGCATAGGAACTGGCAAGCCACTCCGGTATTCCTGCGAAGAAAACTCCATGGACCATGGGGGTCACAGAGAGTCGGTCACAACAGTAATGATGCAACACACACACACAGTCCAAAAGATAACCTTGTTGAGCTCTTCAGGGCCTGCCATGTCATCCACACACATAGTACAAACATCTGCTGAAGGAAAATCCACTTCTTCTCCATAAGTAAAGTAGCCACATTGCCACCGGAGGCAATCAGGCCTGTCCCCTGTCCTCGTAAAACATGTTGAGGGCTTCGGAGTAGAGCTAGCCTACTGAATCCTGAAGTTGACATAGCATGAGCCATCTTGGAGATGACAGGGATATGCAAAGTTAACGTCCTGCTAGACTAGTGGTGGGTGATCTTGTCTGGGGCCAAGAATCAGCTTCCAGCTTGGTTGGCAGCCTGACAGCTCTGATTCCGTCACCCAATCAATGACTTGGTGAAAACCCCACTTGGGAGATCTATCATGCAAAAAACAGCCAGGTAGCCTCCAGAGAATTCTCTGGTTTATCTGCAGTCATTTTAAACTTAATCTGCCTAGATTATCATCATCATCATTTTAGAGCTACATTGCTGGAAGGGACCCTATCGAGTCCAGTTGCTCTGAAGGAGGCACAGTGGAGAATCCAGTTCCCAACCTTTCGCTCAGCAGCCAGATACCTAAACCACTGATCTCTATATATTTTCAGTGGTTCAATATTGTTTTTCAGCAGTAATTTTTTTGAAGACCTATTTTTTTTTAAAAAAATAACCCTTAACGGATTGGTTTAGGAAGCTTTCAATTGGACTAAACGTTTTTAGGTTAATCTATAGTCAGAAACCAGGATGTACCCAGTCTGACTGAAGGTTTTCTAAGCCGGTTAAACCAATTCAAGTGAAAAATAAAAAATGTTAGGTCAGTAATGACTAAATACATAAGGTTAACATGAAATATGTATGCACAAGGTGGATTAAGTATGTACAGATAAAGTAGAAAACTGGCAGGGATCCACACCATGCTTTTCTCAAAGGGTGGCAGCAAATTGGGTGATGGGTTTTATATCTTTAAAAGGGAAAGTAACATGGATTTTTTGGGGGGTAGGGTGAGTTAGGATATTGAGAGGATAGAGTAGAAGACTAGGATTTGGGAGATCTGAGTTTGATTCCTCTTCAGCCATGGAAGGTCATGGGTGTGTGTTGAACTGGTAAAAATATACTCTTGAAATATCAGACTTACCTTGTAATCCCTATTAGGGTTGCTACAAGTCATCTGAGACTTGGCAGCACAGAACATAACATAAAATGGTTGATCCAGCAATATTTGCTTGGGATGGAGTTGTATGGTATCTATTCTGGTCCTGTTGCTGGGCAGTACTATAAGGTACACATAACCCTACCGGGCAGCCAGGCCTCATGTATTGGCCCTAAGATTAAGGTTTGGGTGAACCGGTGAATACTATCTATCTTGATTTTCAGAAGGCTTTTGACACAGTCCCTCACCAAAGTCTGTTGAGAAAATTGCTCAGTTGGGATAAGAGGGCAGGTTGAGATCCAGGTTGAGATAAAGGAAACAAAGAGTAGGTGTCAATGGCCAACTTTCAAAATGGAGAGAGGTGAAAAGCGATATGCTCCTGGGATCTGTCCTGGGACTGGTGCTTTTCAATCTGTTCATAAATGACATGGAGACAGGGATAAACAGTGAGGTGGCTAAGTTTGCAGATGACACAAAACTTTTCTGGGTGGTAAAAAGCAGAGAAAGATTGTGAAGAGCTCCAGAAGGATCTCTCTGAACTGGGGGAATGGGCTGCAAAATGGCAAATGTGTTTCATTGTAGGAAAATGTAAAGTAATGCATATTGGGGCAAAATTTCCAGACTTCATGTATCAACTCATGGGCTCTGAGCTATCTGTGACAGATCAGGAAAGAGACCTTGGTGTGTTGGTAAACAGCTCAATGAAGGTGTCTACCCAGTGTGTGGCAGTGGTGAAGTAGGCCAATTCCATGCTAGGGATTATCAAAAAGGGGATTGAAAATAAAACAGCCAACATTATAAGGCCATTGTACAAAATGATAGTAAGGCCGCACCTGGAATATTGTGTACCAATCTGGTCACCGCATCTCAAAAAAGACATAGTGGAACTGGAAAAGGTGCAGAAGATAGCAATTAAAATGATTACTGGGGTGGGGGACCTCCCTTATGAGGAAAGACTAAAACATTTGGGGCTCTTTAGTCTGAAAAAAAAGGCGCCCTGAGGGGGGATATGATTGAGACATACAAAATCATGCAGGGCATGAGTAAAGTGGATAGAGGGACGCTCTTCTCCTTCTCACAAAATACCAGAATCACATCCACTCAAACTGAGGGTTGGGAGAGTGAGAACACACAAAAGAATTATTTTTTTTTACCCAGCATGTTGTTAGTCTGTGGAATTCCGTGTCACAGTATGTGGTTATGGCATCTGGCATGGATGTCTTCAAAAAGGGATTGGACAGATTCCTGGAGGAAAAGTCCATCACAGGTTACAATAGAAACCATGATGGAGATGTGTAATCTCCATGCTTAAAACCAGGGTACTTCAAGGGCCAGATGCAGGGGATTGGTATCAGGGGACAGATATCTAGTCTCGTGTACTTCCAGACACATTTGGTGGTAGAGATGGGCACGAAATGAACAATTTTCCGTTTCCGTTTTTGTTTTTTCATTTCATTACGTAACGAAACAACAAACGAATTTTGTCTTTAAAATGAAATGAAACGAACAGAAACACCAGAAATTTTGTCGTGCGTTTCGTTTCCGTTACTGCAATATGAGTGAATTGCTTAAAATCCTAAAAAAAATCACAAAAAAATGGAATAAATGGTAACAAAATGGTAACGAAACAAACGAAAATGAAAATGATTTTTTTTGCAAAAATTCACAAAAAACAGAAACGAACCGAAACGGACCCTCCAAAGACAAACGAAAAACGAAATGCCATTTTTTTTATTCGTGCCCATCTCTATTTGGTGGGGCCACTGTGAGATACAGGAAGCTAGACTACATGGGCCTGATCCAGCATGACTCTTCTTATGTTCTTATGTTCTTCTCCTGATCCTTTTGTTTTATCCAGAAACAGCACAGTTGGCTAGATAGGTTGGCAGCAAGGATGATCAGGGGACTGAAAACCAAGCCCTATGAGGAAAGAACAAACTGGCCATGGTTATCCTAGAGAAAAGAAGACTGAGTGGTGAATTGATAGCATTTTTCAAATATTTGAAGGGCTGTCATATGGAGGAAGGGCAGGATCTGTTCTCAGTCACCCGAAAGTGCAGGGCATGTAACAATGGGCTCAAGTTAAGAGGATCCAGCTTTTGGCTGAATATCAAGAAAAACTTCCTAAGTGTTAGAGCAGTACAGCAATGGAACCAATGACCTCAAGAGCTGGTGACTAGAGATGGGCACGATACAGAAGAATTCCATTTTGTTTTGATTTTCATTTCGTTTGGGGAGTTTTGTTTCATACAAAACAGATTTGTTTTAAAAATTCTGTTTTTTTGTTTTTTGTTATCCCCCCCCCCCCAATGCACGGGTGTTTTTAAAAATGTCTTGGAGCCACTGAAGCAGCCTCGGTGGCTCCAAGACATTTTAAAAACCCGGTGCCTTTCCCATGATCGGGCACATTGTGGGGAATGTGGGATTTTTAAAATGCTTTCTAGCCACAGAATGAAGCAGCAGCCGCAGCCATCAGCACTTAATTTGGTGGTGAAAAAAAGTTTTAAAAGTCTGGGCTCCCCCCACCACCACCACACACACACATTGGGCACCAGCGAGAGACGCCAACACAATGGTGTCCCAACCATTTTCAGAGGGATCCTACTGAGCTGTCATCAGCTGGACCCCTTTGAAAATGGCCCAGTCAGCACCAGGGGATCCTCTCGGCAGGAGCTCTCTGAAAATGGTTGGGATGCCAGAAGGGCTGTCCCCCCAAGTGCTGATTAGCTGGCTTGTGGGGCCCTACTGTCTGTACCCCCCAAGTGCCGATTAGCTGGTGTGCAGGGCAAGCGCCGATTAGCTGGCACGTGGGACACTGCTGGCTGCCTCCTCCAGCTGATTAGTACTAGGGAGGGGGGCAGCCGGACTTGTCAAAAAAAATTTAAAAAGGAAAAATGAAATGGAACAAAAGGAAAATCCCCAGTGCATTTCATTTCGTTTTTCAAAATGTACTTTGCTTTTCATTTTGTTAGGAAACGAAACAAAAAATGAAAAACACAATTAAAAAATTCTTTTTGTGCCCATCTCTAGTGGTGAGTGCTCCATCACTAGAGGCATTGAAGAGTAATTTGGACAACCACCTCACGGTTATCTTTTGATTTGTATGGAGCAGGGGGTTGGACTTAATGGTCTTATGGGCCCCTTTCAACTTTACTATTTATGATGGCTGTTAAAACCGGTTGCTGACCAACCACTGACAGATGATATTATTCATCTGTATGGTTTCTATTTCTGGTAATTCTGGGCACTTAACTAATCAGAGTCTTGGGCCTAATTGTTTATTTTACTCATGAATATATATGTTTGAAATAAGAGGAAGGAGATTATTATTTTTAAAAAAAGAATTGTGTAGCTTTTCCAACTAATGGCCTCCCTTCTTTGTAATTCTTGCTCTCTGCTCGTTTGCTGAAAATGGCCCCAACCTTGCCTTTGTCTGTAGGCAAGGTCTCTTTGAACTCAGCAGACTTCATTATCAGCTCCTACACTTTCAGCCACCAGACAAGGTTAAGGTCCACTGGTTTTGACCCAGATTAGTATTCTCTCTGAGTATGCCCTTCAAGAGGAGGCAGAATTTATAAACGTGAGGGTTTCTGAATCTGCCTTTTTGCTGGAAGAAACGCAGTAATCACAAGGGTGTGGGAGCTATTGAAGACCCATCGGGGTTAGCGTGATGAGAAGGACAATCTGCACAGGATGAATAAATGTAGCAGCCTTGGGTTGAAACGCTGGGGAAAAATATTATGAGGAACAGATAAGAAGGCAGCCTTCTCTCTTGGGCAAAAGCACAGTTTACTTCTGTAGAACAGGACGTTCTCATTAATTGGCTTTACTTGCGTCTTCGGGCTTAGTAATGGTGCACGTCAGAGCTGGTCAAAGATATTTTGCTGCCTGAGGCAAAGCAGCGAATGAGGCCTCCTCTCTCAAGGCAAGGAACACAGTGCTTTAAAACCAGCCAAGCTGATTTGAGAAATGAGATACTACTACACTTGATCTTAGCCAAAAGGCCGAGAAGTGATACCAAACCCCACATGTTCTCCCTCTGTGGAGGTTAAAATACACTACAAATAAATGGATTTACAGAAAGGCCGGGATCTGTTCCCTGAGTTGGCTATCTTACTCTACTGAATGATAAGGGTGGTTCCAAGATACCTACCATGAGGCCAGAAGGTTGCTTTCAAAAAGTGATCAGCTGCCGTTCTAGTTTAAAAGCCAACCCCCTGAAGTAGATGATCACCATATTTAAAAGTAATGTTTTATTTTCCTCTTTCTGAAAAGTAACTAAACATGGTGCCTGGAGGAAGTGGGGCTGTGAGGTACCTTTCTGATTTGGGGGTCACTGTCAATCTATCCAGCACAAATCAATTAGTTGTTCTGTTGAGGTTTGTTGTTGAAGGCAATCCATTAGCCTGAAAGTTTCCTGTGTGATCTGTTCGCAACTGCAAGTAAAGAAAATTGCTTTTATTCCCTCTTTTACTAAAGTCTCATAGTGGGTTATTGAGACAGTAAGTGCCAGTTAATGAGAAAAGGGTGGGCTCCTCTGGGGAAATCGAAGTTATTTTATTCTGTGAACCCCTGCACTTCTGCTGCATAGCTACAGGATTTTAACCAGAAAGTCAAACCCGACAACAACACAAACCCTATTCAGGTATTCAGAACAAGAAAACTGTGAGCAAGAGAACAGAGGTGAATTGCATTTATTGTTTCTCTCATCATGTAGAGGCTAGCAGTCCAATATGAGATGTTTTATCTTCCAATAACTGGAAGAAACTCTGTGCATACAAAGAGTGCAATGAACCGGAGGCAGGGCAAGTACATTTCCTTTGTCTCATAAGCTCTATTTCACCCTGTCTTTAAGGGCTAACAGGGATATACTTGAGTCCATTATATGGACTAATGACACCACTGCCTCACTTGAGTGTGTAACGTGCCTGACATTTCATGCAGGTAGTGAAATTTATCATAACTGAACAATTTCCCACACCCTCCAGATACAAACACTTCAGCCATACACTGGTGTAGAGTAGTATTGTTGTCAAGTTGGGTAAAGACCAAAGCCTTCTACATCTGTTCAAGCTCAGGAACATGTTCTTTTATCTCAACACGCAAAGAACTCTGACGCCAATATGGAAGAGTCACACATTCCAGTATGGCTCATTTTATTATACTGGTCCCAAATCCTCTTACCTAGTAACACTTGCGTAGTTCAAACAGCACAGCTTTTAGAGGCAAATTGCCCCATGTTAGTAAATCAGCATAGACATCTCCTCATGCGACTGCCAATGTTTACAGAGATTTCTTAACTGGGGACATTTTACTCCCACAAGTCCTGCTGTTTGTGCCCGAGCATTTTGGCCATTACATTAGGAGTAAATCAATGGTGCCTCTTTGCAGATCTTGGGCTGTTAATCCTCTGTGTATTCAGAAGAAAATCTGTTTAAACTCAGTGGGCTGAATCATCTCAGCTATATCCTATCCACTCATCCAGTAGTCTGTAGCTCCAGTGGCTGTGAATTTGCAGAGGCTGTGCAAAGAAGTACTACACATTGCTTCCTTGTGTTGATATCAGTCCTGTTGATTTCAATGGGTTTATCTACAGTTCTAACGGAACCTGGATTCTGTACACAGTGCTAAACCTTCAGAGATAGCACACTACTCCACAACTCTGAGGTTAACTTAACCAATTCAGTAGTGTGGAGTGGACACAATAAAGTACACAGAGGGATTTTTCTGTGTATGCATATTCTTTCTCAAAAGAAAGGAACTAGTCCCAGTTTATATTTATTTATTTAATTATATTTATATTTATATATTGCTCAACTTTCCGAAGGAACTCTGGGTGGTTCACAGCAAGAAAATCCATACAATTCAGCTATAAAAAGAATGTAAAACAAACCTGATCGATCAAGGCATTAAAATCGATTAAAAAAAACATGGGATATACAATGGCAGCAAAAAAAAAAAAAAAAAATAAGGGAAAAGAGAATAGGATAAACCACCATTAGTCTCCAAAAGCAGCCTCGAACAGCCAAGTTTTTAATCACTTCCTAAAGGCTGAGAGGGGCTCCATGGTCTTAATATCACTGGGAAGCTGGTTCCACCAAATGGGACCTGCCACAGAAAAGTCACGGTTCCAGGTAGAGGTCTTATTATGAGCTTCCCACAGGGTAGTGACTCGAAGCATGAGGACCTGGGATGATCTAGTAGGCCGGGCCAAAGAAGATCTTGGGATGATAATAACGCTCCGTCAGATAAGCATAATCTTTAGGAGGAGACATCAGTAATCAAGTCTTCCTCTGCAACCACCACTTACATTTGTAGAATGTACTTCACTGTTGAATTTTTCAACACCAACACTGCATAAATACAGGAAGGGCATTCTCTAGGGTCTGTTTCAAAAACATGTTGGTTTTTTTTTTTAAATAGCTTGAAGAATTTTCTGATGGGCATTCTGTTGTTGTTGTTTTCCCTTCCCAAAGGTCAAAGGATAATGCATCTTTGCTTTGGGAGTAATATTTAAAACCCCATATGGACATTGAACTACTAAGAGTATGAACATCTAAAACAAATATTGTCATATTGTCTATGTTTTAGATGAGGTTAAAAAAAGACAGTTCTGATCAACCATATGTTTCAGGGGATCTGGTGAGTCTTACGCACACTCATATAATTGCAGTCCACTTTCACACTTAAGAATCAAGGAACTGGAACAATTTCCCTTTCTTCAGTACTTATGGTGAAGCTCCCTCTTCTCCCCAGAACAATTATTTCCCCCTTCATATTATGCTATTTTAAAATATTTTAAAGCTGCCAACTTCTCCATTAGCTTTTCGTCACATAAGTAGGCAGATAGACACTTTAGCTGGCGTCTCCAACCCTGTTTGTTGACCTAAAACTGTACATGATCATTAAACAGTGTTTAAAGAGGTGAATTTCATATATTTACAGAGGGCCTTCTGCTTTCCAGAGAGATAGCCTATCATGGCATGAAAGATAAAGTCTGTTGAGATAACAAGACAAGTTGGAGCTTTGAAACCAGATCTGGAGCAAATGCTTCCTGTACAACCAAAACCGGGGTCTGCTGAAATCTGCATGGGGTGGGGGGCAAGGGTGGGAATGGGGAATGACCACCATGTAACCAGAGAAGGGCAGAAACTTCATTTCACTTTTGTCTTTTGAAACAGAGTTTGTTCAAATGCACAGCATTGGGATGTAGCAGATGGGTTGTTTTGCTTCTTAGGAGAGCATAAATGTTGGTTTTTAGAGCATGAAAATTCCCAATAGTGATTTTCTGGTTGTTTTCCCATTTGTTTTATTTATTTATTTTGGCATGATAATTGCTAATGCTGTAAGATGTCCCTCAATTCCTTGTTCTCAAATACTTGAACATGTCTTAATTGTACTGGACTGTATATTATCCCTCATTCTGTAAGCTGCTTTGGGTCCTTTTTCCAAGGAGAAAGGCTGGGTAAAAATACTCTAAAATAAAATAAATAAATAAATATGAGTTATTATTCGGGATATCAAAAAGTGGGCAGAGGAGGAGGGAAGAACATTTCTTATACATGACCACCCCTACATATTATGGCCTTTCTTGGCAAGGTGGCATGGCTGGAACCAATCTTAATTTATTTCTGTGGTTTAAACTCATGTGCGTCCTTCACACTGTAAGCTACCACACTGAAGAGACTGAGTTAATCTGCTTCTAAACTTCATACTAGTTGAGCAAGCTCAAAATCACCTGGACATGATAGCATCTACAATCCTTTTTAATGAGCTGTTTTCCCCAGATGTAATAGCATACCTCCGGGGGGGGGGGCAGGGGGCAAAATCCATGGAGCACAGAGGACTGAGGGCACTTGAGGAGCTTGTGCCTCCTGCTGCCACTGATGGTGGTATTGCACGAGGCTGCGCTGTGCATGTTCGCTGTCAGGGAAGCTGTGTGCCCTTCTGACAGTGGAGACTCCCCTGGTGGCACCTGGAGTGGTGGTGCTCCTGCCCACGTGAAGCAGCTCCCAGGCAGTTATGGGGGGCACAGTGGTTGTGACCTGTGGAGCTGGCGGGAGGGAGGCAGAACCCAGGTGAGGCTGGGCTTGGCTGCCGGGAAGCCGCACCTCCTAGCAGCACCAGCAAAGGCGTGGCAGCGGGCAAGTGAGCAGCCACACCTGGGCCAGTTGTCATGGGGCAAGTGCATCCTTTGGGGTCAGGAAGTGGCATCCATCACACCAGGAGAGTTGGCTGGCCAATGCCCAGGGGTGTGCCACTTGCCTATCGCTGCCGAAAGTGCCCACCTCAGTTATTGGCATGAGAACGTGCTCCCCCACCCCCGTTGTTTAGGCTGTGGAAGGCTTCTCCACTCCTTCTCCCCTTGAGGTAGGACTCATCCTTGCCTCTGCTGTCCCTGCATTGTGTGGTTTGCACAGGAGAGCCTTGACAAGGAGGGAGGGCGTGAGAAAGAGGGACCCTCCTCTCCCTCCCCTGCTGTTCCCCCAGGATTGGGCCCCCTTGCTTGGTGGATGAGATGCGGTTGGGGAGCAGGAGGGGATGCAAAAACTGGCTTTGTCTCCAGGCGCTCCAAGCCCTAGCTACGCTTCTGCCCAGATGGACACATTTGGAAATATATGAAGCTCTGAAACCAAACCAGATTATTGGTCTATCTGGCCATGTGCTTTCCACATTGACTGGCAATAACTTTTTAGGAATTCCAATTGATGCCTTTCCCAGATGATGTTGTACTGTGATCCTGTGCTGCAAAAATTAGGGCATCAAATGAGATGTTTAGTTTTGAAAGGCATAATGATTCTAGGCAGACAGGAACAAGAAGGAGTCAGCTGCACACAGTACAACTGTTACCTCTACTTGATGGGCTTATTTCTACCCAGTGTGGTGTAGTAATGGACCGAGAGATGGACTAGGACTCAGGAGACATGGGTTCAAATCCCTACTCAGTCATGAAAACCCATGATTGGTGGTGGTAGTGATTAGAACTAGTGAAATCACTCTGTATGGGTCCCAATAAGTCAGATACAACTTGCTCATAACACATAAAGGGCTGTGAAACTAACTGGTCTGTCTCAGAGCCTTTTAATAAGAAGCTTCTGACCACAGCCAGATGATAATTTCACTTACAATATGACTAAGGAGGAAATGTTCATAGAACATGAGAGTGATTACGAGCTTCTCTTTAATTTAAAACTAGTTAATGATTGTCAAACTATTGAGCAAATATGGTGCATTGTTCTGTGTGGCAGTGTTTATATGTGTATTTTCATGTCTACCACCTTTCCCATCTAATTGCTCAAACAACAAAGGTAAGGGGAAAATGTTGACTCCAGTAGACTTGATAAGGTCAAGCTTATAGGCAACCTGTCACACCACTTTTTACAACAAACCATGCAAACTCTGGTATACTGTATATATCCTTGCATAACCCCACCTGGTTTTTAATAAATATTTTTTATTACTACTCATTAGAGAACATTTTATAATCTCTTGGGATCCGCAGGGTGGTTACCATCATAAAAAGCAAAGTGGCAACAAGGATCATGCAAAAATGATCAATAAGACCTCTACAAAACTCAGCAGAAACTTTATAAAGGCCGTTACTTCACGAGGCTCCTCGCTTCGGAGCGTCATTGCCTTCGATCTGAATTCGAAGGCGATCACGTGGTCTCCCTTCGCCCCCACCCCCTTTCCTATGTACTCACGCGGGCAGCTTTTCCGTTCGAATCTAGAATGACCTCACGAGCTCCATTCGCATCCAACCACTCATGTTCTTTGCCCGTTTCCCGCGATCTCCGCTTTTTTAAAAAAAAAAGGAAACGGTGTATCGATGCATCGATGCTTGGCTGTCAGTTACGGCGAAGCGCTGTAAATGTGTGACTCTTTGCTTCATAATTATTACTTATATTATAATTTCCATTGGGGGGGCTCCTACAACTGCTGTTCCCCATCATGGTCACTAGGTGGGCTATCGCACAACGATTGTACTTCTTCGTTCAAAGGTCCTCCAGGACACTGGAGTAACCCCCTCCTTACTCCCTAGAGTAGACACCAAGCCTCTTCCGCCTTCTTTCTGCCATTCTCCCGGTACCATGCCTCCATCGCGTTCTTCTGCCCGCCTGCAGAAACTCCATAGGTATACTCCATACATTATTGCTGTGTTGCACAATGTCAACTCTTTGTTGAGCACTGTAGCTTTGTTACTTCTGAGAAAGGGAAGACGCGTTTTTCGACGCAGAGTGCTATTTGGCGAGGCGTTGAGGGCATGCAACGCTTTGATATGGGTTACTTCGGCTTGGATGAGAAGCTCGCCTCGAGAGAAGCTTTTCTGGTGTTACCCAGGACGTTCTCAGTGGTTTCACGACACGGTGCTTCAGCTTTGGGACGATCGCCAGTGGTTACAAAACTTCCGTATGACTAGAAGAACACTTTTTTGGGTGGCAGACAAGCTGCGTCCGTTTCTGATGCGCAGGGACACAGTTATGCGCTCAGCTGTCCCAGTGGAAGAGAGAGTGGCAATCGGCGTGTATTTTTTGGCAAGCCGTTCTTGCTACAGAACCATCGCTCTAGTATTCCAGAAAGGAAGCTCAACTGTTGCAAGCATTGCAATCGAGGTTTGCCTTGCAATGGAACACGTTCTTCTTAAGGAAGAGGTCCGCCTGCCTGACTTCAATAAGGTAACCTGCTTTCGGTCATCCCAGTCTTTACTTGTGTTCTGAACCAGCGCCTTTACGGTTTAGGAAATTAATGATTCTTAATTTTTTTTCTCTGTTTCTACAGATGACATCATCTATGAAAATCTTCGGGTTCCCACATGCTATAGGTTGTATCGACGGAACGCACATTCCGATAAGCCCCCCGAAATTGCAGGGGCCTGCTTACTTTAACAGGAAATCATTTCATTCTGTATTGCTTCAGGCTGCTTGCGACGGAGAGGGAATTTTTTTCTCTATGTTGACTGGTCATTCAGGTGTTAATCATGATGCCCATGTGTTCAGATCATCTATGCTTTTTAGTAGGATGGAGGAAGGAACCCTAATACCTGGCAGTCCTATGTTCCACTATGCAGGGGTGTCAATACCTCCCATTATATTAGGGGATGGTGCCTATCCATTGTGTAAGTGGCTAATGAAGCCCTTTGCTGTTACTAGAAATGACAGGGAGCGCCACTTCAATAAGGTTTTTAATCGCTCAAGATGCGTCGTGGAGAGAGCATTTGGGCGCTTGAAGGCCAGATTCAGACGTCTGTCTGTTAGGATTGAGGCTCACATAGAGAACGTTAATTCAATTATTGCCTCTGCTGTGATTCTACACAATATATGTGAACGAGAAAACCATGACATACTTGATGATGAACAACATTCCATACCCCCACCTGAACCACAGGAGGAGTGTGAAATAAATGACTACCACAGATCTGGAACTGCACGTGCAGAGGCTGAGGCGGTTCGTAATGCTATTGCGGAGTACCTGTTTACCCATGTGAAGTGACATGGGCGCAAAATAATAAGTTCATGTACTCTACCTCACTATTTTATGTTACACTTTCATTTGCAGTAGAATTGTGAGGCTTTACATTATTGGTTACTCCTGTAAAATTCCTTCCGTTAATAAATGTTTCTATTTGATTTGCAGTACTTTCCTTTAACTTAAGTGCGAAACACCAGTAGGTTTGGCAAACTACTACACCGGCTATGCAAGCTGTCCTCGAAGTGTTGGCTTGGGAAGCACATAAATCAGTTGCATGAACACCTACAGTATTTTTGCAATTTGTTTTCATGGAAGTGCATTCATGGCCTGGTTCTATGGGTGCCTCAGTTTGTTTACTGGGGTGCTTAGAATACTGAATGATGGTCTACCTATTATGTGTCTTTTATATGAGTCTACAGGATCATGTAGACTTTGTGTTTATAACTACTTATAACCTTATGGGTGTACATTGACACTATGTTTTCAATGTTTGTTTCCATCACTCATAACTTTACATGGAACTTTACTCCCCTTTAACTGCTTGCGTTCTCTTGTAGCTTTAATGTAATCTTGTCTATTAATGCTGTAGTGTAAGATGTCCCTCAATTCCTTGTTCTCAAATTAATACTTGAACATGTCTTAATTGTACTGGGCTGTTATCTCTCATTCTGGAAGCCACCTTGGGCCCTTTTTCCAAGGAGAAAGGTGGGGTAAAAATACTTTAAAATAAATGAATAAATAAATAAATACTCTGTGGGAGATCTCTAGTGCCCCAATATATGGCTCTAAAGGAATATTCCGTGTACCTTGTCAAACTGCAGATCTCATGAATCTATTGGATAGATTCATGTCCTTAGCAGTGAATGTAAACTACAGTAATATACTTGTGTATACAGATTGGCATGAAATAAAATTTTAATTCATTTCATTATTCATTATATGTAGAGATGGGCACGACCAGAAAAAATGACGTTTCGAGTTGTCGTTTGTCGGGACAGGCCCGTTTCGGGTCGTTGCCGTTTGTCGTGATAATTTTCAAAAAATTGTCATTCCGTTTGTCGTTTGGTCGTTTGTGGGTTGGGGTTAGGTTTAGGGTCGAGGTAAGTGGGCTCTGGGAGGCACCTCTCTGGGTGCCTCTGACGTCTGACCCACTAAGGGAAGGGAAGTGTTTCGTGGAGCCGCCGCATATTTATTTTTTACATATGTTAGGGTGGGTGGGTGGGGGTAAGTGGCAGAGGCACCTCTCTCTGGGTGCCTCTGACTCACTCACTAAGAAGGGCAGCATACTAGCGTACCCGTGTACAGGTTAGGGATTGGGAATGGGATAGTGAGAGTGGGCTCTGCAAGGTGCCCACTTTGACTCACTAAGAAGGGAAGTGTATTTGCATACAGATCTGGATTAGGGTTGGTGGGGTTAGGGTAAGGGCTAGGGTTAGGGTTACGTTTAAGGTTAGGGTGGGTTATTGGGCTGCACCTCTGGGTGCCTCTGACCCACTAAGAAGGACCCACTAAGAAGGACAGCATACTGGCGTTTGGGTTAGGGTTAGGGTTAGGGTTAGGGTTAGGGTTTGGGTTTGGGTTTGTGGGCTTTTAATGCCCTCTCTGGCACACCCAGAAGTCACAGTCAAAACCTGGCCATGCGATTGGTGGAATGGCTCCAAAAATTTGCATGGTCCCATCCCATCCCATGGCCAGCACATCATTGAGCCTGCGCAGGTGTAAATAATAATAATAAATAAAATAAAATAAATGGAGATGTTTTATTGCAAGAAAAAACCACTGCTGCTACTATAAAAATCAGGCATTTAAAATACCTAATTTTCACATGTTTCTGTGGTGCTTTGGTGGGTTTTTGGAGCACGATTTCAAAAGAAAAATTGTGGTCACCATTTTGGATCCCCCAGCGCATGGCAAATGGAGAGAGACGGCGAGGATGCCCCCCCCCAGCCTGGTACCAGCAGCCCAGGACAGGAGATGGGGGGAAGACCAGGGACCCCCCCCCAGAAACCACCCCTCTCTGGTAGGTGCCCTCACTGAGGCAGGCATATTTTCACCTGCTTTTATGGCCGGGAATTGGGTTTTTTTTTTAATTTTTAAAACTTTTTTTCTGTGCTGCGCCGCTTGGCATCGCGCGATCGCCGGCGCTGCGATGCCATGATCGACAATGACAAATCAGACCCAATTTATCTTTATCGGGTCAGGTTCGAGCTGGAGCGGAGTAATTGTCGTTCTCGCTCCTCGTTACGTAACGAGAACGACGAACGAGAACGGAAATGAGGATTTTGCTGAGTCGTGCCCATGTCTAATTATATGTTTCATTAGCTAATGAAATGAATAACAAACCAACACATCAAAGAAAAATAAAACAAAACAAAATGGAAATTTCCATTTCGTTCTTCGTTCCCTGGTCTCACTTACCTTATCCTGTAGCGCAGGCCTCCTAGCCTGGAGCTCCAGCAGCCAGGGTGGGGAAAAGCCTGCCCTACAGCTGAGAGGTGGGGGGGGGGAAACCCAGCATCTGGGGACTTAAAAATAAAAACAAAAACAAAAACAAAAACAAAAACAAAAAAGCACCGACCTGGCCCGGGAGCTGCATGATCAGTGCTGTAAAATAAAAGTAAAAATTAAAAAAGCACTGACCTGGGACCTGGTGCTGCGTGAGTGATGCTGTAAAAGTTAATAAATAAATAATTAAATAATAAAAAGTGGTGCCCGCCCAGCCGACTTAAAAAACAAAACAAAACAAAACAAAAAACACATCCCCCTGGCCTGCTTCCAGCCCACGGGCCAGAGGGTCTGGTCCAGGGGCCAGCGGGGGAGGGCAAATAAAAAACAATTTAAAAACTGAGGCATTAGTGCCTTCAGCTGTAACAATAAAAAAATAAAATTTAAAAAAGCCCCGCAAGGGGGACTTTAAATCATCATCATCATCATCATCATCATCATCATCATCATCATCATCATCA